>OZ037853.1:632500-1168504 GCA_964035575.1 Rhynchopus sp. YZ270_cl-10 | reverse complement strand
GTCACTTCCCGTTTCAGCTCACCGGGAATATCCACCACCGTGTCCCAGTCAAGCGCACCCTTTGCAATCAGACTAGACCAGCCGCTGAGGCAACCAAGTATCGCATCGTAATGGCACAACGGGGTACCTAACACGAACAGGGCTCGAACCCCAATACCCAGCATCTGCCATATTGTCCGTACCGACATGGACTGTGCGGACGCAAACCTATCACACGTGTGCTCCACCTTCGCAATCCACAAGTCCGGAAAACAAAACACGCCCTGCTCCGGGTGCCAAATAATACCGATGTACTCCAGAGCGCAGACTGGCTTCAGAACTGACTTGCCAAAGTTCAGCTCCGCCCCGGCAAAACGAAAACGCTCCAAAATCTCTGTCAACAATGTCTGCACGGTTGCGGAAGTCTCCCCGAAAAGAAGTATATCATCCAGGTACACGACTGCCCTCACCCCCAGCGCGGTCCCGATTAGCGCTTCAGCCGTGTTCTGCGCAATGTACGGTGCAACGGACCAACCCATAGGCACCCGAGTCCACCGGTACCAAGTCTGACCTATGCGGAAACAGAAGAAGAGGGACACTTCGTCGTGGATGGGAAGTTGATGAAAAAATCCTTTGAGATCAATTTTTGCTACCCACTTAGCGCCTTTTCTTTTAAGCAGGTGGTATAGCTGAGGGGGTGATATGAGGTGGAACGTTGGAGGTTTAGGAGTGACTCTATTGATGGGTCGGCCGTCAATGATGGTTCTATGAACGGTGGGGTCCGACTTAGGCACCGTGAATACCTTCACCACTCCGCGAGCTCGTTCGTTTCTCCCTACCTTTTTGCAGACCCCTGCCCTTACACACGCCGCAATGAAGGAGGGTGGGAGGTCGGATTTCGGGCCTGGCAACGGGATGCACCCACTCCGCACCGCATCAATCGCGTTGGGATCCGTCATCCAGTTCGTGAACGTCGTGTCCATGCCCGCGCCTTCTGCTAGTATTCGTATCCGCTCCACGCATATCGTCGTTCGGGGGAAAGAGTCGAGCTTTGCCTGTCGTGGAGGTGGTGTCATCATATCCGGGCTCAAACCAGTGCATTCTCCTGACTGTGGCGGGTTCCATTCCTCGATATTGGTGTGCGCCTCATCGCCGTAGTCCTCCTGGAGCCCCCGAATCATTGCAGCGAAGACAGCAGCTTCGCTTCCTCCCTCCGTCTCCCTAGTGTGTTCGTCCGCAGGTATCGCACCGTCTCCTGCTCGCTCGCATGCCTCAACAGCTCCCGCAAGTCGCCCCTCTTCGCTCCTGTCTTCTCCACCTCCTGTATGGCCCCTCGTCTCATCGAGTGAAGCCACGAAGCCTGCGGGAACACCTTCTTCAGCTCGCGCTTCAACCTCTCGTACAGGGCTGAGGAGCCCCCGAACACCAGCGCCTTCTCGTCGGCTACGCTGCGCATGAACCGTACGGCAATCGCCGTAATGTTCCCCGGCGGTAGGTTGATCGGTGGCTTCCACGTCTTGCACCCCTTTTCCCGCGCAAAGAATTCTCCTCCTACTGTCTCCAAGTTTTGGGGGGTCTTGGACGGAAACTCTTTCCAGTCCAGTTTCGTGAGGTACCTCAAATCGGGTATCCGTGCACGAGAGACCCAAGCGATCGCCGCCAACGCTGCCGCCGGTCTGCATCCCTGATCCCACAACTTCTCCACAGCTGACTTCGCATCTGCCGCTGACATTGCCGGAGCTTGATTTGGACGGATCATCGTCCCCAGTCTGGCGAGTCCCTTCTTCGCGTCCAGCAGCATACGCGTCCGTACTCCTTTCACGCCCTCTCGATGAGCTCCGCGCACCAACGTCTCCATGTACTTCTTTGCCGTGCTGGGTGCTGTCGTATTTAACATGCTGTGGGCGTACTCTATTATCAGCTCGTCCGTCGGCCTTCCGCTGTGTTGCTTCGCCCTCCACTCCGAAAAACGTGTGCAGATCCGGTCCTCCTCGCTCATCGTTTTTGGTGCCTTCGCAAATTGTGCTAGCTCGTCCCAGCGCACCAAGTGATGGATCAGCGATCCCAACGACTTTCCGTCCCTCTCCGCAAACACCTTGTTCTCGATGGCTAGTTTTTTCTTTTTTGATAATTGTTTTCCAAGCGTTTCTGGCTCTAAGCAGGGCGGCGGAAAAACTCGAGGAGGGGTCACCGGAGTTTGCATCTCCTGGCTGCCCTCTGGGAGGCCCCCCGCCTTGTTGCTTTTTGCATTGAGAGAAAAGCCCACCGCTTGGTTCTCGTTTTGATTGAGAGAATTGAAATTGGTATGTTTGAGACATACGTCTCGACGGCCCACCGCCTTGTTGCTTTTTGCATTGAGAGAAAAGCCCACCGCTTGGCTGTTGTTTTGATTGAGAGAATTGAAATTGGTTTGTTTGAGACATCCGTCTCGAAGGCCCACTGCCTTGTAGTTGTTCTTTGTGAGACATATGTCTCGAAGGCCCACCGCCTTGTAGTTGTTCTTTGTGAGACATACGTCTCGAAGGCCCACTGCCTTGTAGTTGTTCTTTGTGAGACATACGTCTCGAAGGCCCACCGCCTTGTAGTTGTTCTTTGTGAGACATATGTCTCGAAGGCCCACCGCCTGGTAGTTCGTCTGGTTCAGGGGTGGCCTCGGGCAGGCTGCCGAGTTAGGAACCCTTCTCTCCCCCTTTCTTGCCTTTGCCCGCTCCTTTCGTGTTGAACGACGCCGACGGGTCATAACGCATGCGTTTGTTCTGTTGCTGGCGTCCTCCTCCTCCTTGGTAGGATCGCTTGCCCTTGTGCGTGTTGTTCGCCGCCACGGCTGCCAGCATAGCCTGCCTGCGTGTCGGGGTGGTCGTAGACCCTACTATGCCGCGCATCCGGAAAGCCTTAGCAGCCTCCACTCCCAGGGTAAACCTGTAGTGGAAGAAGAGCAGGTTGTCCAAGGAGTCACCGAGGATATCAACCATACTCCTCCCCTTGAGGATCTTCTGGATCAGTGTCCAGGAAGCGTGCGCGGCATCCTTCGCGTCACCGTCCCTCGTCGGGATGTACCCCCGGAGGTTCGCGAGCAAGTCACCCTGCTGGATGCGATCCAACTCCTGCCACCTTTTGTGGTTCAGGGTCACATCGTCCGCATCCACACCCGCATCATCCGCATCATCCCCGATGTCGCTGCCTCCGCCAAAGCTCTGCGCATCCAACGTGTCGCCGGCTGCTGGGCCCCCGCCTCCCGCACTGCCGGGCAGTAGCCCCCCGTCTGCCCGCGGAGCGAAAGTGAACCGCTTCCTCGACACTTCGGCAGCGACAGCTTCCTCCTCCGTGTCGTGGGCCGCCTGTGGAGAGGTTACATCGGGTGACGAGGGAAAAGCCTCTCTGTTCTCGTCCGCCAGCAACCCCTCAAACGCCTCTTCTCCCACTGCACGCCGCACTGCCGTGAGGAACAGCGCCAGCCTCCGCGGAGGCGTGTTCGCCCACTTCTCAGGCTCCGATCGGGTCACCACGCCGATTACCTCGCGCAGGGCCTCTACAGTCAAGGACTCTACCTCTGAAGAAGAGATAGCCTCCAGGGTGTCGCACACGAACTTGCCCTGAAGACTCACCGAACCCAATTTTTCCTTCACGATGTTTGGTGCCTCCTTGCACATCCCTCCCAACACGTTGCTGACCTTAAACCAGAACATTCTGGAAGGTGCATTTTTGAACTCGCTCATGTCCATTTTTTGTGTCGTACGAGGGAAGGAAAAGAGACCACCCGAAAACAGAGATTTTTCCTGATGAAGGTGAGTGGTGTTTTCCTTCGCCTTTCCAGCCTTTGCAATGCAAAGTGGTAAAACAAAAAACATGAATGGGGCAAAGCTTTTATTTTTATTCATACTAAACACCAGATCTCCCCATGTCGCAGCAAAGCTGCTTTAAACAAGTTAACTGGGGAGGAGGAGGAGGAGGAGGAGGAGGAGGAGGAGGAGGAGGAGGAGGAGGAGGAGGAGGAGGAGGAGGAGGAGGAGGAGGAGGAGGAGGAGGAGGAGGAGGAGGAGGAGGAGGAGGAGGAGGAGGAGGAGGAGGAGGAGGAGGAGGAGGAGGAGTCTTTACAAGATAAAGACGAGTATACAAGTAAACTAAAAAAGGGGGGCGGGGGGAGATTCTTTTTTCCGTAGATGAGGAGAGGAGTACGTACAGAGGGCGATACTGGGGAAGCAAAAGACAAAATTCTGATTCGTGAATGTGTGTTTGTGTGTTTTGTGTGTTTTGGGTTCCCCATCGATCCTCGTTCCAACCTTACTAACCGTAAGTGGTAAGCCCATGAGGGGCATGCTGCATTAGTCATTCTATATCTTGAAAGACTCCTGAGTCGAAGCAAAGCTTCTTAAACAAGTTTACTGTAGAGGAGGAGGAGGAGGAGGAGGAGGAGGAGGAGGAGGAGGAGGAGGAGGAGGAGGAGGAGGAGGAGGAGGAGGAGGAGGAGGAGGAGGAGGAGGAGGAGGAGGAGGAGGAGGAGGAGTCTTTACAAGATAAAGACGAGTATACAAGTAAACTAAAAAAGGGGGGCGGGGGGAGATTCTTTTTTCCGTAGATGAGGAGAGGAGTACGTACAGAGGGCGATACTGGGGAAGCAAAAGACAAAATTCTGATTCGTGAATGTGTGTTTGTGTGTTTTGTGTGTTTTGGGTTCCCCATCGATCCTCGTTCCAACCTTACTAACCGTAAGTGGTAAGCCCATGAGGGGCATGCTGCATTAGTCATTCTATATCTTGAAAGACTCCTGAGTCGAAGCAAAGCTTCTTAAACAAGTTTACTGTAGAGGAGGAGGAGGAGGAGGAGGAGGAGGAGGAGGAGGAGGAGGAGGAGGAGGAGGAGGAGGAGGAGGAGGAGGAGGAGGAGGAGGAGGAGGGAGATCTGAGATAGATAGAGATTACCTAAAAAGACCCGCGAGGGGCGAACAGCAATGAAAAATGATAAAATGGAGAGGAGGGAAGGGGGATACTTTTTATCTCGAAAAGAGGCGCTACGATGAGGGGGGCGAATGTGGAGGCCGAAACAACCCAAAACAAATTCCAACAAAAAATCTGATGAAGATGGTGGTGGTATGGTGAGGGTAGAGGCTGAAAACACAAAAACGGACCCCGGCCAACCAGGTCAAAGCCTGAGGAAAACTAAAAAATATTCTGCCTAAAAGACAGCATGCGTGCCACGTCAAAACAAATATTAGGTAAACTCTATCATAGATCTCCCAACTCGCAGCGAAGCTGCTCCGCTAAAGCGGGTTGAAGAGGAGGAGGAGGAGGAGGAGGAGGAGGAGGAGGAGGAGGAGGAGGAGGAGGAGGAGGAGGAGGAGGAGGAGGAGGAGGAGGAGGAGGAGGAGGAGATCTGGGATAGATAGAGATTACCTAAAAAGACCCGCGAGGGGCGAACAGCAATGAAAAATGATAAAATGGAGAGGAGGGAAGGGGGATACTTTTTATCTCGAAAAGAGGCGCTACGATGAGGGGGGCGAATGTGGAGGCCGAAACAACCTCATGACATCCGTCACGTAGAATATTTTAACCCAGTAGGCCACGAGAGCATCCACCACAACCACAAACACACACACTGGGCCCCGCGGGGGCCCAGATGCAAAACCGGAGTAAACAAAAAGCCAATGATACGACACCAAGCCTCAACGGGCGCAGGCATCCAGAAAAAAGAGAAAGCAAAGGCCACTGTGCAAAACAGCGGACACAAAAACAGGGCAGGGAAGCAGCTTTAATGAAAAGCTAGATGAAAAAACAGAAGGTAATCTAAAATAAGAATAATCTAAGGACTTCAATCGTCCGTCCACACAAAACCGCCGCCGTCGACCACCACGCCGTCCGACGGGGGGTCGGCCCAGTCCTGCCCAGCGGTGCCCCAGCGTGACAGCTCGTCCGCCGGCATACGGTCCGTCGCAATCCAGCGCGACAACATACCCGCACCCGCACCGTCCGTGACCCGAAACAGGCCCTCCAGGACCGTGTTCCCCAACCTGACCGCACAGTGGCCCTTCTCCAGCACAGCAACCACCGCGGCGTTGTCACCCACCACCAGAATCCTTCGGGCGCCACCCCGCACAGCATGCAGCACGCCCCAGGCCATTGCCCGTAACTCCAAAAGGAAAATGTCCTCGACCGTGGACCACGTGCCCCACTTCCGGAAAGCGCGCTCGCCAGCCCACGTCCGGACAATGAACCCCCACCCCTCGGGGCAAGCATCCGACCACACCACAGCATCACACCCCGCCTCCGGCGACAGCTTCCACCTGGGGACGCGCCACACATCCGGCACCAGACGCCGCTCCACAAACACCTGCAAGTCCGACCGCATGCCCGCAGAAATCTGCACCTGGTCATCCCAGTCAATGGCGCCCGCAGACACCTCGGCACCCCGCGCCCGAATCCACGCCAACATATCCGGCACACTGCAGAAACGGTCACCCATCGCATACGTGGCCCAGATGACGGCCCCGATGCCCTTCCACACGTCGCGCAGCGAGGGACCCGACGCCGCCAGCAAGGCGTCCAGCACGACTCGGGCCTTCCGACGCCACTCCCCCGGCAGCCGCCTGCATCGTGCCCGCAGGTCCCACTCAATCCCGGCGTACACAACCACCTGCACCGGCGTGAGCGTCGACTTCGCGCGGTTCACCTCAGCGCCCACCTCGTCCGCTCGGCGCAAAAACCCCCGCAGCCTCGCCGACGCCTGCTCCGCCGACTTCCCCAGAATGAGGTTGTCGTCGATCCACGCAGCAGCACACACCCCCGCCATATCCCCGAGCAGCCCCAGCGACGTCTCCTGCGCAATCACCGCCGCCCACGACCACCCCATCGCCATGCGGGTAAGCTGCATGCGACGCGCACCCTGCCGCACACCAAAAAACTGCCCCACCTCCGCGGATAAAGGGAATTGCCAGAAAAACCCTTTGAAATCCGCCACGACAGCATGCGTAGCGCCCCCACGGAGGATGAGTTCCGAAAGCTCGTATGGTGAAGGGAGGCTGAACTTAGGCGGGGAGTGCATCGCCGTGTTCAACGGCCGTGCGTCAACGATGAGACGCATCTTGCCGTTCGTCTTCGCCAGCGGAAACACAGACAGCCCGCACACCGAAGGAAAAGCCCGCCTCTCCGTGCGCAGAACACCGCCACTCACGCACGCCTTCAGCATGTCGTCCTGGAGTTTGGAGGGGGGGCCCGGCATCGTCACCCCTGACCCCGTCAGCTGCGCACGGAACGTCGCAATGTCGTCAAGCATCGCGAACAGCCCAGCCTTCGCCGGCACAAGACGGCGCAACGCCCCCAAATCAATCAAGCCGACAGGGAAAGAATCCAGCACCTGACGCTTCACACCCGACGGCATAGCCCAAACCCCAGCGACGTCGTCTACTATCATGTGCGGGGGCGACGCAGACGCCTCGATCTCCAGGTCCACATCGTCACCACCCACCTCACGCACATACTCCCCCAGCGGGCAGCCGTCCAGCCCACGGAACAACCACCCTACACCCAACCCCCCTGCAGCGCGTCCAGCTGCTCCCGTGCCTTCCTGCGGTCTGCCTCGGCGGTACTCATCATGTACCGCCGCGTCTGCGTTCCGCTCGCGTGGCGGAGAGCGCTCTGCAGCCCGTCCAGCTCCATCCCCCACTTCTGCAACACCTGCGCTGACCCCCTGCGCAGAGAGTGCGCCCAGGACCCCGCGGGCAGCCGCGCCACGACCCGCTTGAGGAGGGCCTGGTACTCCGCCTCTGTGGCCGCGAAGAGAGGTGTGTCCGGACCCGTCGCGCTGCACCGCTGCCACCACGCCACCACCCGACATGTCAACTCCCCTGGCGGCAGGTACACCACCGGCGACCACTGGCGCTGCTGCTTCTCCTTCAGCGCCACCTCCAGCCCCGGCTCTACCCCCTCGTCGCACACCAACGTCAGGTCGCGCACCAGCAGGTACCGCACGTCGGACATCCGGGCTCGCGCGACCCACACCAACGCCACGAACGCGCTCTCGCGGTCGCAACCCTGCTCCAGCAACGCCTCTACCGTGCTCTGCACCACTGCGGTGTCCACCGGAGGAGCCTGGCGGGGACGAAGAAGTGTGCCGAATCTCGTGAGCGCCCGTCGCGTCGCCAGCACCCGTTTTGTGCGTGCCCCCACGACCCCTTCCGCCGCCAGCGCGCGGAGAAGGCTGCCGCAATATCCCGCCACGGTCAGGGGCGACGCTCCCTCCAGCCTCGACCACAGGAACTTCACCACCGCCTGGTCGACCGGCAACGTCGGGGACTCCGCAGCGAATTTTCGGAATGCCCGCAGCATCCATGAGCGTGCGCCCGCGGCCCGCGGACCCACGCAGTAAGTGTGGGCCGCCTCCCACGGGACCAGCTTGCGTACTGCTTGTCCCAGCTGCTTTGGATCGCGAATCCGGAACAGCACGTCGTCCACGGCGGTGCGAGCGGCCGCTGAGGTCGTCGGCTTCTTGTCGGCCGGACGAAGGGCTGCGCGGAGTCCCGGCACGTCGTGGAATAGTTGTGGGGGGCGCGCGGCGGGCAGCGCCCCCGTAGCCCCCTCCCGGACGGGAGGGGGAAGGGGGAAAGGAAATTGAGATGTTTGTCTTGGGAGGGAAAGTGGTGGGGGGGAAGAGCGCCGCAAACGGGTTGGGGGAACCCAGTCGCGCTCCGCCCGGCCCCGTCACTCCTTTCGCGGGCGGAAGTTCTGCCCCGGCCCGAAGCCACCACTGCCCCCTCGACCTCGGCCGCCCTGCTTGCCGCCGCCGCCCCCGTTTCCCGAGTCCTGCGCGGGACCCCGGGACCACCCCCCGCCACCACCCGACGCCTTCGTGGCCGCCTTGCCCGCCGCCATGCCCGCGGCGTACGCCGCCCTCCGGTCCGCCGGCACCACCTGCTGCGCCCAGACCTTCGACTTGAAGGCCAGGGCCCCCGCCCGGCCGCTGGTCGCCCGCAGCTCCCAGAACGCCAAAGCGTCCCCCAGCACCCCCAGCATCTCGTCCAGGGACCCACCGCGCAGCGCACAAGCGATGGCTGCGTGGCAGTGGGCGGCGGCGTCGGCGGCGTCCGTGTTCGCCTGGAGCGTCGCCGTACGCTCCTTGAGGACGCCCAGCAGAGCATCGGTGTGATGCGCCTGCTGGTCGCAAAAAGCTCCCCACTGCGCCGGAGACCGGGCCACGGACTCCGCAGTGAGCCGCCTGGGCTCCTCCATGGGGGTGTCGTCCTCCTGGTGCGTCCCCGGACCCCCCCGGCTGAGTAGCAGCTGCTCCCTCTGGAACGCCAGTTGCTGCTGCTGGAGTTGCAGCATGAAGTCCCGGGAGGACTCCTGCTGCATCTGCTGCATGCGCAGCAGCACCTCCTCCATCTGGGGGGGCTGCTGTTGGTGATGTGGTGGCTGCGACTGGTGGTGGGGATGTTGTTGTTGTGGCTGGACCGGTTCCGGCGAGTCCTGTCGCGGCAGTTCCTCAGGTACTTCCTCTCGTGCAGGCGCTTGACTGCGGAGTCTGGTGATGCTCTCCTGGACCCCGAGGCCATCCCCGAAGGAGACAACCGTGGCCAATTGCTTGACCAGCGACAGCCCCGACCACACAGCGCGGCGGTTCTCGTCAGCCGCGTCGAACCCACACAGGGCGACGAGGGCCGAGGAGAGCAGCTCCGGCCCCGGCTCCGTCACCTGCAGGTTCTTCGCCACCTGCTGCTCCTTTACCTCCTTCACCAAACATTCCAGACACCCACCCAGAGCGCTGTAGAGCACCTTGCGCTTGCGGAGGCAGTGCAGACTGGGGTCAATCCCCACCAGTTGGAACGACGCCACAGGGGGGTCGTACTGGTGCTCGCTGTTGGGGCTCTCACGGAGAGCCTCCAACAAGCCGGGGATGTCGGTGCTGCGACCTGCGGACATACCGAGACCCAACCGTGGAATGATGAGTTCGGGTGTAGTGGGTTGTGCAGTTGCAGCTGGTTGAACGGGTGGAGAAGGCGGAGTCGAAGGCGGTGTCCGCGGCGCAGGCTGTATACTACCGAGACGTCTTGGCTTGGTCGGAGTAGTGAAGAAAGAGGCGAGGCGGTTAATCGTGAGTAGGGGCAAAAAAGATGAGGGGGGCGAATGTGGAGGCCGAAACAACCCAAAACAAATTCCAACAAAAAATCTGATGAAGATGGTGGTGGTATGGTGAGGGTAGAGGCTGAAAACACAAAAACGGACCCCGGCCAACCAGGTCAAAGCCTGAGGAAAACTAAAAAATATTCTGCCTAAAAGACAGCATGCGTGCCACGTCAAAACAAAGATTAGGTAAACTCTATCATAGATCTCCCAACTCGCAGCGAAGCTGCTCCGCTAAAGCGGGTTGAAGGAGGAGGAGGAGGAGGAGGAGGAGGAGGAGGAGGAGGAGGAGGAGGAGGAGGAGGAGGAGGAGGAGATCTAGTATAGGATATAGACAGCCAATAAAAGTGAGGAATAGAGGAGACCGACGAACCGGTTCCAGAACTGATGATAAAGGCAAAAGAAAGGGGGGATGGAGAGGAGGTCTTTGGATAATATGCTGTAAACGAAAACGATGAGGGGGACGCAAGGCAGAAAACACACCGCAACAAAAACAAAGAAATCCTGATGAAGATGGTGGTTGAATTGTGTTAAAGGTGGGGTTAATCGGCACAGCTGCGTTCCCGGCCAACCGGAACTCGAAGAGTTCCGAGGAAATGATAGCTATTCTGCCCAAATAGAGCAAGAACAAAAGTCAACATAAAAGATAGTCAGTCTATATCCATTAGATCTCCCCAATCGTGGCAAAAGCCACTCCACCAGGGTGGTTGATAGGAGATCTAGTATAGGATATAGACAGCCAATAAAAGTGAGGAATAGAGGAGACCGACGAACCGGTTCCAGAACTGATGATAAAGGCAAAAGAAAGGGGGGATGGAGAGGAGGTCTTTGGATAATATGCTGTAAACGAAAACGATGAGGGGGACGCAAGGCAGAAAACACACCCTGACCCGGTCACGTAGAATAGCTACAACAGCACCCAAGCAGACCCAGCACCGAGGTGCCGAACAAAAAAAGGCCTGTGTTCAAGAGTGCAGAGAGGATGGAGAGCCCACCACCCGACGCACGACAACACAGCAGAAAAATAAAAGCGGCCGACCCCCAGTGGGCCCATAGGGCACCCGGTGAGACAGACCAAAAGCCGCCAAAGAAGGGGCAAACAAAAATAAAAAAGGAATAACAGTATAAAAAGAATGCTAATGATAATCTATAAGAGACACAACAGTCACAGAATTCTAAAGGGCCCATCGGAATCCTTCGTCCGAGATAGCTATACCGTCACAAGGCACCCGTGCCGTGTCCGCACCCGCACAGCCCCATCGCGAGAGAGCGTCCGCCGGCATGTTGTCCGTGCTGATCCACCGGGACAGCACCCGCGCACCGCCCCGCCGCAGCTTCGCAAAGAGCGCCGCCAGCAACGTATTTCCCACGCGTAGCCCGCAGTGGCCCTTCGTTAACACCGCCACCACACCAGTATTGTCGCCGATGACCAGTATGTCCCGCGCCCCGCTGGCGAGCGCACACTCAACCCCCCAAATCATCGCCCGCAACTCCAGGAGGAAGATGTCCTCAAGACGGTCCCAGGTGCCCCATTTGCGCTGCGCAGCCGACCCTCCCGCTCTGCCCACGATGAAGCCCCAACCCTCCGGACAAGCGTCGCTGAAGACGACCGTATCGCACACCGCCTCCGGCGCCAGACGCCACTGCGGCACTCTCCAGGTATCGGCCACCAGCGCCTCAGCCGCCCGCCGCAAGTCACGGAGCAAACCTGTCGACAACCCCACCTCCGAGTCCCAGTCACGTGTCCCGACAGCGATAGCACGTCCCTGCTCGCTCACCCACGCCAAGAGGTCGGGAAACACGCAGAACCGGTCGTCCAATGCAAAAGTCGCCCACACAATAGCCCCGATACCCACCCAAACGCGACGGATGGGCATGATCTTAACCGCCGCGACCTCCAGGATGTTGGCCCGCGCCTTCGCCCTCCACGCCGCAGGCAGACGGCGCGCCCCCCGACCCAGGTGCCACTCAATACCAGCGTACACGAACGACTGGCGAGGCTCCACGGAGGACTTCGCGAGGTTGATCTCACCACCCACCTCCGCCACTCTCCCCATGAAGGACTGCATGCGGCTGCGGGCCACCTGCCGGGTGTCGCCCAGGACCAAGTTGTCGTCGATCCAGGCAGCCGCATGCTTGCCGTGGATCTCCCCCAGCAGCCCCTCGGACGTACGCTGTGCGATGTACGCCGCCCAAGTCCAGCCCATGGCCATCCGCCGCAGCTGCAGACGGCGCGTGCCACAGCGCACCCCGAAATAGCGCCCGACTTCGGCGCACACGGGGAATTGCCAGAAAAAGCCTTTGAAATCGGCTATGGCACCGTACTTTGCAGATCCCCCGAGTATCATCACGGACAGCTCATGAGGAGACGGCAAAGAGAACTTAGGCGGCGGCAGCATCGCCTTGTTCAGGGCACGCGCATCGACCACCAGGCGCAGCTTGCCCCCAGTTTTGTCGACGGTGAAGAGGCTGAGGCCGCAACGTGACGGAGCGGCTCTCCTCTCCGCCACCAGCACACCACTGTCCACACACGCTTTCACACCGGCGTCCGACAGCGTGGAACGCGGACCCGGCAGGGGCAGGTCGCGCGAGGTGAGCAGCTCCTCGAAAGCCGACACCTTGTCGAGCCGGTCATACAGCCCAGCCTGCTGCGGCACCAATCTGCGCAGCGCCACCAGGTCCAGCACACCCCGCGGAAAGGAATCCAGTACCGGTGCCCGCGGCGGCCCCGCCCCCCAATCTTGGCCCCCTACGTCAGCCCCCAACCCTCGCAGAACGAAAGGCGCAGCAGACACCTCCACCTCCGGAAACGTTTCCACCTCGCCATAACCGGTGTGCCCCTGCCCCGACCCCCCGAAAATCAGACCCATGAGTTCTGCAGCCCGTCCAGCGCCAGAGCCTCCTTGGCTCGTTGCTGCCGGGACGTAGACTGCAGGTATCGCCGCGTCGTGGCCGTCGAAGCATGACGAAGGAGCGCGGAGATCTCCGTCAGCGACGCCCCGTCCACCTCCAATTGTTGCGCAGCCCCGCGTCGCAGTGAGTGGGCCCACGACCCCAGTGGAAGTGCCGCCTTCGCCTTGGCCATGAGGACGGAGTACTCTCGCTGAGAAGCTGCGAACAGGGAAGCGGCCTCCCCCGCCTCGGCCCGTCGTGCCCGCACGTGGCTGATGACGACCGTCGTGAGCGGGCCGGCAGGCACGAACACCAGAGGAGTCCAAGCCTGTTGTTGTTTTTCTTTCAGCTGTACTTCTAGCGCGACGGCCTCCCCGCTCCGCACGAACGTAACGTCGCTCACCATCATGTAGCGAGCGTCGGCCATCCTGGCGCGCGTAACCCACACCAGCGCCACGAAGGCCCCTGTGCGCAGGTCGCCCGCGCCCACCAGCTGATGCACCGCATTCACCACCGTCTCGGTATCCACCGGCGGAGCCTGGTCCGGTCGGAGCAGCGTGCCCGCCCTCGACAGAGTTTTCTTGACGGCGAGAAGACGACGGGTGCGCACCCCGGTGATGCCCTCCGCGTGCAGCGCCTTCACCAGCCGCCCCGCGTACCCCGCCACGGACTTCGGCGTTGCGTTGGGCAGCCGGGACCACAGGAACGCGATCACCTGCTGATCCACGTCCTGTATGCCGGATTGGTCCGCGAACAGTCGGAACGCCTTGAGAAGGCGCTGGCGTTCCGCGTGCGCGCGTGGTCCCACGTCGAACAAGTGCGCCTCCTGCCACGGCACCTGCTCGGCGAGTGTCCGCCCTAGCTCCTTCGGCTGGCGGATGCGGAAGAGCATGTCCTCGATCGCCTCGTGCGAGGCGGTGGTGTGACCGGCCGCCTGAGGGGGACGGACCGGCTGTTGCGATGGAAAGGAAAGATTTGGGAGGGAAGGTGGTAGGAGGGAAGAGCGCGGCGAAAGGGTTGGGAAAAGGTTGGCCGCGTCTTCCCCAAAGGTTCACTGCCGCTTCGGACGGTACTTCCCCGGAGAGTTGTCGCGGCTGTGACCGCCGCCCCCCCCGCCTGCCCCTCGGCCGCGCCCACCACCCTTTCCCGCCCCGTTTCCCGCACCACGGTTGTTTGCCGACGCGGTCCCCTTCGCCGTCGCGAAAGCAGCCGCATACGCCGCCCGCTCCCCCACCGGCACAGCGGACTGCGACCACAACTTGGCCTTGTAGGCCGCTGCCCCGGGCCGCCCCGTCTTGCCCCGTAGCTCCCAGAAGGAGAGCTCCCGGCCGACTTGCGCCAGCAGGTCCATCGGCGCCGCCCCGAACAGGATGGACTCCACCAAGTCCACGCAGAAGGCCGCGGCGTCAGCGGCGTCGGTGTCGGGCGTTACCGACCCCACCCGGGCCTTGATGGCCTCCAGCAGGGTGTAGCCGTGGTGGGGCTGCGCCTGCGCGTACTCCGCCCACCGCAGGGGGTCCCGTGCCACGTCCTCCACACGGTGCGACACCACCGGGATCTCCTCCTCCGTTGACCCCCGCCCCCCCGCACCCCGTTGTTCGGCCAGCTGCATCAGAAGGGCGGTCTGCTGCAGCTGCCCCTCCCGTTGAGACGTCATGATGGCTGCCAGGGCCTGCGCAAGGGTGGCGCTCTCCCCTGCCGCGACCGGCGGCACACCCGCGGCTTCCGTCCGGTGCGACGCCGCTGCCGCGAGCGAGGCCTTCTGCGCCTCCATCATGCTGAGCAGCTGCTGCTGCTGCTCAAGAAGTTGTTGCTGTTGTTTCCCCTGCTCGGACTGCGCCTGCTGTAAAGCCTCCTGGCGCTGCTGCTGCTCGCCAACCACGGAGGCCGCGCGTTTAAGCCCCTCGGCCACCTCCTGCTGCTGGTGCCGCATCGCCTGCTGCAGCTCGCGAAGCTTCTCCGCATCCTCAACGCCATCCACCTCCATCGCAGGCACAGTCGGCTCGGACGCCTCCCCGGGTCCCAACGTCTCCATCCTGTGGAGTGGCGACGACGGCTCGTCCTCCCGCTCAACGCTGAGTCGCAGCTTCGACTCCTCCTGGCCCAAAGCAAGCGTGCAGGCCGCCAGCGAGCCCACCAACCGCACCAGGGACACCTCCTCCCACACCACCCGCGAAGCAACCGTGGACGGCTTCTTCGCCAAAGCGAGCACCGCCTCCAAAATGTCCGGCCTGGCCAGCGGACGCGTGGGGTTCGCCGACACCTCCCTCAACTGAGTCAAGAGTCCCCGCAGCAACCCCGACAGCTCCCCATGCCCAATCTTCCGACGGGAGAAGAACCGGTTGGACTCAAGTTGGAGACCAAGCGAGGACAGCGCAGCTGCTGGAGGGTGCCAGTCGAACGAACTGCCAGGGGTCCGCCCAAGCTCCGCCACCAGAGGGGCCACCTTCTCGATGTTGGTAAGTGCGGACATATCGTCGGCGGGGTCGGAAGCGGCTTGCGAAGCGAACACTGGCTGCACACTGCTGAGGCGCTTGGGTTTAGGGGAGGGGGTAAAAAAGCCCGTAAGGAGGTTAATGGTGTAAGAAAGATGAGGGGGACGCAAGGCAGAAAACACACCGCAACAAAAACAAAGAAATCCTGATGAAGATGGTGGTTGAATTGTGTTAAAGGTGGGGTTAATCGGCACAGCTGCGTTCCCGGCCAACCGGAACTCGAAGAGTTCCGAGGAAATGATAGCTATTCTGCCCAAATAGAGCAAGAACAAAAGTCAACATAAAAGATAGTCAGTCTATATCCATTAGATCTCCCCAATCGTGGCAAAAGCCACTCCACCAGGGTGGTTGATAGGAGGAGGAGGAGGAGGAGGAGGAGGAGGGGGTCCGGAAAGATAAAAAGACCAGTCTTTATTCTTTGCTCAAAGTCAAACAAGTATGTGTTGAAGAGAAAAAGCCCCCCCCCTAACCAAAAACAAACCCGATGTGAAGTAAAACGTACGGGGGAGGAGAAACACACCGACTAGGGAATCAAAAATTGAAAATCCTGATGAAGGAGGTGTTGTTTATTCCCGGTCCCCTTCCAACCTTACCGTAAGTAAGTGGTAGAAAATATCAAAAAGTGAGAGGAATTGTCGCTATTATTTTTATGTCTTTTTATCCGAACCCCCCAATCCGCAGCAAAGCTGCTCAAACAAGTTTGATTGTGAGGAGGAGGAGGAGGAGGAGGAGGAGGAGGAGGAGGAGGAGGAGGAGGAGGAGATCTGGTGTATAGAGAATAGCCCGTGAACATTACCCAAACCCAAAAACAATGTCGTGAAAAAATGCGAGGGAAGGGGTTTCTTTATTGTGACGTACGAGGGAAGGAAAAGAGACCACCCGAAAACAGAGATTTTTCCTGATGAAGGTGAGTGGTGTTTTCCTTCGCCTTTCCAGCCTTTGCAATGCAAAGTGGTAAAACAAAAAACATGAATGGGGCAAAGCTTTTATTTTTATTCATACTAAACACCAGATCTCCCCATGTCGCAGCAAAGCTGCTTTAAACAAGTTAACTGGGGAGGAGATCTGGTGTATAGAGAATAGCCCGTGAACATTACCCAAACCCAAAAACAATGTCGTGAAAAAATGCGAGGGAAGGGGTTTCTTTATTGTGACGTACGAGGGAAGGAAAAGAGACCATATGCCGCTTTGGACCATTAAATCCACCCTGACGTGTACCATCACACCACCTCCCCAACGCAAAAACAGAAATCAACAACAACAACAACATATCACTCTGAAAAACCAAAACTACCAACCTTCTCGTGAACACGATCCCAACACAGCGGGACCGTAAGAGTGCCGTCAGAGTCACTTTTGCGTCGAGAGAGCTCGTCTGCTGTGTGATTCTCTTCCGAGGCAATCCATTCTACACGGAGGTGGTGTGGTTGCACAAACGAAAAAATATAGCGTAAAAAGAAATTACCCAAGCGTGACTTAGAATGTCCGCGTTTGATGGCGCCCGCCAAACCCTTATTATCCACCAACAGCAACACCCCCTTCTCAGTTTTTTCTTCATGAAGCACCGCCCTTATGCCCTTTGCTGCCGCTTCCGCTTCAAGAAGAAAGATGTGTCTGTGTGTGGCCGCACAGTTCCACTGCCCCCAATCGGCTCTCGCTGTGGCGTCCTCCAGATGCTGCCACACTGCGCCCCACCCCGTCGTGCACGCATCCGTCCACACCACGGAGTCCCATTCTGTTGCAGGTTCCGGCAGGGAGAATCGACATCCTGGACGCACAAAGTCATCGACAAGACGCGTCACTTCCCGTTTCAGCTCACCGGGAATATCCACCACCGTGTCCCAGTCAAGCGCACCCTTTGCAATCAGACTAGACCAGCCGCTGAGGCAACCAAGTATCGCATCGTAATGGCACAACGGGGTACCTAACACGAACAGGGCTCGAACCCCAATACCCAGCATCTGCCATATTGTCCGTACCGACATGGACTGTGCGGACGCAAACCTATCACACGTGTGCTCCACCTTCGCAATCCACAAGTCCGGAAAACAAAACACGCCCTGCTCCGGGTGCCAAATAATACCGATGTACTCCAGAGCGCAGACTGGCTTCAGAACTGACTTGCCAAAGTTCAGCTCCGCCCCGGCAAAACGAAAACGCTCCAAAATCTCTGTCAACAATGTCTGCACGGTTGCGGAAGTCTCCCCGAAAAGAAGTATATCATCCAGGTACACGACTGCCCTCACCCCCAGCGCGGTCCCGATTAGCGCTTCAGCCGTGTTCTGCGCAATGTACGGTGCAACGGACCAACCCATAGGCACCCGAGTCCACCGGTACCAAGTCTGACCTATGCGGAAACAGAAGAAGAGGGACACTTCGTCGTGGATGGGAAGTTGATGAAAAAATCCTTTGAGATCAATTTTTGCTACCCACTTAGCGCCTTTTCTTTTAAGCAGGTGGTATAGCTGAGGGGGTGATATGAGGTGGAACGTTGGAGGTTTAGGAGTGACTCTATTGATGGGTCGGCCGTCAATGATGGTTCTATGAACGGTGGGGTCCGACTTAGGCACCGTGAATACCTTCACCACTCCGCGAGCTCGTTCGTTTCTCCCTACCTTTTTGCAGACCCCTGCCCTTACACACGCCGCAATGAAGGAGGGTGGGAGGTCGGATTTCGGGCCTGGCAACGGGATGCACCCACTCCGCACCGCATCAATCGCGTTGGGATCCGTCATCCAGTTCGTGAACGTCGTGTCCATGCCCGCGCCTTCTGCTAGTATTCGTATCCGCTCCACGCATATCGTCGTTCGGGGGAAAGAGTCGAGCTTTGCCTGTCGTGGAGGTGGTGTCATCATATCCGGGCTCAAACCAGTGCATTCTCCTGACTGTGGCGGGTTCCATTCCTCGATATTGGTGTGCGCCTCATCGCCGTAGTCCTCCTGGAGCCCCCGAATCATTGCAGCGAAGACAGCAGCTTCGCTTCCTCCCTCCGTCTCCCTAGTGTGTTCGTCCGCAGGTATCGCACCGTCTCCTGCTCGCTCGCATGCCTCAACAGCTCCCGCAAGTCGCCCCTCTTCGCTCCTGTCTTCTCCACCTCCTGTATGGCCCCTCGTCTCATCGAGTGAAGCCACGAAGCCTGCGGGAACACCTTCTTCAGCTCGCGCTTCAACCTCTCGTACAGGGCTGAGGAGCCCCCGAACACCAGCGCCTTCTCGTCGGCTACGCTGCGCATGAACCGTACGGCAATCGCCGTAATGTTCCCCGGCGGTAGGTTGATCGGTGGCTTCCACGTCTTGCACCCCTTTTCCCGCGCAAAGAATTCTCCTCCTACTGTCTCCAAGTTTTGGGGGGTCTTGGACGGAAACTCTTTCCAGTCCAGTTTCGTGAGGTACCTCAAATCGGGTATCCGTGCACGAGAGACCCAAGCGATCGCCGCCAACGCTGCCGCCGGTCTGCATCCCTGATCCCACAACTTCTCCACAGCTGACTTCGCATCTGCCGCTGACATTGCCGGAGCTTGATTTGGACGGATCATCGTCCCCAGTCTGGCGAGTCCCTTCTTCGCGTCCAGCAGCATACGCGTCCGTACTCCTTTCACGCCCTCTCGATGAGCTCCGCGCACCAACGTCTCCATGTACTTCTTTGCCGTGCTGGGTGCTGTCGTATTTAACATGCTGTGGGCGTACTCTATTATCAGCTCGTCCGTCGGCCTTCCGCTGTGTTGCTTCGCCCTCCACTCCGAAAAACGTGTGCAGATCCGGTCCTCCTCGCTCATCGTTTTTGGTGCCTTCGCAAATTGTGCTAGCTCGTCCCAGCGCACCAAGTGATGGATCAGCGATCCCAACGACTTTCCGTCCCTCTCCGCAAACACCTTGTTCTCGATGGCTAGTTTTTTCTTTTTTGATAATTGTTTTCCAAGCGTTTCTGGCTCTAAGCAGGGCGGCGGAAAAACTCGAGGAGGGGTCACCGGAGTTTGCATCTCCTGGCTGCCCTCTGGGAGGCCCCCCGCCTTGTTGCTTTTTGCATTGAGAGAAAAGCCCACCGCTTGGTTCTCGTTTTGATTGAGAGAATTGAAATTGGTATGTTTGAGACATACGTCTCGACGGCCCACCGCCTTGTTGCTTTTTGCATTGAGAGAAAAGCCCACCGCTTGGCTGTTGTTTTGATTGAGAGAATTGAAATTGGTTTGTTTGAGACATCCGTCTCGAAGGCCCACTGCCTTGTAGTTGTTCTTTGTGAGACATATGTCTCGAAGGCCCACCGCCTTGTAGTTGTTCTTTGTGAGACATACGTCTCGAAGGCCCACTGCCTTGTAGTTGTTCTTTGTGAGACATACGTCTCGAAGGCCCACCGCCTTGTAGTTGTTCTTTGTGAGACATATGTCTCGAAGGCCCACCGCCTGGTAGTTCGTCTGGTTCAGGGGTGGCCTCGGGCAGGCTGCCGAGTTAGGAACCCTTCTCTCCCCCTTTCTTGCCTTTGCCCGCTCCTTTCGTGTTGAACGACGCCGACGGGTCATAACGCATGCGTTTGTTCTGTTGCTGGCGTCCTCCTCCTCCTTGGTAGGATCGCTTGCCCTTGTGCGTGTTGTTCGCCGCCACGGCTGCCAGCATAGCCTGCCTGCGTGTCGGGGTGGTCGTAGACCCTACTATGCCGCGCATCCGGAAAGCCTTAGCAGCCTCCACTCCCAGGGTAAACCTGTAGTGGAAGAAGAGCAGGTTGTCCAAGGAGTCACCGAGGATATCAACCATACTCCTCCCCTTGAGGATCTTCTGGATCAGTGTCCAGGAAGCGTGCGCGGCATCCTTCGCGTCACCGTCCCTCGTCGGGATGTACCCCCGGAGGTTCGCGAGCAAGTCACCCTGCTGGATGCGATCCAACTCCTGCCACCTTTTGTGGTTCAGGGTCACATCGTCCGCATCCACACCCGCATCATCCGCATCATCCCCGATGTCGCTGCCTCCGCCAAAGCTCTGCGCATCCAACGTGTCGCCGGCTGCTGGGCCCCCGCCTCCCGCACTGCCGGGCAGTAGCCCCCCGTCTGCCCGCGGAGCGAAAGTGAACCGCTTCCTCGACACTTCGGCAGCGACAGCTTCCTCCTCCGTGTCGTGGGCCGCCTGTGGAGAGGTTACATCGGGTGACGAGGGAAAAGCCTCTCTGTTCTCGTCCGCCAGCAACCCCTCAAACGCCTCTTCTCCCACTGCACGCCGCACTGCCGTGAGGAACAGCGCCAGCCTCCGCGGAGGCGTGTTCGCCCACTTCTCAGGCTCCGATCGGGTCACCACGCCGATTACCTCGCGCAGGGCCTCTACAGTCAAGGACTCTACCTCTGAAGAAGAGATAGCCTCCAGGGTGTCGCACACGAACTTGCCCTGAAGACTCACCGAACCCAATTTTTCCTTCACGATGTTTGGTGCCTCCTTGCACATCCCTCCCAACACGTTGCTGACCTTAAACCAGAACATTCTGGAAGGTGCATTTTTGAACTCGCTCATGTCCATTTTTTGTGTCGTACGAGGGAAGGAAAAGAGACCACCCGAAAACAGAGATTTTTCCTGATGAAGGTGAGTGGTGTTTTCCTTCGCCTTTCCAGCCTTTGCAATGCAAAGTGGTAAAACAAAAAACATGAATGGGGCAAAGCTTTTATTTTTATTCATACTAAACACCAGATCTCCCCATGTCGCAGCAAAGCTGCTTTAAACAAGTTAACTGGGGAGGAGGAGGAGGAGGAGGAGGAGGAGGAGGAGGAGGAGGAGGAGGAGGAGGAGGAGGAGGAGGAGGAGGAGGAGGAGGAGGAGGAGGAGGAGGAGGAGGAGGAGGAGGAGGAGGAGGAGGAGGAGGAGGAGGAGGAGGAGGAGGAGGAGGAGGAGGAGGAGGAGGAGGAGGAGGAGGAGGAGTCTTTACAAGATAAAGACGAGTATACAAGTAAACTAAAAAAGGGGGGCGGGGGGAGATTCTTTTTTCCGTAGATGAGGAGAGGAGTACGTACAGAGGGCGATACTGGGGAAGCAAAAGACAAAATTCTGATTCGTGAATGTGTGTTTGTGTGTTTTGTGTGTTTTGGGTTCCCCATCGATCCTCGTTCCAACCTTACTAACCGTAAGTGGTAAGCCCATGAGGGGCATGCTGCATTAGTCATTCTATATCTTGAAAGACTCCTGAGTCGAAGCAAAGCTTCTTAAACAAGTTTACTGTAGAGGGGAGATCTGAGATAGATAGAGATTACCTAAAAAGACCCGCGAGGGGCGAACAGCAATGAAAAATGATAAAATGGAGAGGAGGGAAGGGGGATACTTTTTATCTCGAAAAGAGGCGCTACGATGAGGGGGGCGAATGTGGAGGCCGAAACAACCCAAAACAAATTCCAACAAAAAATCTGATGAAGATGGTGGTGGTATGGTGAGGGTAGAGGCTGAAAACACAAAAACGGACCCCGGCCAACCAGGTCAAAGCCTGAGGAAAACTAAAAAATATTCTGCCTAAAAGACAGCATGCGTGCCACGTCAAAACAAAGATTAGGTAAACTCTATCATAGATCTCCCAACTCGCAGCGAAGCTGCTCCGCTAAAGCGGGTTGAAGGAGATCTGGGATAGATAGAGATTACCTAAAAAGACCCGCGAGGGGCGAACAGCAATGAAAAATGATAAAATGGAGAGGAGGGAAGGGGGATACTTTTTATCTCGAAAAGAGGCGCTACGATGAGGGGGGCGAATGTGGAGGCCGAAACAACCTCATGACATCCGTCACGTAGAATATTTTAACCCAGTAGGCCACGAGAGCATCCACCACAACCACAAACACACACACTGGGCCCCGCGGGGGCCCAGATGCAAAACCGGAGTAAACAAAAAGCCAATGATACGACACCAAGCCTCAACGGGCGCAGGCATCCAGAAAAAAGAGAAAGCAAAGGCCACTGTGCAAAACAGCGGACACAAAAACAGGGCAGGGAAGCAGCTTTAATGAAAAGCTAGATGAAAAAACAGAAGGTAATCTAAAATAAGAATAATCTAAGGACTTCAATCGTCCGTCCACACAAAACCGCCGCCGTCGACCACCACGCCGTCCGACGGGGGGTCGGCCCAGTCCTGCCCAGCGGTGCCCCAGCGTGACAGCTCGTCCGCCGGCATACGGTCCGTCGCAATCCAGCGCGACAACATACCCGCACCCGCACCGTCCGTGACCCGAAACAGGCCCTCCAGGACCGTGTTCCCCAACCTGACCGCACAGTGGCCCTTCTCCAGCACAGCAACCACCGCGGCGTTGTCACCCACCACCAGAATCCTTCGGGCGCCACCTCGCACAGCATGCAGCACGCCCCAGGCCATTGCCCGTAACTCCAAAAGGAAAATGTCCTCGACCGTGGACCACGTGCCCCACTTCCGGAAAGCGCGCTCGCCAGCCCACGTCCGGACAATGAACCCCCACCCCTCGGGGCAAGCATCCGACCACACCACAGCATCACACCCCGCCTCCGGCGACAGCTTCCACCTGGGGACGCGCCACACATCCGGCACCAGACGCCGCTCCACAAACACCTGCAAGTCCGACCGCATGCCCGCAGAAATCTGCACCTGGTCATCCCAGTCAATGGCGCCCGCAGACACCTCGGCACCCCGCGCCCGAATCCACGCCAACATATCCGGCACACTGCAGAAACGGTCACCCATCGCATAGCTGAGAATAAGACTTGGGGACCCGGGACCCGGTTATTCTCAGTGGGACTGGGCACAATATGTCGAAAACGCTGTGAAAACGCCTGAAAGCGGGTCAGGGACCCGGGCGCGGGAGGGTGGGGCATGGAGGGGTATTCCCAGTCCCTAGGACTGGGACTGTACCCAGTGCCCAGTACCCGTCCTAGTTCTAGTCCTGGGACAGTACCCGGGACCCGGCTTATTCTCAGCTCCCTTCCAGCCACAGAGTGGAGAGGCAAAGGGTCAAACTTTTCTGTTGAAGCCATGTGCGCAACATTTCAAAGATTGTGCCATAAATCGCACATTATCACAGCCAAACTATATCTTCACTGCTATGACGTTGGTGCCTTCGGTTGTTGCGTTTTATTCGTTTAAGTTTACGTTTGTGTATACGGCTGCTGTGATGTGGTGGTCTGTGTGGAACGGCGCTACCTACTACTTCGAGGTCTTTGGGGGGAAGTACGCGCACGCAAAGCAGAAGGACACACGTGGCCCAGATGACGGCCCCGATGCCCTTCCACACGTCGCGCAGCGAGGGACCCGACGCCGCCAGCAAGGCGTCCAGCACGACTCGGGCCTTCCGACGCCACTCCCCCGGCAGCCGCCTGCATCGTGCCCGCAGGTCCCACTCAATCCCGGCGTACACAACCACCTGCACCGGCGTGAGCGTCGACTTCGCGCGGTTCACCTCAGCGCCCACCTCGTCCGCTCGGCGCAAAAACCCCCGCAGCCTCGCCGACGCCTGCTCCGCCGACTTCCCCAGAATGAGGTTGTCGTCGATCCACGCAGCAGCACACACCCCCGCCATATCCCCGAGCAGCCCCAGCGACGTCTCCTGCGCAATCACCGCCGCCCACGACCACCCCATCGCCATGCGGGTAAGCTGCATGCGACGCGCACCCTGCCGCACACCAAAAAACTGCCCCACCTCCGCGGATAAAGGGAATTGCCAGAAAAACCCTTTGAAATCCGCCACGACAGCATGCGTAGCGCCCCCACGGAGGATGAGTTCCGAAAGCTCGTATGGTGAAGGGAGGCTGAACTTAGGCGGGGAGTGCATCGCCGTGTTCAACGGCCGTGCGTCAACGATGAGACGCATCTTGCCGTTCGTCTTCGCCAGCGGAAACACAGACAGCCCGCACACCGAAGGAAAAGCCCGCCTCTCCGTGCGCAGAACACCGCCACTCACGCACGCCTTCAGCATGTCGTCCTGGAGTTTGGAGGGGGGGCCCGGCATCGTCACCCCTGACCCCGTCAGCTGCGCACGGAACGTCGCAATGTCGTCAAGCATCGCGAACAGCCCAGCCTTCGCCGGCACAAGACGGCGTAACGCCCCCAAATCAATCAAGCCGACAGGGAAAGAATCCAGCACCTGACGCTTCACACCCGACGGCATAGCCCAAACCCCAGCGACGTCGTCTACCATCATGTGCGGGGGCGACGCAGACGCCTCGATCTCCAGGTCCACATCGTCACCACCCACCTCACGCACATACTCCCCCAGCGGGCAGCCGTCCAGCCCACGGAACAACCACCCTACACCCAACCCCCCTGCAGCGCGTCCAGCTGCTCCCGTGCCTTCCTGCGGTCTGCCTCGGCGGTACTCATCATGTACCGCCGCGTCTGCGTTCCGCTCGCGTGGCGGAGAGCGCTCTGCAGCCCGTCCAGCTCCATCCCCCACTTCTGCAACACCTGCGCTGACCCCCTGCGCAGAGAGTGCGCCCAGGACCCCGCGGGCAGCCGCGCCACGACCCGCTTGAGGAGGGCCTGGTACTCCGCCTCTGTGGCCGCGAAGAGAGGTGTGTCCGGACCCGTCGCGCTGCACCGCTGCCACCACGCCACCACCCGACATGTCAACTCCCCTGGCGGCAGGTACACCACCGGCGACCACTGGCGCTGCTGCTTCTCCTTCAGCGCCACCTCCAGCCCCGGCTCTACCCCCTCGTCGCACACCAACGTCAGGTCGCGCACCAGCAGGTACCGCACGTCGGACATCCGGGCTCGCGCGACCCACACCAACGCCACGAACGCGCTCTCGCGGTCGCAACCCTGCTCCAGCAACGCCTCTACCGTGCTCTGCACCACTGCGGTGTCCACCGGAGGAGCCTGGCGGGGACGAAGAAGTGTGCCGAATCTCGTGAGCGCCCGTCGCGTCGCCAGCACCCGTTTTGTGCGTGCCCCCACGACCCCTTCCGCCGCCAGCGCGCGGAGAAGGCTGCCGCAATATCCCGCCACGGTCAGGGGCGACGCTCCCTCCAGCCTCGACCACAGGAACTTCACCACCGCCTGGTCGACCGGCAACGTCGGGGACTCCGCAGCGAATTTTCGGAATGCCCGCAGCATCCATGAGCGTGCGCCCGCGGCCCGCGGACCCACGCAGTAAGTGTGGGCCGCCTCCCACGGGACCAGCTTGCGTACTGCTTGTCCCAGCTGCTTTGGATCGCGAATCCGGAACAGCACGTCGTCCACGGCGGTGCGAGCGGCCGCTGAGGTCGTCGGCTTCTTGTCGGCCGGACGAAGGGCTGCGCGGAGTCCCGGCACGTCGTGGAATAGTTGTGGGGGGCGCGCGGCGGGCAGCGCCCCCGTAGCCCCCTCCCGGACGGGAGGGGGAAGGGGGAAAGGAAATTGAGATGTTTGTCTTGGGAGGGAAAGTGGTGGGGGGGAAGAGCGCCGCAAACGGGTTGGGGGAACCCAGTCGCGCTCCGCCCGGCCCCGTCACTCCTTTCGCGGGCGGAAGTTCTGCCCCGGCCCGAAGCCACCACTGCCCCCTCGACCTCGGCCGCCCTGCTTGCCGCCGCCGCCCCCGTTTCCCGAGTCCTGCGCGGGACCCCGGGACCACCCCCCGCCACCACCCGACGCCTTCGTGGCCGCCTTGCCCGCCGCCATGCCCGCGGCGTACGCCGCCCTCCGGTCCGCCGGCACCACCTGCTGCGCCCAGACCTTCGACTTGAAGGCCAGGGCCCCCGCCCGGCCGCTGGTCGCCCGCAGCTCCCAGAACGCCAAAGCGTCCCCCAGCACCCCCAGCATCTCGTCCAGGGACCCACCGCGCAGCGCACAAGCGATGGCTGCGTGGCAGTGGGCGGCGGCGTCGGCGGCGTCCGTGTTCGCCTGGAGCGTCGCCGTACGCTCCTTGAGGACGCCCAGCAGAGCATCGGTGTGATGCGCCTGCTGGTCGCAAAAAGCTCCCCACTGCGCCGGAGACCGGGCCACGGACTCCGCAGTGAGCCGCCTGGGCTCCTCCATGGGGGTGTCGTCCTCCTGGTGCGTCCCCGGACCCCCCCGGCTGAGTAGCAGCTGCTCCCTCTGGAACGCCAGTTGCTGCTGCTGGAGTTGCAGCATGAAGTCCCGGGAGGACTCCTGCTGCATCTGCTGCATGCGCAGCAGCACCTCCTCCATCTGGGGGGGCTGCTGTTGGTGATGTGGTGGCTGCGACTGGTGGTGGGGATGTTGTTGTTGTGGCTGGACCGGTTCCGGCGAGTCCTGTCGCGGCAGTTCCTCAGGTACTTCCTCTCGTGCAGGCGCTTGACTGCGGAGTCTGGTGATGCTCTCCTGGACCCCGAGGCCATCCCCGAAGGAGACAACCGTGGCCAATTGCTTGACCAGCGACAGCCCCGACCACACAGCGCGGCGGTTCTCGTCAGCCGCGTCGAACCCACACAGGGCGACGAGGGCCGAGGAGAGCAGCTCCGGCCCCGGCTCCGTCACCTGCAGGTTCTTCGCCACCTGCTGCTCCTTTACCTCCTTCACCAAACATTCCAGACACCCACCCAGAGCGCTGTAGAGCACCTTGCGCTTGCGGAGGCAGTGCAGACTGGGGTCAATCCCCACCAGTTGGAACGACGCCACAGGGGGGTCGTACTGGTGCTCGCTGTTGGGGCTCTCACGGAGAGCCTCCAACAAGCCGGGGATGTCGGTGCTGCGACCTGCGGACATACCGAGACCCAACCGTGGAATGATGAGTTCGGGTGTAGTGGGTTGTGCAGTTGCAGCTGGTTGAACGGGTGGAGAAGGCGGAGTCGAAGGCGGTGTCCGCGGCGCAGGCTGTATACTACCGAGACGTCTTGGCTTGGTCGGAGTAGTGAAGAAAGAGGCGAGGCGGTTAATCGTGAGTAGGGGCAAAAAAGATGAGGGGGGCGAATGTGGAGGCCGAAACAACCCAAAACAAATTCCAACAAAAAATCTGATGAAGATGGTGGTGGTATGGTGAGGGTAGAGGCTGAAAACACAAAAACGGACCCCGGCCAACCAGGTCAAAGCCTGAGGAAAACTAAAAAAATATTCTGCCTAAAAGACAGCATGCGTGCCACGTCAAAACAAAGATTAGGTAAACTCTATCATAGATCTCCCAACTCGCAGCGAAGCTGCTCCGCTAAAGCGGGTTGAAAGGAGGAGGAGGAGGAGGAGGAGGAGGAGGAGGAGGAGGAGGAGGAGGAGGAGGAGGAGGAGGAGGAGGAGGAGGAGGAGGAGGAGGAGGAGGAGGAGGAGGAGGAGGAGGAGGAGGAGGAGGAGGAGGAGGAGGAGGAGGAGGAGGAGGAGGAGGAGGAGGAGGAGGAGGAGGAGATCTGGTGTATAGAGAATAGCCCGTGAACATTACCCAAACCCAAAAACAATGTCGTGAAAAAATGCGAGGGAAGGGGTTTCTTTATTGTGACTTATTGTGAAATTTGAGATCTGAACCGCTACGATAATTTGAGAAATCCAGAAAGCTTCAGAGATAATGAAATCCCCAGCAACAGAGAGGGTCGCTTCTGTGGTTGGAGGGGTGTTTGTACACACTGTGTTGTTATGTTTGTGAGGGGATGGTTTGGTGGTAGCAATTTTTGGAGATAAAGCGTTTTTTTTTTTGGAGGAATTTACAGAAGAGAAAAAAAGGGAAAACAAAGGAGATACAATGTGGGTGTGGGAAAGATAATGCTTTTTATGGGGCCACAAAAAGAGGGGGGGGAAAATGGAGGGTAAAATGCACATCGTCTTTAAATGATGCCATTGTGTTTTAGTGCGTTATGGTATTATTGCTGGCATTGTTCTGACATTATTTGGGTTTTTTATTTCTTTGGTTTGTGTGCTTTTGCCTTTTGTCTTTGTTAAATCAACTCTCGCTAGCAAATCGCACTTTGTTCCCACCTTTGGTGCGTAAACAGACGGCTGCAGACGAACACATCTCATCAAAAGAGTGCCAGAGATTTGAAACAAAATTAAGATACTTCGGTCTACACGTTACCGTACATTTTCGTTATACAAAAACATCAACAAAAGCACACATTTTTCATTTTTTGTATGCTCCCTCCCCAGACATATCATGTACAGGGTGTGGGTCACTTTTTTTTTACTCCTCAGGATCTACAGAAACGTATTTTTTTCAAAACCGAAAAAAAAAACACGTCATTTACTCGCCCCCCATCTGCCCCCTCCAGGTCCAGAAGATGAAAGAATATGGTTATTCGAAAACTTGGTTGTATTAGTGCAGACACCCGAGGATGAACTCCACTATAAGTTATTCTTTCATCTTTCCCCCCCTCACCCTTTCACCTCCTCGAACCTATTCTTGGCGAAAGGGACCTCCTTGAGTCGACGCTTGCCGTTCGTCCTAACGGACTGGCAGCGCGTTTCCCGCTTCGTCCTAGGTGGCTTGAGTCTGCAATGCTTGATGCCCCACCACGGTACTGCTTCTGTGGTGTCACCTGACTCAATTTTGAGAGCACATCTCCCGCAACCTGCGGGCGTCGCATATCAGGGCTGAAGTGGTATCCGCTGATCCCGAAGTGCAGCTTTTCGTATTCGGTAAAATAGTTGGAAACTACATAAGAACACTTCTCCTCCAACGCCGCAGCAGACCCTTTAACTGCAGACGACAACGTCGCGATACTGTCTCTATCTGATGTCCTCATGCTTGCACTGAGCACCCTGCGGACAAACTCATCTAAAGCTTTCATATCAGCTTTGACACGCTGTACTAGGTCGTGGAAGGCCCAGATTGAAGTGACCAATTCACCCCTGCTGTTGATGACAAATTGGAAGACCGTGTACTGATCCTCCAAGAGCTTGTTGTTGCTTCGCTCGGAGTTGAGCGCATCCTGCATTTGACTGAGCTGCGATTTGAGGCGATGCACCATGGAATCACTGCTTACCCCAACAGCACGATCGCTCGAGGAGCGGGTGAGCAGCTCGTCCCGCTCCCTTCGCAGTATATCGGCTTCGTTGCGTGCGAGCACTGCAGTGTCTGCTACACTGTTTTTAGCAAATTCTTCGCTTTCTATGACACGAATTGCAGTTTCTAAGTCGCCCGCAGCGCGCGCCAGCTTCGTTTTGTAGACATTCTTTGCCGTCAAAAGCTCATGAGTTTCATCCGTCTTCACCAAAAGCTGTGCCTTCAACGTCTTAATCTGCGCCTCCTGTAGTGCCCCTTGGTTTTCGAGGCGTGATATCTTCGCTTTCTCTGCGCCGACGTTTTTTTCGTATTCCTTATTCGCAGACTCCGCCTTTTTGAGGAGGACGTCCTTCCGGAGGACTTCGTCCTTTGAGTCGCTGAGTTGTTTTGTGAATGCCTCCGCCGAAGTGCCTTTGTCAGCGACGCGGACCTCCAGCATCTTGACCTTCGATGTCGCGGAGGTAAGCTCCTTCGCCTTCTTCTCTGCGTCGGAGTGGAGGGTTTTGATTGTGTTGTTGAGGGAATCGATTTTGAGTTTCAGCTCCCGATGGGTTTCTTCAGCGAGTTGCGTAGTACGCTCTGCAGCAGCCACATCAGCTTCGAGACGACGAGAACGAGATTTGCCCTGCTCAACATCGGTGCGCAAAATCGCAATCTGCTTCTTATAGTTGTATACCCCCCCCGCTTCGACCTCAGCCTCAGCAAGGAGCCGCCCGTTTGTTTCGTTGTCAACGATGCGGCGCGCTTTGAGGTCTGCCACTTCACGTTGCAGCGCTGTGTTCGCTGCCTCTACCTCAACCAGCCTCGCCCTCCCTTCGGTGCACTCCTTGGCAAGAACGAAACTGCGTTGCATTTCATTGCGCAGTGCATTAGGAATATTCTGCAAATTGACTGCATCTGACGGCTGCGCAGACACCTCTTGCCCTGGAAGTTTCAGTACATTTAACACCTTATCCGCACCATATGTGAACACACTGGCATTAATCTGAGACGATACGTAGCAAATCTGCCTCGCACTCCCATGGTGAAGACGTTGCACCGTACAAACCAATCCGGTTTCGGTAGTACCACGCTTCCCTGCATGCGCAGACCATATAAGAACATCCCCCGAAACACCACCACTGAGTACATGAGTTCCGGCAAGGCTTAAGACAACCGGTTGGGAGTCAGCAGGGTACGAAGCCTCCTTGTGGTTGTTCAGGGTTGCTAAGGGCGCGTCCCAGGCTCCCCCCTCTACCGCATCTAATACGACCACCCTGCCGTCACATCCTCCAACCCAGAGTGTGTCCGAATCAGGTACCCACAGCATATCACTAACAGCACTGCGATGAACCTTCGACTGCTTCATAACCTCAGGAGAGTCTGGGGAGCAGCTGAGGACGTGGCCACTTTCGTTTCCGATGTAAACTATACCAGGGCGGGTTGCAAAGCATTTAATACTGCTTATGTGGACCAAAGGTGCATCAGGAATTGGGAAAATCTGTGTGTGGGTGCCCGAGTAGGAGATGGTCAAGACAGTGCCGGATTCGGTACCAACAAAGAGCGCTGTCGAGACCCCGCAGAGGGCGGTGATTTGATTGGGTTTGGAGGAGGACGAAGGGGTGTTGAGGTCGAATGTTTTGTGGTGTGTTTTGCCGTTGGGGGTGAAGGATCGGACGGTGCCGTCAGAGCAGCCGACCCAAAGGCGTTGGTCAAATGTGGCAAATGTGTTCGCGAAGATGTGTTCACCGAGGGAAACTGTCCGAAGGGTTTCACCCGTAGCGATGCTGCGTATGGCGACCCCGCCACGGCGTTCGGCGCACCACAAAAAGGAGTCGACAGCAGTCATCGCGCGGACGTCCGTCTTGCCAATCTCAGAAGTAACCTGGTGGTCGACATAAGGGCGGATCTGGAGGTCGTGCTTCTCGCGTCGTGTGGACATATTCGTTTCTGTTGGTGTGTTGCACACCGTGGAGGTGCTCTGTGGTAGTGTAGAGGTGGAATCAGAGGGGGGGAAAGGGGGGGGAAGGGGAAAAGGCGGTAAGAGGTGCAAAGAATGCGTTTTGATTTTTAGACGTACTGCAGAACAAAAAAGGGGGTAGCGTAGGCTGTCGTGTGCCTGCGGCGCAGGCATGCAACACCATGTGGCAGAGTTCAGAAAAAAAAGGCAATTTAAAGCATCTTTGAAACGTTGCACCCGCAGCCGCTGCAGCAGCGTTTTCCAGCTCTGTTGCCTGCAGTGCTTTGCGGGAGGAGTGGCCTGTGAGGGTGTGCGTCGTGCAGCTTCGAGGTCGCAGTGCGCAGCTGGCGGCGTCACTCTGCGTGTCTCAGTCGCTTCCGGGATTCCTCAAGTGGTTCGTCTCTGCTGCGTTTCGCACGGGATTCAACCACTAAATGCCACAGATGGTTCCTCACTGTGCTCGACGCAACATCGCTGCAGCCGGTGAGGTAGATGCTCTCCAACGAAGTGCATCGATACATAGAGTAGCGACTGTCCATGTGTGCGACTCTGCTCAGTGGTGACATATCCAATGTGCGCAAAGAACTGCATCCATTAAGGAAGCAGGACGCGATTTGTGTCACATGGCTGAGTGGTGTTAAGTCCAGTGAACACAGAGCAGCGCAACCATGAAGGAAATAGGCGTCAACCTGCGTAATACTGCTTAGTGGTGTTAAGTCCAGTGTACACAAAGCACTGCATCCATAAAGGAAGCAGGCCTCAATACGAGTGACTCTGCTGAGTGGTGGAAAGCCCAGTGTACGCAAAGTACTGCATCCATGAAGGAAGTTGGACTTGATTTGTGTAACATTGTTTAGTGGTGATAAGTCCAGTGAACACAAAGACCTGCATCCCTGAAGGAAAGACTGACCTATTTGTGCAACATGGATCAACCCAGACAGGTTAATGCTTGTCAATGAAGTGCAGTCCGCAAGAAACCTGTCTCTAATTTGAGTCACAACAGACTCAGCACTCAGATCAAGACTCGTCAACGATGCGCCATACAAGAAGTTACCAGGAATCACCGTCGCAACCTCCGCCTGCAGAAGCAAACACGCCACCTCAGGATCCCTCACACTCGTAAGCCTCTCAGCTGTGATGTCGGTCTCACCCAACGCATGAAGTGCTGCTCTGGCCTCGTATTTCGTCACGTTCGTCAACACAACCGTGTCTCCAGCACTCAGCTGCGTCATGTCGTATCCTTCATCCACCGCCTTCCCGCCGAAACTCATCGCAAAGCCGTCTTCAGGCAACCCCACTGCAGACGCCACTTTCCGACGCATCACCGCAGGTGTGTCATCCTCACCCAGCTCCACCGTATCCTTCACTCCGTTCCACCCCTTGATTGTCAAATCCATTGTTGTTTTTGTGTTTCCGAGGTTTTCCCTTGCTGCTGTCCTGTGGTGATGTTGATGTGGAGAAGGTGTGTGGAAAGAACTACTTTCCCCACACCTTTGGTGAATGGCGGGTGAGTTTACCTCCCTGAGGACAACACAGAACAGTCCTGCATACCCCTCCAGACGATGGCAGGAAATACAGACGGCAAGGACTGCAAAACGCCTCTGGGACGCAGGCACTGAAACAGAAGAATGCTTTTGCAATAAGGGGGTACTTTCTTTGCAGTAATAACGACTATTGATCGTGCGTCACCCACCCCATCCCCAGAAGCTCCCGATTCACAGAAAAACAAAATATGCCGTGAAATACAAAGTCCTCGTTGACAGTGCAGACAAACAAAACAAAAAAGTGAAGTGAGTGCAAAACGCCTCGGCAGTGACACTCTGTGGGTTATCGAACCTCTGGGGTGTTTGCACATTTCATTGTTTTTGGTTCTTTCTTCAAAACGTAAAACGCCTCGCGGCAGGGCTGTGGTCTGGATGAAAATAAAGTTGGCTTGAAATAAAACATCCTGCTCGTGACAGTGTACCTTGGTACAATAAACGTTGTGCCAGGGGGTGGATCCAAACCATACAGCCCGTGTGGCAGGGCTGGGGGACACAGTAAACAATTATGTGCCACTTTTATTTTTCCTTCCTTCAAAACTTCACACACAACGCTTTTGGTTTTTGGATGACACACAAGGTGCCGGGTTCTATGATATGCACGGAACCACCCTGCACCTGTTTGTCATATATATTGTTTCCCGTGCAATACATGGGGAAACGTTTCGCGTCTAAACTAGGGCGCGAAAGCTTTTCGATAAAAATTAATGAAAAATAAAAACCAAGCGCGTGTGGAAGAAAAAAGAAAAGAAAAATATTTTTTCTGATTCAAAGTGGTGTTTACGTTTTGGGTACGGGGCGGAGAATAAAATCTGTTCGATAAAAGAAACGCAAGCTTTTTTGTTTTATCTTGTTCAGGAAGTACGAAGTCATCTTGGAACATGAAAAAGTTCTTTACGCCCCTCAATTCCCCAGCAGACTTTGACAAAAACAACAACTTCACTCTCTCCTGTGTTGTGTTCCTTTCAAAAGCAACCAGGTTGAGTGCTGAACTGTATCATGTACACAATGCGACAGGTGTCGTATTTGTTGCTCGTTTGTCGATCACATCCATTTTTTGACCCCAAAAAACCCCAAAAAAAAAACACACGAAACCCGCTTCCTGAAGTACAAGAGAGAGAGGGGGAACACAAAAGGCGAAGGGGCAACGGCAGGCTTTTAACATCCGAAGCACGCTGACACGCTCGTACAAAGAAAAACACACACCCTGACCAGCCGCCTGTCGCCGTCGCATAAGACACCCCTGCCCGCCCGCAGCCGCTGCAGCAGCGTTTCCAGCTCTGTTGCCTGCAGTGCTTTGCGGGAGGAGTGGCCTGTGAGGGTGTGCGTCGTGCAGTTTCGAGGTCGCAGTGCGCAGCTGGCGGCGTCACTCTGCGTGTCTCAGTCGCTTGCGGGATTCCTCAAGTGGTTCGTCTTTGCTGCGTTTTGGACGGGATTCAACCACTAACTTCTTCAGGTTATTCAGTTTTTTCACTTTGCTCGACACAACATCGCTGCAGCCGGTGAGGTAGATGCTCTCCAACGAAGTGCATTTACCCATCAAGTAGGTGCCGTCTATGTGTGTGACTCTGCTCAGTGGTGACACATCCAATGTGCGCAAAGAGCTGCATTCATCAAGAAAGCAGGACTTGATTTGTGTCACATTGCTGAGTGGTGTCAAGTCCAGTGAACACAAAGAACTGCATGCATGAAGGAAATACTCGTCAACCTGCGTAATACTGCTGAGTGGTGCTAAGTCCAGTGTACACAAAGCACTGCATCCAAAGAGGAAGGAGGCCTCAATACGAGTGACTCTGCTCAGTGGTAAAAAGTCCAATGTGCGCAGAGCACTGCATCCAAAAAGGAAGCACTGACGTATTTGTGTAATATTGCTCAGAGGTGTTAAGTCCAGTGAACACAAAGCACTGCATTCATTGAGGAAGCCGGGGCCAAGTAGCATGACATTGCTTAGTGCTGTCAAGTCCAGTGTACGCAAAGATCTGCATCCATGAAGGAAGTAGGCGTCAACCTGCGTAACATGGATCAACCCAGAAAGGTTGATGCTTGTCAATGAAGTGCATTTCCTAAGAAAGCCGTCTCCAATTTGAGTCACAACAGACTCAGCACTCAGATCAAGACTCGTCAACGATGCCCTCCTCAAGAAGTACTGAGGAATCACCGTCGCAACCTCCGCCTGCAGAAGCAAACGCGCCACCTCAGGATCCCTCACAGTCGTAAGCCTCTCAGCTGTGATGTCAGTCTCACCCAACGCATGAAGTGCTGCTCTGGCCTCGAACTTGGTCACCTTCGTCAACACAACCGTGTCTCCAGCACTCAGCTGCGTCATGTCGTATCCTTCGTCCACCGCCTCCCCACCGAAACTCATCGCAAAGCCGTCTTCAGGCAACCCCACTGCAGACGCCACCTTCCGACGCAGCACCGCAGGTGTGTCATCCTCACCCAGCTCCACCGTACCCTTCTCTCCGTTCCACCCCTTGATTGTCAAATACATTGTTGTTTTTTTGTGTTTCCGAGGTTTTCCCTTGCTGCTGTCCTGTGGTGATGTTGATGTGGAGAAGGTGTGTGGAAAGAACTACTTTCCATGGTGAGTGGCGGGTGAGTTTACCTCCCTGAGGACAACACAGAACAGTCCTGCATACCCCTCCAGACGATGGCAGGAAATACAGACGGCAAGGACTGCAAAACGCCTCTGGGACGCAGGCACTGAAACAGAAGAATGCTTTTGCAATAAGGGGGTACTTTCTTTGCAGTAATAACGACTATTGATCGTGCGTCACCCACCCCATCCCCAGAAGCTCCCGATTCACAGAAAAAAACAAAATGTGTCGTGAAATACAAAGCCCTCGTTGACAGTGCAGACAAACAAAACAAAACAAGTAAAGTGAGTGCAAAACGCCTCGGTGCTGACACTATGTGGGTTATCGAACCGGGGGACATTTGCACATTTGCGGTTGTGCTTATCTGGGGCAAAACTGTGACTTACAATAAGCTGGGGCGCAATTCTAGATTGTTTGGGGAAATGTATTTGGAAAATACCTCCAGCAGAATGCGTCCACTACTTTCCCTCTGTACTTTTGGTAGTGTTGTGTTCGTAGCACAACGACCCACAACTGCTGTCAACACCCCTCCCAGCTTTGATGACGAAAAAAAAAAACAAAATGAAAAGAAAAAGTTCAAGAATTGTAACTCAAGCATTTTTAGAAATAATTTCTTGTATTTATTTTGAACTTTTCCCCCCCTCTCGAAGTCCCATCCCGGTGGGGCAGCATTTTCTCCTATTTTGTGATAACTGATCGTGACTTTTTTTTTTGATTTTTGTTTTTTACATACATTGAAATCCCGGGGAGTCACGGGGAGTTTGGCAAAAAATCAAAAAAAACGAACTCCCCGTGAGTGTTTTTTTTGGTTTCGAGAGTTTTCGAGAGTGTTTTTTTTTTTTTTTACGGAGAGTTTTCGCGATTAATCGCGACAAAATTCGCGATTAATCCCCGGGAGTAAAATCGCGATTTTTTGTACCATTTTACCCCAAACACAACCGTGCACACCTGGTGCTATCCGCATCTGACCTGTGCCTACCTGGGCACACGTTCAGTCTACGTACTCACATTACACCTACCGATTGATTCGCAAAATGCACCCACCACGACAGAGGGGTGATAAGCCTCGCGGCTTTAGGCGGCACAGTGGTGGCGGACATGAGCAAACGAGCCCACAGGTCGATCACAAATGCGACGGGTTAATTCCGCGCTTAGGAATTATCCACACCTGTTTAAGATATAATTACGCTTAAATTACTCTGGGCGCAAAATGGTACACCATACACGGCTTCGCAAATATATTCAATATATTTTAAATATTGATGAATATTGAAATATGATTATTATTAAAAATATTGAATCAATATTTTGGAAAAAAATAATCAATATTTTAATAAATATTGACAAATATTGCAATATATTGAAAATATTGATAAATATTGAAATATTGGTAAATATTGGTAAATTTTATGTGCAATTTTACTGTGGTGGTTTCCGTAAATATATTGATCAATATTTTAATAAATATTGACAAATATTGAAATATATTGAAAATATTGATAAATATTGAAATATTGGAAAATATTGATAAATATATTGAAAATATTGATCAATATTTTCAATATATTGATCAATATTTTACTATTTTCCCACTGCAAAATACCATACAAAATAAATCAATATTTATCAATATTTTTAATATTTTTGCTTTTTTTACACGTACTTTTTGAAAATATTAAAATATTGAACTTTTTTCAAAAAACTATTATTAAATATATTTGCGAAGCCGTGACCATACCAGCACGGAAGCATACCACCACATGAAAGCAGGGCTATTTTAAATATGGGGATAAGGAACAAGAAAAGGGTGAAAACGGGTCGAGGCTTCCCGCCGCAGGCGGAAATTTTTAGATGCCGTGCACTTTTCCAGGTGGTTTGAAGAGTGATCTGACCATATTGTCCCAGTATAGCAGTACACCCAATAAATCCATTGGAGAAGGAACATTGCACTTTTGACCACCACAGAATACATGTTGCCAGCCACACCACTAAAGTACAAAAACCCCCTCGGAACGTAGTGAGAGCTTGTGAAAAAATCTCTCCCCGTTCGTAGATGGCCCAGTTTTCGAGATTTTTTCATAAATTCGCGATTAATCGCAAATTTTTATTTTATAAATTGGAGAGTTTTCGAGAGTATTTTTTTTTAAATCGGGGAGTATTGGAGAGTTTTGGAGGGTTTTGGAGAGTTTTTTTTTTAAATTGGAGAGTTTTCGAGAGTTTTTCACAAATTCGCGATTAATCGCGATTTTTTTTTCTTTTTTTTTAATCGCTAAAACTCTCGAAAACACCAGTGGAGAGTCTCCGCGACTCCCGGGGATTTCAATGTATGATTTTTAGATTTTATTTTGAAAACTTGGTTGTATTATTGTAGACACCCGAGAATGAGCTCCACTGAAGGAAAAAAACAGCCGAACTGAAAGTCAATTCAGGAAGAAGCGAAAGCATTCTTTGAGACCATATAAACCACTAAAAGACATTTGTTTGATTTTTTTTTTTTTTACACTACTCCTACCCAGGGCTCTCGCCAATCACCCCTTTTGGCCAAAATGGGGGGTGATTTGGGGTCCCCGAGCTTTCCCCCCGTAAAAGCGGTCGCGCGCGCGCTTCGCGCGCGCGACTCCCTGCCAGTGCAGGGAGGCGAGGCGCTTTCTCCCCTCGTTTGGGGTCAGCTTGTTTTTATGCCCAAAAATTTTTTCAGCACTGCTGACCAGGGACATTGGGAACATAGGGAACTGTATGTATGTACTCTTTTTTTGCGGAGCAAAAAAAAATAATACAAAATGGCGCCGCAGGCGAAAAAAAAATTAAGGTACGGTGTAAAAAGCTAGCTTTTACATCACATACTCACTCAACGAAACCTTTTTTGCGGAGCAAAAAAGGAAAAATGGCGCCGCAGGCAAAAAACAAGTAATTGCTATCGGAAAAAAAACGGGGTGTGATGTGGAACTCCATCCTGTAGAAATAATCTACAACACGCCCAGCATTCTGCTCTTCTGCAGGTATGCTAACGCTCTTCGTAAGCTGCCAGACCCACTGGGACGCCAGCATCTGAAACGTTAAAGAAGGGGGGCTGTCCTCTTCGTCCAGCACCATCTGCTCGATAGCGTTGTTTGACGTCAGCTCGGCAGGCTCGGCGTGTTCCAGCTCGTTTTGTCCACAGGCTCCCCACATTGTCGTCGTCGTTGGAGCAGTGCGGGGGGAACACAGAATGCACAGACTACAACACATCGATCACACCAGGCACATCAGCACCTCCAGCAAATCGCCAGGATACTACGGTGGTTTCGAAAATCGCGCGGAGTTTTCCACATCACACCCGTTTTTCCTTAGCAATTACTTGTCCTTGTTGTTACTGTTGTTTTCAACCACCTTCCTTCAACCCTTGTAGGGATCAGTTGTAATTTTTTTCGCGAAAACATGAAATTATACATTTCAAGAGAACAAATTAAAAAGGGTCCTTATTTGCATTTTTGGACTCCGCCCGTGCAGTGGTGGGGTCAATCTCGAAAATTGGGCAATTTTTTGACCACTTAATTTTTGAGAAATATGAGCCCGGTTGCTTATACGTGGGGCCCATTTTCGGCTAAAATTTTCCTCAAAATCTGGTTTTGTAAAATTGACCCTTTACTCCCCCCCCACATCGATTTCAATACTATACCTTACTTCACCTACGGTTACCCTTACAGGGGGGGTGAAGGAAGGTAGGTTGAACAAATTAAAAAGGGTCCTTATTTGCATTTTTGTACTCCGCCCGTGCAGTGGTGGGGTCAATCTCGAAAATTGGGCAATTTTTTGACCACTTAATTTTTGAGAAATATGAGCCCGGTTGCTTATACGTGGGGCCCATTTTCGGCTAAAATTTTCCTCAAAATCTGGTTTTGTAAAATTGACCCTTTACTCCCCCCCCACATCGATTTCAATACTATACCTTACTTCACCTACGGTTACCCTTACAGGGGGGGTGAAGGAAGGTAGGTTGAAAATTGAGGTACAGTCTGGATGATGCGGTCAGCAACCCAGTTCCCCATGGTACTCCCGTGGTTCAACCCTGGGATTTTTTTTTTTTTTTCACGGGTCGGGAAAGATCTTTTTTTTTTTTTTTTTTTTCGAGAAAAAAAATCCTCTTCTCCCGAAAAAAAAAAAAAAAAAAAGATTTTTGGGAGAAAAAAAAAAAGAGAAAAGATTTGAAAATCCTGGGAAAATCCTGAAAAAATCCTGAAAAATCCTGGAAAAATCCATGAAATTTCATGAAAAATCTCGAGATCTTGAGAAATCTTTGAAAAAAAAAAAAAAGATTTTCAAAATCTTTTTTTTTTTTTTCCCAAAAATATTTTTCAAAATCCCAAAAATCTTTTTTATCTTTTTTTTGAGAAAAAAAAGATTTTCAAGATCTTTTTCATCTTTTTTTCTCTTTTTTTCCTTTTTTTTCCTTTTTTTTCCAGGATTTTTCAAAGATCTCAAAGATCTCGAGAGATCCTGAAAAAAAAAGACAAAAATCCTGAAAATCTTGATTTTTTTTTTTTTTCTCCCGAGATTCTCGAAAAAAGACAAAAAAATACAAAAGATCTTTCCTGACCCGTGTTTTTTTTTTTTAGAGGGGTGATCCGAAACCCGGATCACCCCTCTTTTTTTTAATATTTTTTTTTTTTTTGGGTGATTTAAAACCCGATCACCCCCCGGCGAGAGCCATGCTCCTACCTGATTTTTTACCCCCGCGTTTAGGTGCGTATAGTGTATAGTCTCGGACCACACACGCGCAAATGTGGTACTTCTATTACTAGATAGCAGCCACAATTTTTCTTCACAGGATCAATCGAGCAAATAGAATGAAGATATCATAGAAGAGGAAATACCCCACACACACACACACATGCATTCTGCTCTAGAACTTGGGTCCACGTCTCCGCCCTGTGTATTTGGTTGTTTTGCGAGTCTTTGCTCCCTTCTTTTCCTGCTGCGCCTTCTTGTTGACGATCCACTCTTTCGATCCTTTGACGACCCCTTTACCGCGCTGTGGGTTGTTTTATTTTTTTGTATTTATGCACAATCGTATCGCCCCAGGTAGGTACTGAAAGGAAGGTGTCGCCAGAAGGCTGTAGAGATCACGTCTGCAACTCAAGAAAGTAACGTTTATTTTGCTTATGCCTTTTTCGTCTGAGAGCAGTTTTTTGGGGGGAAAAAAAAGTTCTTGCTGTGAACAACCACCCCCAACGACTTCTGCACATAGCCGCACATACCTTATTACGTCCTCGCTTCTCTCGTTCTGAGAGCTGCACTTTGCGTTTGCGGTTCCCTACCTGCACCGTCTGCTGCGAGTCTGCCACTGACCGTGCGGCAGGGTCCCCGTACACGACATCCCCCTCTGAGCCAGAGTCTTCGTCCTCCTCGTCCTCTTCCTCCTCCTCGTCGTCGTCGCTACCCATGTACTCATCATCTGAGTCATTGGGATCACCCAACTTCGCTTGGTGCTTAAACGGGTCTTGCGGCCCAGCGAACAACACAAGGAAGTACTGTGAGATTATTTTTTTTGTTGGATTCATATGGGTTTCAAAGACTCGAATGGGTGGTCCTGGCAACACCCATTTTTGCGGGGGAGCGACCTAGTAGCATTGCCCCCCTGTCAACTGCGTTTGACCTAAGAAAAAGATCGGGTCTTTTGTTTGTGCGCTCAAAGCCGGGAAAACAAAAAGGTGAAAAAATGTGTTAAACTGAAGTACGGTTGTTGTGGCTAATTGAGTACTCAAAGAAAACAAGCAAGCTTCTGTTTTTTTTTTTTCAATCCGTTTTGTTTGCCCTGCAGCGCTGCCTCCAATCTTTTTAGAATTGACGACAAGTTGTTTTATCAAAAAAAAACCCCCCGTCATACCTTCTTTGCCCTGGTAGAGTGAGGGTAATCGACAACGAGACCTCCTGAGAACCCAGCATTGGTGGCGTGCTGTACGATGAGGTTCGCCTGGTGTTTGTTTGCGGGATAAAACTGGAGCACCGCGCGCGCGCCACGTGTCAGCACCTTGTACAGCGTGGTGAAGAACTTCTTCATGCGGAGCGGGGGGATGTGCTCTTTACGGTCTGCGTTACACAGCCATTGGATTGCCGAGATGCTGATCGCCCCGTCGAACGACCCAGGACGGAACGGCAGCCCGGTCCCCATGTCGTGCTGCAGCATGTCCCCTTCCACACCCCTCTCCATAGCGACGTCAATCATGGGCCGGCTGATATCGGTTCCTACAAATCTATGGCCCTTCATCTCCACTGCTCGTCCGCTCAGTCCCGCGCCGCATCCGATGTCTAAGAGAAGCAGGCTCTCGTCTTCTGGCAGGCGCATGAGCTCGAGGGCACGAAGCGAGAGCTTTGTCTGAATGTGCTTCATCCTCGAGTTCCGAAGATACTTATCAGCCCCATCTTCGTTGTAGATAATCTCAGGCGGGGCAAGGTTCTCAGGGCGGGTCGCCATTTGAAAAAAAGAGGAGGATTGGGGGTGCTTTACACCGTTGTGTGTACTGTAGTGGGGATTGAGAAAAAAGGGGCTTCTGGTGCTCCTGAAATAAAAAATACCAAGTACGCAACAAATACGCAATATAGGGTATTCCTGTATATTTTTTTTCGTGCACAAAGTGCGCAACAAGCACGCAAAATGGGGGTTTCAGGAGCACCAGCTTCTAAAATTATTTCATATTATCTACTGAATAGAAGAAGGTGTAATAGGGTGCACTAAATGTACCTTTTCATCAAAAACAGCCCGTTTAAAAGCGTGCTGTTCTTTTTGCAAAGTGGATTGTTTTGTTTCTGATAGAACAAAAAAACTTTCTTTTTATTTTGAGGCCTTTTTCTTTTGGGAATGAGGGGGGTTTTTCTCTCTATCTTCAGCAGTCGTCATAACAAAGAAAACACAACACTTTTCAAAAAATATATAAAAAAGATGAACTTCTGCGGATGAATGTGGGGTTTGAATAGGTTTTCATAAAGTTTTTTTTTGTCGTATTTTTTTCTCAGTTGATGGGTGTATTCGTGGTCCGTTGTTTTTGTTTTTGTCTTTGTTATTGCTTTTAGGAATTTACTCCATCTACCTTTTTTTCAAAACCAAAATCACACCCTCAAAACACTAGATGGGCTGATGTATTGCCCAAAAGAAAGTACCCACTATTGCTTTTTCAAAACCACCCCCGCACCCACACACAGACCCGGTTTATTTTATGAAAAGTTTTCAGCGCAAAAAACAGAAATAAAAGAAAACAAAAAAGCCTCATTTTTTTCTGCTGTCATTTTTGAGGAGGGGGAAGGAAGAATGGAAGGGGGTTTTTTTGGGGAGTACAATGTATGGGGGGGTGGTTGGGAGGATGGGAAGATTCACAACTACCGTTTTTTTCCCCCCCCTCAAATCGGGGGGAACTTACAACACAAGCAAAAGAAATGAAAAAAAAACCCTCCCTTTTTTTGAAAGCCTGATAACCACCTTTGCTTTTCAAAAAAAGAGAGAGAAAAAAAAGGAAAAATTTTTATAAGGTGAACCTTCTCGCGGCTTAGTCACCTTTAAAAACCACACGCCTCCGGGACGCAAGACACGGTCACTATATAATAACTAAAAATAAATAAAAAAGGTACTGGGTGGGGGGGAAGGGACAACACAGGTGAGGAGTAAAAGGGTGCGGGAATCAAACAGTATTTTTTATTTTTTTAATTTTTTTGTGGAAATGGGGGGCTTGCTACAAAGAAGTTATTTATTTTTTTTTTCAAAAAAAAGAAAAGAGAAAAGATTCACGCCTGAGGGGATCCTGATCTACCACGGCGAGGGGAGAGACTATGTCTGATGGTGCGGACTTCTTTCAATGAACCAGGCGACAGAGCTGTGGGGAAAATAAATGCAGTGAACTGAATAATACAACAAATGTGAACAATGTACTCAGGTGTAGACTGGACTCAAATTAGAGTTCAGTTCGAGTTTTAAAGACTCTAATTATACTCTAACTGCCGACTCTAATGCTCTAATTAGAGTCTAATTAGAGCGCTATGTATAAATAATACAACAAATGTGAACAATGTACTCCGGTGTAGTTTGGGGATGCGTTCAATGAAATCATTTGTGTAGAAAAGTTCGAGAATGTGGGTTTTATTTTCAAAATCACATACGTGAGTCGATGAAGTTGATAACCCCCATCAGGTTCTGCGCTACGTCACCCTGTGCCTGTGGGAGCCCTGCTCCTGCTACCGGTGTGTACGACGGGGAGGCAGCGGACTGCACCTCTTGTGCGTGCGCGCCCTCAACGTTCTCAGCATGCGCCTGGTAAATCTGAATAATCTTTGCCCAGTTCTTCGCGATGTTCGTCCGCGAGAGTGTAGGCTGGAACTCTGCGATAAGAGTGTACAACGATTCGTGGTCGATGACGTGCAGCTGTGTTGCAAGCTTCATCGCGTCCCGTGCTGAGTCAACGTGGGTCATGGCGCTGTAGGGTGGTTGCGATAGAATATTTGAAAGATGGAGATTCCAGAGAAAAGTTTAGAAGATGTCACATTGAATCAAAATAAATGGGGTGTGTTGTGATGTGGAGGCTCGCTAACCATTTTCTCGATGGCTGCAGAGACTCGGAGTGTTCCAGCTCGTAGTCGTCCACAGACTCCCCACTCATCGTCTTTGAAGCAGTGCGGAAGGCACGCAGCACAAAAAGCATTGTACAGACAACTAAAAAACCCACAACCCTCCCATACCATCTCAACTTTGCGTGCAATGTGATCGACTCCTGCGTCTGCGTGGGGTACTGCGGTGCGTATGTCTCGTGTGTCGGGGCACGCTCTGTCGGCAGCGACTGCTGGCGTGGCGAACTTGCAACAACTCGCAGGTTGTACGACGGGATGTCGAAGACCTGCCCGGAGCCCCCATGGAAGGACACCAGCACCTTCTCGTCAACGTGCCCCACCACGGTGCCACGGAGGCCATTGAACTCTGTTGTGTTTGTAAGGTGCTGAGCCTCAATCTCCGTGCCCATCGGGAACAACACTGCAAGCCCAGTCGTATCTGCCGTCGCGGTGACTGCCCCAGACAGTGCAGGAGCCAGCGCAGGTGTGCCCACACCCACACCCACACCCCCCTGCTGTGTCTGCTGCGTGTGGTACGCCGCAAGGGCAGCCTCATCCGCAGCGCCCGCAAACCCCTGCGTCTTGCAGCTCTTCTTCAATTTGTGCAGTGACTGCGGCGAGAGGGGCTGGTCAATAAAGTTAATCACGTCCTGGATGAAGCCCTGGTTCTTGCCCGAAGCGTTCGACTCAAAGCCCTGCATCGTCATCGCCATCCTTTTGTCTTTGTCTTTTTTTGTGTGTATGTCTGTCATGGATTTTTTTTTTTGGGCCGAATAAGGAACGCTTTCCTCACCCAGATTATTTTTTTTTATTTTAGTGAGAAAAAGAGTCTTCTCGAAATACAGCAACGACGTGGTCGCGCATGCGAGAATCATCATTTTCGCTCACGTAGAAGGATTTGAGCGAGAATTTTAAGATAGAACTGAGGAGGAGGAACAAAACCAAAACCCTCCCAGACCAAACGGTCTAACCTGTTGTATTGAGGAGAAATGAAGGACACAACTGAGAATTGTTTTTCGCGTATACTAAAAGATGTACTAAGATATGTCACAAGAGAAAAACCCCCGAAGAGGGGGGGAAAACGTAACTGAAAAAGAAACAAGAATTTGTCGGGGGGGTCTCAGTTGGTTTAGCAAATAACACTCTGATGCAAATGATAACTGAGACCCCCCTTTGCGAAGCAAAGACAAGAGCAGTAAAAAGAAAAAAGACTGACAAGCAAACCAAGAGGAAAAATATAACAAATTCATATACTTTCAAATATAGTATTTAATTACTATGCAATTATTTCACCATAATTGCTACGAGGAGGTGTTTTTTTCACGAGTGCAATTAACAAAACGAGTGAAAAATACACCTCCGAGTGCAATTTTCTGTGAAATAATTGCATGGAATTTGATATTTAATTGCCGTAAAATTATTTCCGAAAGCCAAAATCCGTTTTCGGCAGCCTGTGCTGTCACGGTGCGCTGGTCAGAGGTCTGACCAGGTCACCTGGTCACATTTACCCAGGTACGTACCCAGTCACCCAGGTACACAGGTACACAGGTACACAGGTACACAGGTACACAGGTACACAGGTACACAGGTACACAGGTACACAGGTACACAGGTAAGTCGTGACAGGGCAACCACAGCCAACCCGCCAGTCACTGAGAAGTGACCAGACAGTCCACTTGACAAACACAAAAGTGTCCAGTCACGTGGGGCATTCATGCACTGAGGAGATAAATGATCCAACAATTTACAAGAAAGCATTACTTAACCTACTGCTGGAAGTTGCCAGGTCGTAGTAACACACAAAGTGTGCCTCCGTTCGGGAATACCGGATATTCTAGAGACCAAAAAGGCCTCTTCCGCTGGTCAAGGTATAACCGAGTGAACGGCCCAAGACCCCCGTGGAGAAGTTAAATGTTGTAATGCTATCAAGTACAAACTGCGACCACTGTCTTACCCTCCTCAATGCATGGTGGAAGATGTCTTTGACAACAAACCGAGCTCTGATTATCAATCGTTAGACTCAGAGGAATGCCTGCGGTACAGGTATCAAACCCGGGGTGTTCACAAAAGAAAAAAAGAAAAAAAATCGCGATTTTTTTTTTAGCCGGGTTTCCCACACAAAAAATAATTACCGTGTAATTATTTCCTATAATTACACGGTAATTATTTTTTGTGTGGGAAACCCGGCTAAAATACCTCCACTGCAATTATTTCCAGACGTCAATTATGGCATTCTTAAAACTCCGCTCCTAGAAGGATTTTGGCTTGAGGAAATAATTTTACGGCTATTAAAGTTCGAAACCAATCTACTGAAAGTTTCAATTTATGCAAGGAAACAGTTTATTTTTCCCCTTTCACATTTTTGCAACAAGGAATTTTAAAAAAAAAGATGGGTTGTTGTTGTTTTTTATACACTTCCCTAATGCTTTCAAATTTTAATAGCCGTAAAATTATTTCCTCAAGCCAAAATCCTTCTAGGAGCGGAGTTTTAAGAATGCCATAATTGACGTCTGGAAATAATTGCAGTGGAGGTATTTTAGCCGGGTTTCCCACACAAAAAATAATTACCGTGTAATTATAGGAAATAATTACACGGTAATTATTTTTTGTGTGGGAAACCCGGCTAAAAAAAAAATCGCGATTTTTTTTCTTTTTTTCTTTTGTGAACACCCCGGGTTTGATACCTGTACCGCAGGCATTCCTCTGAGTCTAACGATTGATAATCAGAGCTCGGTTTGTTGTCAAAGACATCTTCCACCATGCATTGAGGAGGGTAAGACAGTGGTCGCAGTTTGTACTTGATAGCATTACAACATTTAACTTCTCCACGGGGGTCTTGGGCCGTTCACTCGGTTATACCTTGACCAGCGGAAGAGGCCTTTTTGGTCTCTAGAATATCCGGTATTCCCGAACGGAGGCACACTTTGTGTGTTACTACGACCTGGCAACTTCCAGCAGTAGGTTAAGTAATGCTTTCTTGTAAATTGTTGGATCATTTATCTCCTCAGTGCATGAATGCCCCACGTGACTGGACACTTTTGTGTTTGTCAAGTGGACTGTCTGGTCACTTCTCAGTGACTGGCGGGTTGGCTGTGGTTGCCCTGTCACGACTTACCTGTGTACCTGTGTACCTGTGTACCTGTGTACCTGTGTACCTGTGTACCTGTGTACCTGTGTACCTGTGTACCTGTGTACCTGTGTACCTGTGTACCTGTGTACCTGTGTACCTGTGTACCTGTGTACCTGTGTACCTGTGTACCTGTGTACCTGTGTACCTGTGTACCTGTGTACCTGTGTACCTGTGTACCTGGGTGACTGGGTACGTACCTGGGTAAATGTGACCAGGTGACCTGGTCAGACCTCTGACCAGCGCACCGTGACAGCACAGGCTGCCGAAAACGGATTTTGGCTTTCGGAAATAATTTTACGGCAATTAAATATCAAATTCCATGCAATTATTTCACAGAAAATTGCACTCGGAGGTGTATTTTTCACTCGTTTTGTTAATTGCACTCGCTGCGCTCGTGCAATTAACCACTCGTGAAAAAAACACCTCCTCGTAGCAATTATGGTGAAATAATTGCATAGTAATTAAATACTATTACCCTGTTTCAGTCTTAAGAATTATACAGTAGTATTCAAAAGGGTAGACATCTTCAGTAATTCCCCTTTATATGGTGGGTGAAAGTTATGAAACCTATGAAAAATATAAAAAAAAATTTTGAGAAAAAAACCGCCAAAGGGCCAATGAGCCCAAACACATACGAACAAAGTCTACCAAAAGAAGGAAATACTGAAATGCACGAAAGTTAGGGGAAAAAAAAGTTTGACTTGAAATACAAAAGCCCGCTCGTGAACAGTGTGCCTTTGGTACACTGTTCACGAGAGGGATTCGAATATAAGGGGTAGCCCCGTGTACCAATCAAAACAGGAACGCAAGAAAATTGTAAGAACAGGTAGGTAATGGAAAAGTACTTTCGTTGACCACCCCTGCCCAAGTACCGCAAGCTCAGTAGCCTGCGCAATCGTCGCCTCTGTCAGAGGGTGCGTATCTGCACAAATGCTCCTGGATTAGGCGCGATTGGCGACCGTACCCTGAGAACAATTTCTCCTTTAAAATGCACACACATCTGAACAGAACAGACTCAAAAAAAAACCTATATCATACCAATAACTCTAAGCAAAACAAAGGGGCAGCGTGTGACTGCACCAGCAATAAAGCCTCGCAACAAAAAAGAAGTATTTCAACATTATGCATTCAAATTGATAGCATAGGTAGAGGGATCAAAAATGTTCCCAAAAAAAAAAAAAATACAAAACACACACACACACACCCGGGGTGGCAAATCAGCCCCAGGGGTGAGGGGGGGGAACTTAGGTTGTAAAATTCGAATAATTCAAAAAATTATACGAACTATACGGTAGTCGGTCCCCAGCAGCACGAAAAACAGCAGAAAAATACCGCAGAACACAGTATAACACCGTATAATACGGCAATCGTATGATATGAATAATACGATATTCGGTCGGGGCCGAGCACGTACAATACAACATAGGGGGGGAAACTGTAGCTGGCAAGGTCTGCCCCAACTCATTCTTGTTGTTTCTGGGCCAATCGCTTGACGTGCACTTTATACTCAAATGCATCTTCGTAGATCACGTACCGCGAACAGGGCGAGACTGCGGCCAGTGGATTTGCGTCTTTTATAGAGTTGACACACACCCCGGTTGCTGCATCCCACTGCAGAAGCAAGCCTTCGTAACATCCTAGCACGTAACCCCCACATGGCGTGAAGAAGATATGATCACACTGACCTACACTTTCCTCACCTTCTGTGCATTTGAGGGTCCGTTGTGCATTCGGTGCATCTATACGCCAGAGGTGCCCCGAACTGCACCCTTGCAGCACCACCACGATGTTCTTGCCACACCCGGATACGTCCATGCACACCACTTCACCACCGACATCGACAGTCTCCACTGCGGATAGGCCAATATCCCAGAGGCACACCTCCCTTTCATGCGCTGTCGCCAACACATCACCACGCAATGAAAGCCCAGCACAGTACTTTAACCCCTCCTTCCTTCGCACCTCCACCCCGCTTGACCTGAGAAACACTGAGATACTGCTGGAGAAAGCTGTTGCGGAGACAACCCATGCATTGCATTGGGTGATGCGGACAAAGCTTGAGGTGGGCGCAAGACGACGACGGAAGGACCCCGACACGATGTCACTCTCAAGCAAACCGGAATCCCCTGCGGAGTACACCGACGTCAAACAGGTTGATGCCGCGAGGTTCCGGATCGCTCCGTTCGTTGTTGGGATTGTATTGAGGAGGACGGCCTCTTCCGTGCCCCATACCTGCACCTGATTGGAGAGACCGAGAAACAGCATCAGCCCGCATGCTGAGAGTGCTAAGGTGTATATGTACTCCGCAGAGGTGAGGGTGGTGCACATCATGTCGGCGTCGGAACGGCGTGAGACAACCACAGTGTCGCCTTCCGCAAGCTCAGTGTCTGCCGTAGCGGCGCTTCCGTCTAAGGGCTCGCCTGCCCCGAGACGGAGTTCAATTCCAAAAGGGTTTGTAGCAATGACCCCGCAGATGCGTTCTGTCAAGTCAAGCACCGTGTCGTCGGGGTGCACCTCTAGTGTCAATGCATCACCCGATTCTTTTGTTACTGCGTAGATGTCCATGAGGGGAGAGGGGAGGGGAGGGGGTGTGCTGTGTACCTAATGGAAAAAAGTGGAAATGCTTGGAGGGGGTGGGGTGGTGTATAATACGGTAATCGTATAGTACGAATCATACGATATTCGGTCGGGGCCGAGCACGTATAATACCACCTAGCCGGCATAGTGTGCACACGAGTCGTATTATCGGATACGATAATAATTATCGTATATTATCGCATACGATAATATACGATAATTATTTTACACGGGGTTTCCACACATAATCGTGTATACGATAATATACGAGTCGTATGCGATAATCTTTGGCTCAGATCCCGAATACGATAATTACGGTAATACGACTCGTGTGCACACTATGGCTAGGGGGTAAAGATGGGGTGACAAATACGTATCATAGCGATATGGGGGGTAGTCACGTATTTGCCACAGGGTGGGGGAGAGGGAAGGGGGGGTGTTTTAAATCGTTGTCAAAAAAAAAAACTCTCTTTTTAATTATTTGGTTTTTTCGGTGAGACTCTCCTGATTTTTTAAAATTCTTTCTAATTTCCCCCCCTTTTTCTTATCTAAAGAACGTGCTATAGAAAAGCTAGGTCTCAATTCCCCCTCCGCCCTCCCCCGCCCCCCAAAACAAAAAAAAAAGCTATTTTATTTTTACACTACGTTACGTGAGCGGAAAGTGTCACGTCGTTTTTCACCCCAACCGAGCTCCGCAACACCACCACCTTTGATGATCTCACAGTACTCAAAGCAGCAACGCAGCAGACAACAGCAAAGAACGGATGTAAGGGGGTGAGGGGGAAAACACAGCAACACCAGAACACCTTTCTTCTTCTCCTAAACCTCCACCCCAATTTTAGGTTCTGGCTGTTCTTCTGCAGTGCTGTTTGCATCGGGACCATCACCACCACCGCCACCACTTCCTACATCGGATCTGCCATCCTCATCATCCGGTATCATCGCATACCCCATCTCCGCAGGACTACATCCGTCGCTCTCACTCTCATCGTCATCCGCTTCTGCTTTTGCCCCTTCCTTCTTCTTCTCCTAAACCTCCACCCCAATTTTGGGTTCTGGCTGTTCTTCCGCAGTGCTGTTTGCATCGGGACCATCACCACCACCACCACCGCCATCGGATCTGTCCTCCCCCTCCTCCTCCTCATCCTCCCCATCATCATCCGGTATCATCGCATACCCCATCTCCGCCGGACTACACCCCTCCTCACTCTCATCGTCCTCCGCTTCTTCTCCTTCCTTTTTGCTCTCCCCCTCCTCCCCCTCTTCCTCTTCCTCCTCCTTCTGCACGTCCTTCTCAATAGGAGCTCTCCGTACGACACCTCCACCACCCCCAGAGCTTCCTACCACCGGAATAAACCCTTGAAGAAGAGGAAGTTTCGCGCCATTTCCCGGAGAAGGTGCAGAGGATTCTACCGAGGCTAGGTCCTCCTCAGATATGATAATTCCAGCGATGTCTTTGTGAAGTGCTTCGGTCGAAGGTGAGACGGACGCAAGAAGTTTTTGGGCAGTTTCAACGTCTCCAGAGGAAAGCGCCGTCGCCATGGCGGAGTGAATGTCAAGAATTGAAGAAAGATGTGTGATGGCAGATTCTGCGTTTCCTTCCGCTCTGTCCATGAACCTCATGACACTCTTAAAACGGTGTACCAACCCCTCCAAATTCGTTTCGCAGTAGTAACTGTCCGACTCCATTCTCGATTTTTTGACATTCTCGACAGACTGTCCACCTAAAGTGTCTTCGACACCCATCCCAACAGCATCGCGTTTGATGTCTTCCTGCAGGCTGCGGTCTCCAAGAAAGTCGAGACTGTCAATCACTTCTGTTTTCAGAGAAACAGAAACTGCGCCTACGAGAAGAACGTTAACATCGTGATGTGCGGTTGAGGGGAGAGGAGAAGAAGGGGAAGAAGATGTCATATTTCTGAAAAATTAATTTCTAAAAAAAAAAAGACCTGGCGGTAAAAGAGTGAGAGAGGAGAGAGGAGAAAAGAGGAATAGAAAAACTAAAATGGTGTTGGCTGACGACCCCAAAATAGCAGAAAATAGCACTTCCCTTCAGCCACACCATAAAATAAAAAAATAAAGCAGAGTTGGAGCCAGTGTTTTGCTTTCTATATAATGAACAGTTTTTGTTTTTGTTTTGTTTTTTTTTGTTTTTTTGTTGTTGTTGGAATCTAATTATGTTTTTTTTAAAAAGAGGGAGTCGGGGACACAAAGGGAAGGGAAAACAAACAAACAATAGAGGTGTTAACAAGGAGAGAGGGTGAGGAGGATGGAGGGGAGAGGGGATGGGAGGGAAGGGAGGGAAGGGGGGGTGCAGCGAAGCCGTTTTTTTCTGTAACGTTACTAACGCTCAACAAAAAAATAATGAACACCTCGTCGTCTTTTGTTTAGTTGGTACGCTACCCACGTCAAATACGCTCAAAAAAAGGGGGAGAAAACACAGATTTGGGCGGTATCTTGAGGTATTGGGCTCATTCCCAGCCCTTTGGAACTTTTTCATCGCTTTTTTTTTTTTTTGACACTTTTTTGGTTGTTGTTTTTTGGTGGAGTCAGACTTTGTACAGAGAGAGACAACACAGAAAGGCCATTGCTTGAAAACTCAGATATTTTTTTTGTTGGTTTTGGTTTGTCAGGTAAAAAAAAATACTTTTAAAAAAAGGGTACACGACCGGTGCCCCGGGTGGACACCCAACTATGCAGTCCTACATCCATTTTCGTGGTTTACATCTGAAAAAAAGGGGGGAAAATATAAATGTCATCTCAAACACCGTTCAGAGCGCGCTATCTTGTTCACTGTGTTTCGGGGACCCACACGGGTCTGTGGCTGCCGGGATCTGTATAGGCGTGGAAGAGTGAAAAAACTTTTTTGGGCGAGTAAACAGTAACGCATCCTGCCACTTGCTTTTTTCCTTCTTCTGAAATTTGAAAAGGAGGCCTTATGACAAGGTTTTCCGTAATCGTAATCGGGCCGCCCATTTCGGACACACTTCAATATAGCAGTAACAGTCAATTACCATCGGTGTAAAATAAAAACCCTGTTCGTCTTGTATTTAGTTGAGACGCTAACCACGTCATACGCGAATTCCCCTCCCCCCCTGATACACATACCCATCGGGGTTCTGCACTCTGCTTGGTTTCTCTTCGCGTTCAGCAGCCGTGTGCTATGCGAGCGAAGGGAGGCCTCAGTGAAGGCAGCTGCTGGGCCAACAATGCCTCTGTTAAGGGTTTGGAGGGTTTGCTAAGATGTCATTAATGAGAGGAGCGGGGGGGGGAAAGGAGAAGGGAAAAAAATCACTGTCATGATGTTGTCCACTTGCGGTTATTCTTCTTTGATAAAAGTGTGTTGTATACAACAGACGAAGCGGTACGCGTACGGTTGTAAGGAAGGGGATGCGTCCAATGAAAATCACTTCGTATAGAAGAGCTCAATAATGTAGGCTTTATTATTTTAGTTGTAGTTGCCTCTGGTTGTGTTGCAAGCTGAACACCGCATGTAGTCAACATATTCTCTTTCCAAAACACAAAACTGTTTCCTTTTTTTTTGAAAAATTGTTGGAAAATAGTGCAGTTGCCAAAGCACTGTCAATGTTTAAAAAACCTTATACCTTGGCGACAACTGCGATACCACTACGGGGCCTGCTGTTGGGAGCGGCAGGGGAATTGGGGGCATGACTGGCGAGACACGCCCGAGCGCTAGCACCGCAGCCGCTGGACGCATTGGGGACACCATGCGCGGCTTCGCCCCTGCCACCCCCACCCCCACCGGCACGGGTATCACCGGCACCACGGGACCCGGCACCGCAGGACCCGGAGTCTGCCTTGCACCCCCCTGCGAGGCTTGCGAGGCTTGCGACGCCTGCGGCATCGGCGACAACAGCTTTGAGTCCTTCTGGAACGGCACCGCCAACACATCACCTGCAGGGGACGGCACACGCTGCGGCAGCACCTCCCTCTCCGGCAGCGGGGGTGCAGGGATGACCCGCTGCGCCTCGCCGCCAGGCCTGTTCAACGCCGACACTGCCTCCGCAAACGCAGGCGCATCCAACGCACCCCCCTCAAACGCTGCCTTCAGCAGCTCCATCCGCGACCCGGTCGTTGTGAAATGCGTAACCGGCGCCGGGAGGACCGTCGGGGCCGGGGGTGGAGGAGGCTGCACAACCCGCGGCTGCTCCTGCATCATCGCCTTCTGCGCGACACGCTGGCGGTACCTATCGAGCACGGTTTTGAGCTTCGCGGCGAAGTCCTCCGAGCTCATTCTCGCTTGGGTTAGAGCGGTCACTTCCTCTAACGAGCTTGCATTGTTGGGATGAATATGAGCTTCATGGGCTTCATTCACACCACCCTCTGGCGGAGGGGCGACACTACGGAGTGCTGCCGCCCTTCGCCTCTCTGGCGAGGAGACAATCGGGATGATCGGCATCGGCCCCTCCGTGTCGCTGCTCAGGACGGAGGCGCCATCGAGGTTCATCCCGGCATACACATTGCTGAGATGCCGCTCAAACCCATCCTCACCTCCACACTCCGCCTCCAACTCCGCTAGCGTCTGATCCTTCATGTCTGTGAGCCCCAGAGCCTCTGCGAGAACCTTCTCCATATCGGTGCCGCCGTGCATGACTGGAGCATCGGGGAGAGTATCGTGTGGAGAATCATCGCGGATGGGTGGGTAGGAGTGCGGTGGTGGAGGATCGTGGGTGGTGGTGTTGGCAGCGTTGGAGGACTTCGCAGCGGCGCGCGCGGCCTGCTGGAGAAGCGAGTAAACAGAGAGGTCGTGTGTCGCGCGGTGGATGATGTCCTCCGCAAGCTGCTCGACAACAGCGTCCTGGCGAGGTTCGGAGGAGGTGGCATGTGACGCGGCGACCGCGGCGCGTTTGAGCAGTCGCCACATGGCAGGGTCATGCCGGGCCTTCCACTGAAGGATCGCCACGTCAGTGCCGATCGTGGTCGCCTGTGGGTCCTCCATAATATCTGCTGTTGTTCCCCCTGGGAAGAGGGGGTAAAGAGAGGGGGAGGGAGAGGGAGGGAGGGAGGGAGGGAGGGGGGGAGTGTGGGTGTTTGATAACGGATTGGGGTAATTCTTGCGGAATATGGCCCCCAAGGTGAGAGAGAGAGAGAGGGAGAGGGGGAGAGGGGGAATAACGTAGCTTTTGTTTTGCATTTTTGATTTGAATGGTATAAACGGGCAGCAGTGCAGATCCTAGGGTATGCAGTCATTACTCTTAACCAGCAGATGGCGTGTCCCACCTGGAGCCAGACAAAACCTCTTTTTTTAGTTCCGGTTTGTTTTTCCTTTTCCCTCACGCAGTATATTCATTTACATTTCGAAAAAAACAAACAACAACCTTTTCAACACCGTACCATTACCAACACCTCTTCTACCTGAGGGTGCCATTCATATCCTTCCACGCCATCTTCGCCTTGCTACCAAAGCGAATTCACTCACAATTCTCTGAAAATTTAAAAAATAAAATCATTTTTGGGGATGTGCCACCAACTTGTGGACCTGCGAGAAGCTTTGTGGCTTTTGCAAACAAAACAAAGAGGGGGGCGAGAAGCGGAAACACAAAACACAAAATACCGTTCCAACCTTTGTGCACACACTGACCAGCCGCCTGTCACCGTCGCATAAGACACCCCTGCCCGCACGCAGACGCTGCAGCAGCGTTTCCAGCTCTGTTGCCTGCAGTGCTTTGCGGGAGGTAGGGGTCCGTTTTAGGTCTCTGGCAGGCCGGGCTTTCTTTCTGTGGCCTTCCCAACCAAAAGACCCCCAAAAAACACAGGTACCTGCTGCGTTTAATGGCACTTTACCCCAGTCCCTGGAACAGATCGGCAAGCCGACCAGCCCAGGTATGCATGCCAACACTAGGGTTGCCCGCACCGTAAGAGAATGGGGACGGTTCACGACCGTTCGTACGCGTCAGCAAAAGTAGGGGTCGGAGTCCAGGCCCGAACCGGAAACATTAACCTCCGTTTTTCGAAACAATAAAAGTAAAAATGAAAAGAAAAATCAACAGCAAGAGCAGTGTTGCTGTAAAAGAAACAGCAGCACCGTCAGCTAACATGTCCACACAATATGGCAGACGGCCACACAAAATTCCCCTGATTTGTACAGAGAAAGTTGTAACTTCTTCCTTACAAGTAAGGGAGTGCCGGCAGGGAAGGAGTTACAACAAACAGTGAACAAACTCAAGTACCAGCCTTTCCGCGTAGCACAGACCCTACATTTGGTAGTTGGTCTGCCCTACTGCCTCTTCTGCACCGTAGCTGGACGCCACGGCGACAACTCCTTCATCTCCAACGTACCAAAGCACGTGAAAATAGAACAAAAATAAACACAATGGAAAAACAGCAGAGCATGTACCTGCAGATCCACAGTTGTTTCACGTACAGTGCATACACCCTGAAAGTTTAACCTCTTCCTTCTAGCACAGACGTTGGTCTGTCCTACTACTTCTTCTGCACCGTAGCTGAATGCCACGGCGACAACTTGTACCCACCTGCGAATGAATGTTCGCAGATCCCTTCTTCTACTAACGAATAAAAAAGTAAAAACAGACCAAAAACTACAACATGCCACACTGAATTAACGACAGAGCACGCACCTGCAGATCCACAGATGTTTCACTACGGTGTACACAGCCTGAGGTTAAACACATAACACAAGAATTCTACTACGGCAAAAAGTTGAAAACTGAACTGAACTGAACAAAACTACAACACACCACACTGAATACACAAGAGCACGTACCTGCTGATCCACAGTTGTTTCACATACAGTGTACGCACCAACAAAGCAACACAACGTTCCCATGCGGTCAAACGACAACACAGGAACAGCAACAATATTCCGTCACCAGTAGAGACACCGGCAACGCTTCCCTCTTGTACCTGGGATACCCTCATCGGCATCAGCACACTCCCAGTCACCGCACAGATAACAGATCCTTGAAACCCCTCGAAGGGGTTTGCGTAGCCTACATAAGCTGGTGATCTGCCCGAAATTGACTGTGATGTTGTGTTAATAACCAGGGTCCCCACATCGGCTTGTTCCTCCTCCGGTCCCGAGCGAATCCATCATTGGAGAGGCGGCCGCCCACGCTGACTCAGTACCATGCGAACACGGCGTCCAGGGGCCCCACTTGACGGTTGGTCAGACGTTAATTGCCCCCAGTGCTTTGCGGGAAGAGTGGCCTGTGAGGGTGTGCGTCGTGCAGCTTCGAGGTCGCAGTGCGCAGCTGGCGGCGTCACTCTGCGTGTCTCAGTCGCTTCCGGGATTCTTCAAGTGGTTCGTCTCTGCTGTGTTTCGGACCGGATTCAACCACTAAATGCCCCAGTTCTTTCCTCACTGCGCTCGACACAACATCGCTGCAGCCGGTGAGGTAGATGCTCTCCAACGAAGTGCATCCAGACATCCAGCGACGACTCTTGTGTGTGACCCTGCTGAGTGGTGATAAATCCAATGTGCGCAAAGAACTGCATCCAAAGAGGAAGCAGGACTTGATTTGCGTAACATTGCTGAGTGGTGATAAGTCCAGTGAACACAAAGAACTGCATCCATCGAGGAAGCAGTCGCCAACATGTGTGACGCTGCTGAGTGGTGTCAAGTCCAATGTGCGCAAAGACCTGCATCCATTAAGGAATCCACTATCAATTCGTGTAATACTGCTCAGTGCTGTTAAGTCCAGTGAACACAAAGCAATGCATCCATTAAGGAAGCATTCATCAATTTGTGTAACATGGATCAACCCAGAGAGGTTGATGCTTGTCAATGAAGTGCAGTCCGCAAGAAAGAAGTTCTCAATGCGAGTCACAATAGACTCAGCACTCAGATCAAGACTCGTCAGCGATGATGCGCTCTCCAAGAAGCTACCAGGAATCACCGTCGCAACCTCCGCCTGCAGAAGCAAACACGCCACCTCAGGATTCTTCACAGTCTCCAGCCTCTCAGCCGTGATGTCAGTCTCACCCAACGCATGAAGTGCTGCTCTGGCCTCGTATTTCGCCACCTTCGTCAACACAACTGTGTCTCCAGCACTCAGCTGCGTCATGTCGTATCCTTCGTCCACCGCCTTCCCTCCGAAACTTAGCGCAAAGCCGTCTTCAGGCAACCCCACTGCAGACGCCACCTTCCGACGCAGCACCGCAGGTGTGTCATCCTCACCCAGCTCCACTGTATCCTTCACTCCGTTCCACCCCTTGATTGTCAAATCCATGGTTGTTGTTGTTGTTGTACCAAAGCCTTTTCCCTGTTGTTGTGTGTGTTGGTGTGATGAGGTGGAGAAGGTGTGGGGAGGAAACAAGAAGGCAAACCTGCTGTCACGAACGGGTCTTTTATTTTATCATGTTTGAAGAAGAACTGAGAAGAGCGTCAAATTGCTGTGTCTTGCGGACAATATTTGGAATTGACAGAAGCACAGAAAAGCAAAATACAAGTCACGAAGAGGCCGGGCAGCCTGCGTGAGGAACGCTTCGTGCTCTACTACCTTGACCATGATCAAGGCATGGGCAAGAATGAAGCCTTGGTGTTCTCTGTGGCAGACATCGAGCAATTTCCGCAAGAAATTGCTCGATATCTGCCACGTCGAGGGGCTCCCACATCACCGACAGGTATCCCATATGAATAAGCTTTATGTCACTCTCCCACCTATCCCAAGCCAAAAATACGTGACGAAGCTTTTTACGTCACTTTTTTACAGCAAAAATCGCAAAATCAAGCGCTCGTTTCTATCCCCGTGAGATAAAATATCGTATTGCATTCTGTAAAGCGCACTTCATATAACTCGGGAGCTATGGTTCCGAGTTGCATATTAGTACACTCGCTGCGCTCGTGTACTAAAACCTACAACTCGGAACCATAGCTCCCTCGTGATATAAAGTGCACTTTACATCACGCAATAAATAGTTAAATTTTCATTTTTTCTCCCCTTCTTCTCCAATCAAGACTCCCAGGTCGTAGCGGAGCTGCTTAAGTGATGTGGGGCAGTATTCAACACCGTACCCACCTCTTCTACCTGAGGATGCCATTCATATCCTTCCACGCCATCTTCGCCTTGTTACCAAAGCGAATTCACTCACAATTCTCTGAAAATTTAAAAAAAAAATCATGGGGATGTGCCACCAACTTGTGGACCTGCGAGAAGCTTTGTGGCTTTTGCAAACAAAACAAAGAGGGGGGCGAGAAGCGGAAACACAAAACAGAAAACACCGTTCCGCCCTTTGCGCACACCCACACCCGCCAGCCGCCTGTCGCCGTCGCATAAGACACCCCTGCCCGCCCGCAGCCGCTGCAGCACCGTTTCCAGCTCTGTTGCCTGCAGTGCTTTGCGGGAGGAGTGGCCTGTGAGGGTGTGCGTCGTGCAGCTTCGAGGTCGCAGTGCGCAGCTGGCGGCGTCACTCTGCGTGTCTCAGTCGCTTGCGGGATTCTTCAAGTGGTTCGTCTCTGCTGCATTTCGCACGGATTCAACCACTAAATGCCCCAGCTCTTCTCTCACTGCGCTCGACGCAACATCGCTGCAGCCGGTGAGGTAGATGCTCTCCAACGAAGTGCATCGAGACATAGAGTAGCGAGTGTCCATGTGTGTGACTCTGCTCAGTGGTGACAAATCCAATGTGCGCAAAGACCTGCATCCATTAAGGAAGCAGTACTTGATTTGTGTCACATTGCTGAGTGGTGATAAGTCTAGTGAACACAAAGCACTGCATCCAGAAAGGAAGCACTGACCAATGTGTGTAACATGGATCAACCCAGAGAGGTTGATGCTTGTTAATGAAGTGCAGTTCCCCAGAAAATAATTCCCAATGCGAGTCACAACAGACTCAGCACTCAGATCAAGACTCGTCAACGATGCGCTCCTAAAGAAGTAATCAGGAATCACCGTCGCAACCTCCGCCTGCAGAAGCAAACACGCCACCTCAGGATTCTTCACAGTCTCCAGCCTCTCAGCCGCTAAACGTTTTTAAAAATAGGATGGAACACCCCGTTCCGAAGAGGAATGCAGCCACCCCGAAAAAGTGGGGGTGTGTCGCCAGTCTGCGGTGAGAAACTCCTCCCTGAGTCAAAACTGCCGCTGGTTAGCGCTGGCTAAGGTTCCCTTTTCACCCGGTCACAATCGAGTCTCGCTCCGTCGGCGTTGACTGCACTGCAAAGCCCCTTGGTCCACCGTCGTAAAAAGACACCACAAAAAGCGTAGGTAGGTGGGGGACCGGCAGGTTACAGACAGAGGCAGTACGGAGCTAAGGTGTCGGCGGTCGCGGGTTTCCGTGGAGGCCTGCCCCCCGTGGAGGTCTTGGGATCTGGGAGTTGTGGAAGTAATCGGCTCAGAGTACCCTGCTTTCCATGCACGACTCGAGCTCCTTGTGGTAGGATATTGGGGTCCCGGGAAGCACCCTTCGCCCCGAGGTCCCACCACCCCAGACAGTTTGTAGGTCTAAAAGCACAACGTACTTGTCCAGGACCTGGCCGCTCTTGGGTTCTCTCAAAAAAAGATACTAATCCCGTACGCCCGTGCACCGCAAAAATGTGCTATGGGGGGCGGTCCGCCGTCGGGAGTCTCCAGCCTCTCAGCCGTGATGTCGGTCTCACCCAACGCATGAAGTGCTGCTCTGGCCTCGTATTTCGTCACCTTCGTCAACACAACCGTATCTCCAGCACTCAGCTGCGTCATGTCGTATCCTTCGTCCACCGCCTCCCCGCCGAAACTCATCGCAAAGCCGTCTTCAGGCAACCCCACTGCAGACGCCACCTTCCGACGCAGCACCGCAGGTGTGTCATCCTCACCCAGCTCCACCGTATCCTTCACTCCGTTCCACCCCTTGATTGTCAAATCCATTATTACTTCTGTGTTTCCCTAAGTTTTCCCTTTTGTTGTTGTCCTGTGGTGATGTTGATGTGGAGAAGGTGTGGGGAAAGAAACAACACAGCACATCTGCTCTCTTCTTGTTCAGCGTCAGAACGCCACCTGATCTTGATATCACGACTCGGAAAGGAGAATAGTGTTTTCGTTGAACGCAGCCAAAACAGTGTGTGGGATCTGAATTGGCGCAACTGATTGAACCGAAGCGGGAGACAATAGTCAGCATCAGGCGAGCAGAACGTTGGCTACATTATTCCAGTTTCTGATAACACTGCGTGGAAGGAAAAACTCTCAAACAACAGAGACACACACAATGCAAGCGTTGATACCGCTGCTCCCTAGCCGCACAGTGATGGCGATCCCATGTCGCAACACCCCATAACTACCACCGTTAGTCCTGATCAACATCGTGATCAGCTGTATGGATGCTCGACACAGAGAGGCGAGGGGCTCAGACAAAGTCTCAGACCGAATCCTCGCTTGAGAAATCCCATATCAGATCATGCTCCTGATGAAGTACAATAAAAAGTGGGAAAGGGATGTGGGGAGAGTCTTTGGATATTTGATGTAAGCAAGGCAAAGAGGGGGGCGAGAAGCAGAAACACAAAAGAAAAACAAAACACCGTTACGCCCTTTGTGCACACCTTGGCCAGCCGCCTGTCACCGTCGCATAAGACACCCCTGCCCGCCCGCAGACGCTGCAGCACCGTTTCCAGCTCTGTTGCCTGCAGTGCTTTGCGGGAGGAGTGGCCTGTGAGGGTGTGCGTCGTGCAGCTTCGAGGTCGCAGTGCGAGGCTGGCGGCGTCACTCTGCGTGTCTCAGTCGCTTGCGGGATTCCTCAAGTGGTTCGTCTCTGCTGCGTTTCGGGCGGGATTCAACCACTAACTTCTTCAGGTTTTTCAGTTTTTTCAATTTGCTCGACACAACATCGCTGCAGCCGGTGAGGTAGATGCTCTCCAACAAAGTGCATCGAAACATCAAGTTGGTACTGTCCATGTGTGTGACTCTGCTCAGTGGTGACAAATCCAATGTGCGCAAAGACCTGCATCCATTAAGGAAGTTGGACATGATTTGTGTCACATTGCTGAGTGGTGTTAAGTCCAGTGTACACAAAGACCTGCATCCTTGAAGGAAGAAGCACTCAATGTGTGTTACTGCGCTCAGTGGTGTTAAGTCCAGTGTACGCAAAGACGTGCATCCACACAGGAAGCCACCAGCAATTTCAGTAATTCTGCTCAGTGGTGTTAAGTCCAGTGAACACAAAGCACTGCATCCATTAATGAAGCACTGACCAATTTGTGTAACATGGATCAACCCAGAGAGGTCGATGCTTGTTAATGAAGTGCAGGAAGCAAGAAAGCTGTCTCTAATTTGAGTCACAACAGACTCAGCACTCAGATCAAGACTCGTCAACGATGCGCCACCCAAGAAGTAATCAGGAATCACCGTCGCAACCTCCGCCTGCAGAAGCAAACACGCCACCTCAGGATCCCTCACAGTCGTAAGCCTCTTAGCCGTGATGTCAGTCTCACCCAACGCATGAAGTGCTGCTCTGGCCTCGTATTTCGTCACCTTCGTCAAGATTATAGTGTCTCCAGCACTCAGCTGCGTCATGTCGTATCCTTCGTCCACCGACTCCCCGCCGAAACTCATCGCAAAGCCGTCTTCAGGCAACCCCACTGCAGACGCCACCTTCCGACGCATCACCGCAGGTGTGTCATCCTCACCCAGCTCCACCGTATCCTTCTCTCCGTTCAACCCCTTGATTGTCAAATCCATATTTTCGTAACCAAAGCCTTTTCCCTGTTGTGTTGGTGGATCACCAAAAGGAGATACTATAAAAACAAAATGAAAAAATGAATCTGATGTTGGTGGTGGTGAGGGTGGTGGTGGTGAGTTGTAATACGGAAAAGGGGGCGAGGGGAGGGAAGAAAGTGAAAGTTGATTGTTCATCTTTGTGTTCTATCTCAACAGACCTGCTTTAGTAAGATGCAGGATCATCGGTTGGCAACCTTTGAAAGCGGGAACACTGTAAAGTGCCCTTTTGCACCGTAGGGTAGTGAAGCGTCGTGAGGGTGCTGATGATAAGAATGAGGCTATCATGAACAAGATAAAACAGTAAGCACGCGTTTCCTTTTCTCAAACACATTTTATGCACACGCCCTGCACCCGAAAACCTAAAACATCACTCTCATGAAGTACAAATATTTTTCCTCTCCTTTGTTCTTCCACGCGTGCTGGTTTTTGTGTTCGCTTATTTTATCAAAAAGCTTTCCCTCTCGCCACTCCCTGTCTTCTTATTCAAAAGTATGACTCCTTCGCTAACCTGCTTGATCCGCACACAGCCGATGAGTTGTTACATGAAAACTACTGAGTGTATATTTGGGGATAAAGTATGGAGCAAATTGCGTAAAGTCGGAAATGAATAGTGTACAGATGTGGAAGTGGCAGTGTGTGACACTCCAAAAACCAAATGGTCAAAGCACAATGCATGCATGGTGGTGAAAACACCCACAACAAGCAAGTCTGCAGGTGTTATTCACTCCACATCTAACGTAAACATCCACAAAACAAACAGAACACATGTGTAATCGCAACACATCTTGGAAAAGACGTGTGAATATGAACAGACAGCACACTTAGTGCACTGGCAGTGTAACACCTCGACAAGCCGCTCTTCTGTCCTCGCACAACGCACCCGCAGTGGCATGAGGGCACCACCGCACGAGGCAGTGTCAACACCATTCGTCCTCGTCACTCAGACTGCATTCGTCTTGGAAAAGAGGCAAACACAAAGAGCAAGTACGAACAGTGCGCTCACTCCTCAGCACAAAGAATCCGTCTCGCAAGTTCAGGTTCCACAGCATCAGCATTGCGACAGCCAACTGCACGAGGGACTGTTGGAGGGACACCGATCACTCTCTTCAGCCGCAACCCATCAATCGTGCCGTCTTTCTTAGTGCGGATACTCCACACACGCACTGTGTTGCCCTTGCAAGCACACATCACTTCACGTCCGTCAGGGCTCACAGCAAGTCTGAGCAAATCATGAGGCACCCTGATCTCTGCCACCTTCTCACCAGTGGTCATGCTCCACACACTCACAATGTACGTAATCGACACCACGTGAGCTTCATCAGGTGTCAGTGCAATTCCTTTTACATAACCAATATGCTTCAAGGTGAAGACCTCCTTCCCGCTGGCAACATCCCACACACGCACAGTCTCGTCATCAGAGCATGAAACAAGACGAGATCCATCGCGAGTCACGGTTAGGTCATTGACATCTTGAAAATGTCCTTTGAACACCATCGTCTCTTCTCCAGTGTGCAGTTTCCACATGTGTATTTTATCATCATCGTACGAAACCACATGCACTCCATCAGGAGTCACTACCACTCCTGTAGAAATGGACGTAGTTCCGGCGTATACTGACACCTTCTTCCCAGTCGGCATGCTCCACACATACGTAGAGTAAGTGTCTTCCTCCTGTGAAGACTTTGAACAGGTCACCACGTGAGATGCATCGGGAGACGCTGTCAAGTAAAGCAGTGCTCCACACTGTTTCAAGAACACCGCAAACTCACTGGAATCTGTGCACAAAGGCTGCACTTTCCCCGTCGCAACGTCCCACACACACGCTCTCCTTTCGCCAGCGTCGTCGCAAGAGCAATAAACTACATGAGATCCATCTGGGTACACAGCCGCAGCATCAGCATTGCGCTGATATGTTCTTGCTTCAACTACCCGTGTCTGCCTGCCGGTGGATGCGTTCCAGATGGAGTTCCTCCTGCCACCGTACGAAATGATAGATCCATCAGGGGCCACTGCCACAGCTTTGCCCGAGACTCCTTCGAAACCTGGTGTCTCCTTCCCAGTTGTGGTGTTCCACACTCGAACAGTCTTGTCCTGGCGGGAGCATGAAACCACGTGGCATCCATCTGGTGACACTGCCACTGCATTCACAGTGGAAGTATGCCCTTGCAACACCGTCACCTCCTTCCCAGTCGAAATGCTCCAAACGTGCACAGTGCCGCTCTCGGATCCAGCAACGACATCACATCCATCGGGAGTGACTGCCACTGCTGTCCACTTAGCGTCGGCATGGAACACCATCACCTCTGCCCCAGTGGAGAGGTTCCAAAGATGTGCGTCAACATAGCACGAAACAACATGGCATCCATCGGGAGTGACTGCCAGTGCATGCGGATTCTTCACACAACAAGGCCACTGCATCTCCTGCTTCCCCGTCACCAGATCCCATACGCACAGCACCTCCCCAGAGCATGTCACTATTTGACTTCCATCCCTCGTAATAACCATGCTGTGAATGCGAGGCGACTTCACTGCCAGCACTTCCATCCCCGTCGAGAGATCCCACACACGGATGCCGTCTACAGGAGAAGTTGAAACAACTTTAGAACTGTCGGGAGTGACTGCCACTTCCCACACCCCACCTTCGTGGCCTTCCAAGACGAACACTGCCTCCCCAGTGTGCATATCCCACACACGCACAGTTGCGTCACCTGAGCACGAAACTACGCGGGTTCCGTCAGGTGTTACTGCCACTCCATAGATACCCCACGAATCTCCTTTCAAGACCATCACTTCTTCCCCAGAAGACATGCTCCACACATCTACTGTATGCTTATCAGCACCAGCTGTTACGATGTGACTGCCATCAGGTGTCACCACCACATCATTGGCACCATGCTCCAGTACAGGAAGTGGTGTGCCAAGGGAGCAGTCAGGCAGCATCGTGCCACCCATGTCGCAGGTGTTGAACTCAGTGTGCTCCAGCCAGCAGTTCGAGAAGGAAGCGCCCGTCAGCGCCGTCTCCACAAACAGAGACCCGCGCAGGTCGCAGTTCGACACACGGATCCCGCTCAGGTCCTCCCCACTCACAGGGATGCGTGCACGTGCCAGCAGTGCTGCTGCATTCGACCCTGCTGTCACAGCACCCTCCCCACAAACACCTGCAACACCACCTGGAACTACACCTGCACCTGCACTGCCGCGTGTCGCCTTCACAGCCGCAAGCAGCTCTGTGCAGGCACGTTCGTACAGCTCACTGTCTCCACACACCAGCGCCGCAAAGAACCCAAGCACACGCTGCGAGTCCTTGCTGAAGCTCCGCTGCACCAGCGTCCCCAGTGTCCCTGCTGGATCACGTGCAAGCCGCCGTGCTGCAAGGTGCTCCCCAAGCGACTTGTGCCGGAACGTGAACGCACTCCGCTCCTCCCCAAAGTCCTCAATCCGGAACGGCAGGCAGCGGAAGCACGCATCCCGCACAGCCTCACACACACCGTGCTGCGAATCAAGAACCTCCGACGCCACACCCACAGTCCCCTGCCACTCGTTTGTCTCCAGCATCCTGCATGCAACAAGCTCCCCTGCACGCACCACATCCTCCAAAGACACATCCGAAACAGCACCAGCATCAGCAACAGCAACTCCACCAGACGCCATCTCCTTCTTCGTCCACGTCTCCAGGTAGGTCTCGTAGATCACCTCCTCAGAAGCCTTCCCGCTGCACTGCGCGTGGCACGCCATGTGCAGCACAAACGGGTTCCGCAGCTGCACAAGTCCCTCAACGTCCTCCTCACGCACGAAGACTGTGCGCTCTTCCTTGTGGGCTGACTTCTCCTTCTGCTCTTTGTGTTCCTTTTCCTTCTGCCAGGCTGTGTTTGCACGCTCGATGTACGTTCTCGCATCCACCTCTGTGAACGGCTGCATGTACAGAGCACGCACACCAGCCCCACACACACCAGACGGAGACGTGTCCACACCCTTCAGGTACTCACCACGCACAGTCACAACAACGCTGCAGTGTGCCTCCACCCACGGGTGCCGGCACAGAAGGCCACCCTCAGCCACCACAGCACCCACATCCTCCTGCGTCAGCCCCACCTCGTCCAGCGAGTCCAGCACCAGCACCACCTCGTACGTCTCCGCAAGGAACGCACGGTCCGCCTCCCGCAGCGCAAACGACTCCAGCACAAACCTGTCCAGCCCTCCCTTCTCAAGCAGGTGCTGCTTCACAGTCGGCAGCGCCACAAACACAGGGAAGTACGGCTTCGCATCCGCATCCACAGTCACATCACTCACCACGCTGTTTCTGTTTCTGTTTCTGTTTCTGTTTCTGTTTGTTGTTGTGTCTTCGTTGCTGGTGCTTTCGCTCTTCCTCGCAGACGTTGCAAGGTCGCTCAGAATTGCAATCGAAGCAGACGTCTTCCCGCTCCCTCCTTCTCCGATCACACACAGCACACCACACGTCCCTTGTCTTTCTTCTCTCGCCTCCACATCAGCCTTGCGCTCTGTGCCCGCTGCTGTCTGTGTGCACACGGAAGACATCTGCTTCCCACCTCCACCTCCACCTCCACGTGTACGAAGCCACCTCCGCACCTCCTTCATCAGCGGACGTGTCTCCGACTCATCCACACGTGTGTCGTCCCCCACACGCCCCTCCACGTACTGCGCAAGGTAGTCCTCGAAGAACGCGACTGTGTGTCCCATCACCTCCTGCAGCGCACCCACCTGCTCAGCCGCACTCGTCTCCCCCACACCTACACCCTTCCCCACACCAGAACACACCTCCTGCATCACAATCACGTCAAAGCGCAGCCCCATCATCCGCAGCAACGTCGGCGAAAGCTTCCACTGCACCCGGTACTCGATGTTCGCTGTGTACAGCAGCTCGTCCTCCGAAGCATACACAGACGAGAACTTCACGTCTGCAGCACCCTCCTTCGCCACCACCACAAAGAACGTGCCCCCCTTCCCGTACATGAAGCTCCGAGCCACATCCCGCTTCAGTGTTGTCGACGTGAAGCAGTTCCACACAATGTGCGTATTCAGCGCGTACTTCGCAGACACGTTCACATTGATCCCGCGGAACACAGTCCGCAGCTGCTTCCGCCGGCTCCCAATCAGCCGGTCCAGACCACGGATCAGCGGCGCAAAGGTCGCAATCACGTGCAGCTGCGGGGGTGCGGGCGACAGCTCGAACACGTTCGGTGCTGTCTTCTCAGGTGTCCCCTTCCACTCCTTCACCGCAGCCAGCTGCCCCACAGCACGCATCGCAGTGTTCATCGTCATGTACAGCGCAAGCGACTGTGAATCGGAAGCACTCCCGTGGTTGTCCAGCACAGCCCGCTCCGTCAGTCTGATGTACCGCAGCTTCCCGTCAGGCCCTTTCGCAATCTGCGGTGTGCAGTCCTTCTCGTCGCACACAACATCCCCGCCGCTGTCCAGCACATACTCCACACAGTCAGACGTGAACAGGAACCCCGACAGCAGCAGTTCAAACGGGTCGCGTGCCGCCATCCAGTCCTCCACCTCCACGTGCACACCACGTGTCCCCGCAGCCTCCCTCCGTCCTCTCATGTCCTCCAGCAGACGTTTGCACACCACACGGAACCCCGCTTCCATGTGCCGCACGTGTTCATCTGTGTAGCCCAACGGCGGATCCACCTTTGGCAGACCACGCAGCCAGCACAGCAGGTCTTCACCTCCATTGCTGTTCTTGTTGTTGTTGTTCTTGTTCTTGTTGTTGTTGTCGTCTGTTTTCCGCAGCCACTCCACCTTCCGTCCGTCTGTGTGCCACAGTGCACCCGTGTCCCCGTCAAGATCGTCCTCTCCCAGGTGCCTGTCTCCAGTCGAGGTGTTCGTGTCTTTCGCCATGTCCATGTGAGGGTCAGTCAGAGGTGCTGTCGTTGCATCTCCACTGCTCCGTTCCACTGCCACACCTGTGGTTGTTGCTGTTGTTGTTGTGGCGACACCGTGAGTGAGGTACACCTGCACAGCATCCTCCACCTCCACAAGGATCTGTGCTGCATGTGCCCCCAGCTCCGCCTCAAGTCGCCCCCGCACATCCGCGTCCCTGTGCTGCAGTGCGTACCACAGCGGCACCTTCCCGTCCCTGTCACGCACGTTCCCTGCCCCGTTCTCCACAAGAAACCGCACTGCCTCCACGTCCCCCGCAAGCACGGCACTGTGCAGCATTGTCCTCCCGTCCACGCTGTCCACTGCGTCCACGGGCCTCTCCTTCCCAGTAATTCCCTTTGCAATCTCGTCCTTTTCAGGCTTCGACGCTCCGGATCCCATCTTCCTGAAACAAAATGTATTCTGTTTGTTCACAGAGGTTGGTGTGTTGTCCCTGTGTTCATTGTGCGAAGAAGAAGATGATGAAAAAGAATCCTTCAGGAAACCCACTTCTGAGGGAATCCCCATGTATTGTGCACCATGTGACCATGTGGGTGAGGAACACACACCACAAAGCACTGTTTCGCGAAGCCGCAGACACACTGCTCCACCCACACACTGCGCTGTCACCACTCGCCCCATGGAGGGAAGAACCCCAAAAGGTGCTCTTGTTGCAACCAGAGGAAAGCTGAGGTGCCAGACAACTGCGTGAAAGCACCCCTCGGCCGGCCACAGCTTTCCTTCCCATCACCACAAATAATGGAGGAGTAATCGTGGTGAAGGTTACACGGTGAGCAGAGGTAATGCCCTGCAGGAGCAGTGGTGGGCATGCACGTGTGGGCCCAGACACAGACAGCAATGCTGTGACGCACTACCGCAATGGACTATGCAGGCACCTCCGACTGACCGTACGATGCGAGCCACGGATGAAAGCACAAAGTACCCTGCAGCCAACAACAGAAGGTGTGAAGGAGAATGAGAGCGTGGGGGTGGGTGGGCACACAACACACAGTGAGGTGGGGTGGGTGGTGGGGTTTCGTTAGTGTTCTTATTTGATGCAAGCAAAACAAAGAGGGGGGCGAGAAGCAGAAACACAAAAGAAAAACAAAACACCGTTCCGCCCTTTGTGCACACCTTGGCCAGCAGCCTGTCACCGTCGCATAAGACACCCCTGCCCGCCCGCAGCCGCTGCAGCAGCGTTTCCAGCTCTGTTGCCTGCAGTGCTTTGCAGGAGGAGTGGCCTGTGAGGGTGTGCGTCGTGCAGCTTCGAGGTCGCAGTGCGCAGCTGGCGGCGTCACTCTGCGTGTCTCAGTCGCTTGCGGGATTCCTCAAGTGGTTCGTCTCTGCTGCGTTTCGGACGGGATTCAACCACTAACTTCTTCAGGTCTTTCAGTTTTTTCACTGTCCTCGACACAACATCGCTGCAGCCGGTGAGGTAGATGCTCTCCAACGAGGTGCATTCATACATGCAGTCGTTCTGTACGTGTGTCACACTGCGCAGTGGTGACAAATCCAATGTGCGCAAAGACCTGCATTTACAAAGGAAGCAGGCCTCTATTTGTGTGACGTTGCTCAATGGTATTAAGTCCAGTGTACACAAAGCACTGCATCCATGAAGGAAGCCCTCGCCAACACGTGTGACGTTGCAAAGTAGTGTCAAGTCCAATGTGCGCAAAGACGTGCATCCATAAAGAAAGCCACTATCAATTCGTGTAATTCTGCTGAGTGGTGAAAAGTCCAGTGAACACAAAGCACTGCATCCATAAAGGAAGCACTGGCCAATTTGTGTAACATGGATCAACCCAGACAGGTTAATGCTTGTCAATGAAGTGCAGGAAGCAAGAAAGCTGTCTCCAATTTGAGTCACAACAGACTCAGCACTCAGATCAAGACGCGTCAACGATGCGCTACCCAAGAAGTCATCAGGAATCACCGTCGCAACCTCCGCCTGCAGAAGCAAACACGCAACCTCAGGATCCCTCACACTCGTAAGCCTCTCAGCCGTGATGTCGGTCTCACCCAACGCATGAAGTGCTGCTCTGGCCTCGTATTTCGTCACCTTCGTCAAGATTATAGTGTCTCCAGCACTCAGCTGCGTCATGTCGTATCCTTCGTCCACCGCCTCCCCGCCGAAACTCATCGCAAAGCCGTCTTCAGGCAACCCCACTGCAGACGCCACCTTCCGACGCAGCACCGCAGGTGTGTCATCCTCACCCAGCTCCACCGTATCCTTCTCTCCGTTCCACCCCTTGATTGTCAAATCCATTTTTACTGCTGTCTTCCCTGTTGCATTGGTGTGATGAGGTGGAGAAGGTGTGTGGGGAAGGAACAAGAAGGAAAACCTGCTGCCACGAAGACGGGTCTTTTATTTTATCATGTTTGAAGAAGAACTGAGAAGAGCGTCAAATTGCTGTGTCTTGCGGAAAATATTGGGAACTGACAGAAGCACAGAAAAGCAAAATACAAGTCAAAATATCTTTCTTCTTTTTTCATTTTTTCTCTCCTTCTTCTCCAATCAAGACTCCCAGGTCGCAGCGGAGCTGCTTAAGTGCTGCGGGGTGCGGCAACAAGCAAGCCTTATTTTTTTATAGGGCAGTCTTTTCTGCGCAAAAACGACCACCCCCTCAATAGCACCCCACCTGGAGCCTTGCAAATATCTCTTTTTTTTCTTTCGGCCCTTTAAATTTTTTCCCGGTCATCCCTCACAACGAGAGCAGTTAACGCAGCCTTTTCAGCACATTACCCACCGCTTTCATTGCCACCGCCACTTTTGTCGGATGTGCCTGCACTCCCATATGTCCCACACGGAACACTTTCCCTGCGAGGGGTCCATAACTCCCGCCGAGGGTTACACCTTCGGTGTGCAGTGCGGAACGCATCGACTCCCAGGGTATCTGCTGTGGGAGTTTTAGGGCGGTCACTGTGGGGGAACTGTCCTCTGTATTCACCGGGTACTGCACGAGACCTGACTCTTCCGCGAGATGCAGGGCAAGCTTGCTGCAACTCTCATGACGCGCCATGACGGCACCTCCCCCCTCTTCAAGGTACTCCTGCACCGCCACCCTGCACGCCGCAACTGCCCCCCAGTTGTGAGTATAAGGCACCGCCTGGGTCTCCCGCACCCCCTCAAATGGGAGCATCGCGTCGTATCCTTGGTACCCAACCTTTCGCATGACAGAGTACACCCTTTCTGCGTCTCGCAGAACTGTGAACCCGAGGGCTGGAGGACCAGAAAGGACTTTCTGTGGTGCTACCAATCCGACATCGATTTCTTTGGAACGGACCGCAACAGGGACGGCCCCGCAGGAGGAGACAAAATCAACCAAAAAGAGGCCATCGGGGTTGTTCTGGTGTACCGCTGCTCCAACGCCGTCGAGCCTGTTCAAAACACCAGACGGGGTTTCGCAGTGGACCATGGTCGTCATCTTCTGTGGGGGAAGCGACGATAAAGTGGAGATCAGGCGTTCCGTCGGTACAGAGTGCTCCCAAGAAAACTCCATTCGCGTCACATTGCAACCCAATGTTTCTGCCATATCGGCGAAGCCTGCGCCAAAGACGCCGTTCACGACACACGTCACATTGTCCCCTTTGCTGAGCAGGCTCTTCATAGCACCCCATAGCGAGACCATCCCTTCGCCGCTGGAGATGACCACATCGTCCTTAGTACCGTCGGCACCACAGATCTGCAGAAGCCCTTCGCTAAGTGTATTGTAGTCCTCCCAAAAGGCGGGGTCAACGTCCGGACTGCCATAGTCTTTTGCGTATGCTTTACGCACTGCGGGACTCATGCCGGAGGGACCGGGGACGAAGTTGTGCATTTTTAGGAGGGTAAAGGTGGCGGAGAGAGAGTGGGGGAAGGGTGGTGTGGGTGTAGGGTATTCTGTGCTGAGGGTAGGGTGGGGAGAAAAAAGTTGAAAAATACAAACCCCACTCGTGAAACAGTGTACCTTGGGGAGGACCGGGGACCCCCGACCGGGTGCAATTATTTGCAAGACGGAAGAGAGTTGCTGTTGATGTGATCGGGGGGTTTTTGCTGCCACGATGCGGGGTTGTTTCGATCTTAATTGTGAAGGAGAAAAAGTAATGATATTTGCCTCAAAAATATGATATTTGGTGTTCCGGAGGGGGGCTATATTGACATTTCCTTGACAGGTGTTTCCGGAACACCAATATTTGATGAATTTCAATTAAAAAGAAGGGGGAGGGCTTTTTTCAGTAAACTTACACTAGCTTTCTAGGGTGGGGAAGGCAATAAAAGTTGTTTTCGCCCGTTTTCTTTCGCGTGCAATTTTTTTTTTTTTGATAAATTGTTGGAGTAGTGTAATTGCCTCGGCTGTGTTGCCACAGTTGTGCAATCTCCACTGTCAAGTTTTTTTTTTGTTGTTGTGTCGATAATTGCCTAAGAACCCACTTAGGAACTCATGGGGGGTTTTTGATAAATAAATATTTTTTTTTGAATAGATAAAAGCAATAAATTACTTTTTATTTAAAACAAAAGGCACCCCGTATCCAAAACAGGGGGGCAGTCTGGGGACAAAAACAGATTTCTGTATTGCAACGGAATTGGAACTCATGGGGGGAGGGTTTTTTTTATATACAAACACTTGGTATTCACCACTGCCACTTTAGAGCTGCCTGAGGTAGTGTGACTAGCCAAATGCCCTGAATGTCAACGCTGAGAGATCAGGTCAAGCGCGGGTAAACGGCGGGAGTAACTATGACTCTCTTAAGGTAGCCAAATGCATTCCACAAATTCCACACTATATTTCAAAAAAGAGGGGAATTGAAAGATAATGCCTCTCTGTGACACATCTTTAAAAAATCAGCAAAAAAAAAAAATACAAAAATTCCCAACGACAAAGCAAATTTTGTCTATACATTCTTTTCTGACGAAAAGAAGGTACACCCAACGACAAAGCAAAAACAAAAATGATAGTTATTGATTGCAGGCACACCCCAGACCTGACCCACCATTGTACGAACCCACTGTATATTCACTACATACACGACGGCGAGAAGCAAAATGACTTGCCTTGTGGTTTTGCGGTTTTCACATTTTGGCTTACCCCAAGTCAAAGTTATTTACTTCACCGTCGTGTACATGAGTGCACTGACACGCATGGTACTAGGACACTACGGTAGCTTAGTTTCCTAATCACATTTCAGTGAGGGAAGAAATATGCAAAAAGCACAAAACAAAACAGAATAGGAAGCCTTTCCAAGATGGGCACATGGCTCACACCTGAAAAGAACATTTCGAAAAGCACACACACGCACTGTCCCAAACAGGGACATGAAGCAGACAACAGCTGATGCTCTACGCAACGTAGGCACTGTACAAAAGAAGGGAAAAAAAAGGGGGGGAGCGAGGGCTGGGGACAAAAACATTAGGGTAATGGCGGCAGTATTGTGATGGGGGAATGCGCAAAAATACATCAAAAATACATCACAATAGATGTATTTTGCGTATTCCAATGGGCCCCCATCACAATACTGCCACCATTATATTAGGGGGGGGTGCGAAAGATGAACTCAAGTCTCTCGTGAATCAGACTTTTATATAGGGGGTCAGAACTGAGGGCAATCCTCAGTTATTGAAAAAAAAAAAAAAATTCCCCTTTTCGGACCTAAAAAAAAAATTTTTTTTTTCGGCGTTTTACTGGCTTAGAACACGACTCGTGACGTAGGAACCCGCCACAGCAGGAAAAAAACACAAAATGCCAAAGAAATACGTACCGAAGAAACCACAGCCCGGGCAAATGGAAGGACGGCCCGGTGGCAAAAGGAAGCATACAGCATGGCGAAATAAAAAGTAGCGTACCGTGCGCCTGCGGCGCAAGATTGCAACCACCCTCCTATGACATAGTTTGGTTGTAAATATGTGCAATTTTAAGGGAATTTTTTTGAAATGTTGCGTACCGTGGCTTCGCCAGAAACTTTCGTTTTAGCAAAATACCTAAGTAAAATTTACGGAAACTGACGATAATTACTAACGTCAGTGCCATTTTATGTCAACATTTTTTAAAAATGTTGCGTACCGTGGCTTCGCCAGGAACCTTTGGGTGACGCTATATAAGCCCCTGCTCCTGAATAAAAAAATCTTTATGGAGCTTTTCTAGTCGATCTAGATAGGCGACTGTCACAGATCATCGTCACCATAGGTGAGTTTCGAGTGCACGATTCTTTCGTGACACACATTCTTGGATGATCTCCCCTAGGAGATTGTCCGGCAGTTCGTTGGGAATCGGATTATCCCTTTCCATTATGCGAAGGATGTCTTCGACTTTACGTTACGTGTGGGTAGCATCAATTTTTTAGGGCCGTTGGGGTAGTAATTTTCCGCGCGCAGCGCGGAAATTTTTTTTCAAAACACATTTTCCGTTTCCCTTATTTTTTTTTGGACCTAGAACCCTGACTGAAACGATCGAAACAACTTTGATTTTGGGTGGGTGGGTGAGAAAAAATGAAACCTCAGTTTTTGCCCCTGTTTGGTAAGGAAAAAATTCCTATATAAAACCCTGTCGTGAATAGTCACAAAAAAAAAATTCTAAAAAATCTGAGGTTTTTTAGTCTTCATGAAAGAGATAGTACACCCTATTATTTTGCCTTACTAATAGACCATCATGAATTGTTTATCAGTCTGTGTACACACAGAGCCGACTTTTGGGAATGATCCTGCTGCAGGTTTCACCTAATAGCAACCTTTGTTACGACTTTTTGCTTTCCTCGAGCAACCCAAGGTAGGATTTTCACCAAAAAAAAAAAATTTTTTATAGTCCCCTTTGTAAACCACATTGTTTTGTTCTTCCTTTTTGCTTTCAACCTTTTTTATTCATTTACTTTTTTGTTGTTTGGGAGACACGCCCTACATGTCGGTTCTGTGGAAAGACCAGCACGGAACCACCTGCGTGCTCCCTTTTCATGTCGATCCATGAAAACTGTATCACAAGTGATACCGGGAAAAAAAAGTTTGTAAATTGCGGAAGACGCAAAACAAACTCGCGAACGAAAAATGGGTTTTTTCTGCGAAGTGGTGGTAATGGGGAGAATAAAACATTACGAAAAAATCTCCACTCTCATTTCGCAAGCTTCATTTCCGTTTTGGTTTTCTCCTCACAAAAAAAAATCAACAAAAAAATTTCGCTAAATAGATACACAGCAACCGATAGAACACGAGACAAAAAAGGCGTTATATTTGATGTGATTTGGTGTTTTTCGTGATAAGTGAGAAAAGAGAGAGAGAGAGAGAGAGAGAGAGATAGGACTGATAATAATTCCTTTTGAAGAATTGCCAGAACAGTGTAGTTGCCACCTGTGCAAGCTCCGCTGTTTTGTTGAGGGGGGTTTGAAGAAGTTTGTTTCAACTTTGTTGTTTTTGTTTTTGTTTTTGCGACTCTGTTTGTTTTGTATTGCATTTCATTGTAGTACTTTGTAAGTTGAGAGGTAGATGCGCTTCTTTGTTAAGATAGCGACTAATTCCTGTTGAAGCCTCACTACAAGAAAAGAAAAAGTTTTTAGGGGGGGGTTCTTAGAGTAATAAGTGAAAGAAACATATTTCCTTTTTTTTGAAAACTTGGTTGTATTAGTGTAGACACCCGAGGATGAACTCCACTATATTTTTTTTAAAACAAAAGTGCACCCCGTATCCTAACTGAGGTGTCTTCGGGAGGGGGGGGGAGGAAAGGTGAATTTTTTGTAAGGTGAAATGTGCCTCACGTGCCCACCACTGCGCCATGGGGAAGGGGAAATAAGAACTGTTATCTGAGTTTAAGCTAGTCTGATACAAAGAAACGAAATCAAAAAAAAAGAATTTTTCGTTGATCGCACCGGATTTGTGAAGAGCGTGTAGGGACAAAAAAATCAAACACTTTTCTGTGAATAAGTTGTTGTCGTGTTTACATCGCTCTCATCAAAAAATTCGGGCACACTCAGATAGTGTTTTCATTTCCTCCCCTGCAACTTTTGCAAGGCAGTTGTCTCAAAAAAAAATGAAAAAATAAATACACACACGTACACAAGTTGTATGAGCGTCGATACGTAATTGTAATACCGATATTCTTTCTTGACCACGACTTTTCTTTTTCGCAAGAAAAAGAAGAAAAAGAAGCTTGACTTGAAATACAACAGCCCGCTCGTGGACAGTGTACCTAAGGAAAAGAAACATATAAGGAAGCCTTGAAGATGAGTGTACATCACATCTCGAACGATGCTGTCGGAGGAAACGAATTCCGATCGAACGGAGGGAGGAAAGGGGACAGTAGAAAGACGAACTTTTAAAAAAAAAAATTTGTTGAAAAATTGATGACGTGTAGACACCTCGCTTTTTTATCGTGTGAAAAACTCCACGCTTTGTTGCTCCTTTTTTTGTTTTATTTTTGGTGTTGTTTCCGGGGTATCGGAGAACACAAAGTTCTATGTCAGTTCACAACTCTTCACAAAAACGTGTGCGTGAAAAGGCTTGAAAACCCTGGAACCGTCTTTCCTCCTGGCACCCTGCGCAGAAGGTACTCCCTGTATTTCCCCTTGACAGCAGCAAGGGATCACCCACTTTTCGAGGGTGCCGCCCGAAGCAGGTCACACCCTCTAGTTGAGTCTCCCGTTTGACTCCAGCTCAGAGGCTGGACCCTAAGGTGTGAACAAACTTAATTCATAATTACGGACTGTGCCAATTATACATTCTTTTCTTCCGTAGCGAGACAAAAAGAATGCACAAACAAAACAGGCCGCCCCACATATGAAATATTGTGAACTTTTCATGAACTTTGTGAAGAGTTGTGAAGTCCGATACCCCCGGAACACACCATATTTTTGTGTACAGTGGGACAAGTAATATTGACGACCAAAAAAATCGCCCCTCAAAATCCGTCAATATTATTTGGTCGCCAAGTTTCTTGCCCTACTGCACTTGTTTGTTTGGGAAAAATGGAGGGCTAAAACACACCTGAAGAAGGTGTGAAAGAGGGAAAGCGAGTAAGTCAATACAATGAAGTTCATGCATGGTCGGACATGGGCTGAAATAATGGTTCCTTCAAAATTGGGTCATGATTTATTTCATCATGGTTTTAATGGACGGGACATTTCTTGTTCTTTCTTTTTCTTTTTTCTTTTTGAGAAACTGACAACGTATAGCCACCTCACTTTTCCCCCGCGTGCTCTCGCGCTGCCACATTTCTATCTCGTGTTTCGTGGCTACTGCTAAGGCATCAGGCGGAGGGTTGCATTACGGTAAAGGGGGAAAAAGAGAACAACTGCACTTCATCACAATTGCGCGCGAAAAATCATAACAGATGGTGTGTTCCGGGGTATGGGACTTCACAACTATTCACACACACGTTCTTTAGTAAAGAGTTGTGAATTGAAATGAAGATTTGTATTTTCCGTGTATACCCCGGAACACACCAACAGAGAAAATATAAAACATAACCTTGAAAGTGCTGGAAACCAATACAAGAAAACAGTGTCCCCTATAACAATAAAGGAAGGAGCCAACAAAAATAGCAACTTGGTGTGATCACCAAACGGATTCTCCGTGGTTCTCCCGTGGGTTGTCCGTGGTTTCTCGTACCCCCTGAATCACACCACAACTCTGATCGGTAAATGAAAAAAGAGGTTTTTTTTTCGTTGATTGCTCAATTACCCTGTTGGAGGGGGTGATTGGCGACCGTATCTGAGGAACTATTTCTCCTTTAAGATACGCTTTGTAGGTATAAAAACAACAAACAAAAAACTGTGGTTGATGCAGGAACTTCCGACTGACCCACGCCGATGCCAGCCATTAAAAAAAAAAAACACACAACAAATTTGTTACGTATACTTTCCGCTCAAAGAAGAGAAAGCACAAGGATGTTCTATAAGACACATCAACTCTTTTATTTGTTGCAAAAAAAAATGAGAAAAGAGAGAAAAAGGAAATTGTTCCCAAACAAAATTATCAATAAAATACAAAATAAAAATAAAAACTGTGGATGACTGGGTTGAGCTGGTCAAAACCCCGTTCACACTGGTGCATGGAGTCGGGTAATGACTTTAAAAAAGTTAACTTGAAATACAAAAGCCCTCTCAAAAAAAAAAAAAAATACAGGGGCTGGTGTGCTCACCAAACCGATTCTCCGTGGTTCTTCCCGAAGGGGCGCCGTTAAGGGGGCTATACCCTAGCAGTTCTCCGTGGTTCCCCCTCGGGTTGTCCGTACCACCCTGAATCACACCAAGGGGGTTTTTATCCGTCATGAAATTCTAAGAAATTTCTAAAAATGTGACCGAAAAAAGAAGAAAAAGAGAGTCCCAATGTTGCCAAAGGCAACAAACGTCTCTGGGACAACAAAGCGGGTTTTCTGGATAGTGACAACTTGTCTACAAAGCTGCACTAATCGAACAGAGTGTCATCAGAAGGGGGAAAAAAAGAGAGAAAAAACAACAACAAATCAATACAGAAAACAACGAATCAAACGTACAAAAAAACCCCCCACCTCACAAACCAATGAACACATACATATACCATGGGGCCATTATTCTGCGCAAGGTTCTGCCCCTATTACCTATTAGGTATTCAAAATACACATATACACACATCCCCTCTCCCTTTGCCCCCCACCCACCAGAATCCTTACCCACCCACCCCCTATACAGTTGTGTAGCGGCAACCTGATCGTCTACACCTGAGGTTCTGTACATAGTCTCTTTTCATTCTCTTTTTTTGATCAACGCAAAAAAGGAAAAAGCCACCCAATTGAATTTGATGTCCACGTGGTGGCGTGTATTTGTGAGAACTGTCCATCGTAATACATAATATACAATGCACATCACCAATACAACACCACTCCTCTACCCTCCTCCCCACAACTTCGCGGCTATCTCGTATGTAGCATGACATGCTTGAAAACATGATAAAATAAAAGTTGAAAGTGCAAAACGCCTCACCGTTCTGGTTCTCCGCGGGGGCATCGAACCCCCCCAGAGAGCACTTCATAGGCACAATGATATAAATAATATGCTCCAAAATATCATCATTGTTAAAAAAATACCCAAAAAAAGACACGAAAAAAGCTATGGTGTCATGGAATATCATTTCATTTTACGTTATGAATCACATCATCAAGGTGTACAAGGTTGCTGAGTACTCCTAAAAAAACCCCCTCCCTCCTTCCTTCCCTCCCTCCCCCCATCCCCTTTTGTTTTCATTCCGCCAAGCTCCGCGGTGTGTGTGGAGTAGAATACCCCGATCGATTATTCCCACAGGTTCTAATATGATTATCATAATCTCTCGCCACCAGGGTAGTCCTGCAGTGCCGACAGACGACGTTACGTTGCGCACATTTGCGTGCCTCGTGGACTGCTGAGGCCATCAAACCACACCATCTGCAACGTGACTTTGCCATTCTCGCTTCAATACCACTTCCTTTTGATCGGGCGCTGCGTGGAGAGTCTATTACGACGGATAGGCCAGAAACCTTCCGCACCACATCTAAGGGAGCAGGACGGCGGGCAGGTGGATGGAGAGGCCTTTGAGAAGCTGCGCTTGCACCTTCTGTCATTGGCGCGGTCCGCAGCGCTGCAGACGCTGTAGAAGACACGGCGGAATCCCTCCGTGCCCCCAAAGAGTTGCGTGGTGCGCTTTGCGACGATGCATCAGATCTGCTGGTAGTAGATTTCCTGCTGGACGCCATTTCTAATACCGGAACAGTGGCTGCGAAAGGAGGTTGAGGGTGTGGAGGGGGGGGAGGAGGAGGGGGAGGATGCTGTCGTGGCGCGACGCTGCTTGCAGTGGACCGCGCACTGCTTCCTTCGTCTCGGAGGGTCCCTTCGGTGCTCACCGATTTAAACGCAACCAGACGCGAAGAAGATGGAGGGGTAGTAGGCGGGGTTCCCGGATGTGTTGCTGATTGGCGTCGCCTTTGGGCGAGGTTGCTTTGTTGAATGTCAAAAACGCTTTGTTTGGCGGGAGGGGATAACCCGATGTGGGTGTTCAACGTTCTTGGCGCAGTTGCCTGCATTGGAGTGGTTGCGGTAGGTGTTAAAAGAGACTCTATTTCATTCCTCCCCGGACTGCCTGCGGAGATCGAATCCGCAAACCCCACCCTATGTTGTGACCCCGCATAAAGCAGTTCTAAACCATGCGACATATCCCCTTCCACTTCTTCCCCCCAAATCCCTACCTCCCCAGCCCGCACCTCATTTGTAAACCCCCTCATCTCCCCCTCAACCGGGACCAATACTCTTGATTTTGTTGAAATTGACATTCGAGTTTGACGTCGTGGTGATGGAGATGCAGAAGGAGAAGGGGGAATGGAAGATGCGGTTCTCTGTTTAAGCGCAGAAGATAGGGTGGAGAGTGTAGAGTTTAGGGAGGCGCTGTTTGAAAAGAAGAGGGAGAGTGTAACGTTCTGGCGGGTCGCGATCTCGAGCGTGAGGTATGGGTGTTGGGTGACTTCAAGGACGTTTTGAAGCTCGGTGCGGAGCAGGGGTGCGGCTGTGGCGTGGCTCAGAACTGTCAGAAACCCTTGTGAGGCGACGACAGAGGCGTCAGAGCAGCGGGACAGCACGCTCCGCCCCGTTCCATGCAGAGAACTCACCTCAGCACGCACAGAACAGCCCGGGGGAGGAGACACCCCTCCCTCCACAACCCGACCTCTCAAGGCTCCTTCATAACCACGCAATCGTGGCGCGGAAACGCTCCCCTCAGAAAAGGTCATGCAACTGCTGAATCAGAGAATATTTGTTTTATTTTGGGGGAGAGAAGGGAAGGTGTGGAAGACAAAAGAACTTCCGATTTTTGTGTGTTTTTTTTTTTTGTACAAAATTGATCCTGGAAAGAGGAGGGTTTGTGTTGATAAATTAGAAAATTCTGGTGTTTGCACTTGCGGGGGACGTGGAGGCAGTGCGGTTTCTTGTGGAGAACGGGGCAGGGAACGTGCGTGACACCATGAACACCTTCCGTTCAAATATGGAAAAAAAGGGGGGGATAATAATTGGCTTGAAATAGGGCCACAGCACTCTGTTGTGTGCAAGTCACCTTCCAACCTTACTCAAAACAGGTAAGTGGCAGGACAAACTATAATTATTGTTCTATTGCTATTACTTTCTATTTGACCCCCCAATACGCAGCAAAGCACTCAAACAAGCTTGATTTAGAAGAGTCAGAGAGGCAAAGAGAAGGGAAGTGGTAATGAAAATAACAGTTCTGCGACGAAGGTCTTCCTGAGTGATGGACGATCTCGACGTGGAGACAAAACGTGGTAATGTTAAACATACCACCAACGAAGTGCTGCCTCGTGAGACTTTGTCTGTGGCCTCGGCATGAGTACTGAACTACCTCGAGAACTCTAATTGCCCAGTAATGTATTTGCTGCATGGACAATTTGTGTCCACAACGACTTGCCGTGGCTGTATGCACTGAGTGCCCCACCGCTCACTGCGTTTTAATCTTGGATTGCCTTTCCCCGCTGTGGTTTCACGACGGGACACCGGCAATGGTAACTGTACACATCGGATACGTTACTTCAGCACCACTTTGGGGTGGAAGAAATGCACGCAGAGCAGAAGTACAACTGCCTGACCTGCCACCCGCAGATCTTCAACCAGAAGGGCGCTACGTACGGTGCGGCTGCCAAATGTTTTGGCAGTACAAATCTCTAGGTTTCGCATCCTAGACGAACAGGTCGCGATGATCGTTGACGTGCCACATGCTAGACATGGAACCATCCCTGCACTCTGACTCTCTTGAGGTGAAACTGTCGCCGGGATCGTCGCAAAGACAGAGCAAAATGGGGTTGGGTTCCTCTGCCCGTTTCGCAGTGTGAAACAAGGGGGGTGAAGGAAAGAGAGAGAGAGAGAGAGGGGGCTATATCATAAAAAGATAGGGTTCCGTCTTGTTCATTGTTCAAATGGTATTCGTGTCCCCCAACCCACCACAGAATATGTCCACGTACAGAGGAGAGGAGTAACACACGCGAGGGAATCAAAAAGTGAATATCCTGATAAAAGATGTGTTGTGTGCGAGTCACCTTCCAACCTTACCCAGAACAGGTAAGTGGCAGAAAAGGATTGTGGCTCTGGTGCTAATATTTCTATTTGACCCCCCAATACGCAGCAAAGCACTCAAACAAGCTTGATTTAGAAGAGTCAGAGAGGCAAAGAGAAGGGAAGTGGTAATGAAAATAATAGTTCTGCATTGGACGGTTGTAAATTGTATCCCTTGGGCGTTCTGTCGTCGAAGGAGGGCCGGCAGCGTTTCCAGCTCTGTTGCCTGCAGGAGTGGCCTGTGAGGGTGTGCGTCGTGCAGCTTCGAGGTCGCAGTGCGCAGCTGGCGGCGTCACTCTGCGTGTCTCAGTCGCTTGCGGGATTCCTCAAGTGGTTCGTCTCTGCTGCGTTTCGGACGGGATTTAACTAACTTCTTCAGTAATGTGTTATTCACTGTGCTCGACACAACATCGCTGCAGCCGGTGAGGTAGATGCTTCTCAACGAAGTGCAATAAGTCAGCACGTAGCCACTGTCCCAGTCTGTGACGCTGCGCAGTGGTGACAAATCCAATGTGCGCAAAGCACTGCATCCATAAAGGAAGGCGGTCCCAAGGTGAGTGACCCTGCTTAGTGGTGTTAAATCCAGTGAACACAAAGACTCGCATCCATTAAGGAAATTGGACTTGATTTGTGTGACGTTGCTCAATGGTGTTAAGTCCAATGTACACAAAGAACCGCATCCATGAAGGAAGCAGTGACCAATTTGTGTAACATGGATCAACCCAGAGAGATCGATGCTTGTCAATGAAGAGTACCTAAGAAAGTCGCTTCCAATTTGAGTCACAACAGACTCAGCACTCAGATCAAGACTCGTCAACGATGCGCCATGCAAGAAGCGATGAGGAATCACCGTCGCAACCTCCGCCTGCAGAAGCAAACACGCCACCTCAGGATCCCTCACAGTCTTCAGCCTCTCAGCCGTGATGTCAGTCTCACCCAACGCATGAAGTGCTGCTCTGGCCTCGTATTTCGTCACCTTCGTCAACACAACCGTGTCTCCAGCACTCAGCTGCGTCATGTCGTATCCTTCGTCCACCGCCTCCCCGCCGAAACTCATCGCAAAGCCGTCTTCAGGCAACCCCACTGCAGACGCCACCTTCCGACGCAGCACCGCAGGTGTGTCATCCTCACCCAGCTCCACCGTATCCTTCTCTCCGTTCCACCCCTTGACTGTCAAATCCATATTTTCGTAACCAAACCCTTTACCCTGTTCAAGGCTGTTGTGTTGATGTGATGACGTGCAGAAGGTGGTTCATCGGCGGACGCAGGCACCAAGCAAGAAATGGTATGTGAAGTGCACACACCTCTGCACGCAGACGCAGGATCTGCGCTTTGGTGTCGAACAAAAAGTTGACTTGAAATACAACAGCCCGCTCGTGAACAGTGCACCGTGGTACATGACCGGTGCACTGCGGACCCCCAACCATGCAGCCGACACAGGGTAATAAGGTCTGGTGTGATGTAGGGTCCGGTTGAAAAAAGCAGAAGAAGTGTGGCTGCTCCCTGATTGCACACCACTCCCAAAAAAGGAGAGAAACGGCACCACAGATGTCACGGAGAATCTGACCTTCCTCGTGGAGCAACCCCAGCACAAAGAAGCGTCGTTGATACGTACTCAAGCGACGAACGGGATCATTGCAAACACAGGCAATTGGGGTTGGGTTCCTCTGCCCGTTTCGCAGTGTGAAACAAGGGGGGTGAAGGAAAGAGAGAGACTATATCATAAAAAGATTGGGTTCCGTCTTGTTCATTGTTCAAATGGTATTCGTGTCCCCCAACCCACCACAGAATATGTCCACGTACAGAGGAGAGGAGTAACACACGCGAGGGAATCAAAAAGTGAATATCCTGATGAAAGATGTGTTGTGTGCGAGTCACCTTCCAACCTTACCCAGAACAGGTAAGTGGCAGAAAAGGATTGAATTGTGGCTCTGTTGCTAATATTTCTATTTGACCCCCCAATACGCAGCAAAGCACTCAACCAAGCTTGATTTAGAAGAGTCAGAGAGGCAAAGAGAAGGGAAGTGGTAATGAAAATAATAGTTCTGCATTGGACGGTTGTAAATTGTATCTGAAGATTCTACGAAGGTCTTCCTGAGGGTGAACCCCTGAGCGTGCTGCTTCCCACACAGTGTGTAAAAGGCCGCCCGCAGCCGCTGCAGCAGCGTTTCCAGCTCTGTTGCCTGCAGTGCTTTGCGGGAGGAGTGGCCTGTGAGGGTGTGCGTCGTGTAGCTTCGAGGTCGCAGTGCGCAGCTGGCGGCGTCACTCTGCGTGTCTCAGTCACTTGCGGGATTCCTCAAGTGGTTCGTCTCTGCTAGGTTCGGACGGGATTCAACCACTAAACCCCACAGTTTTTCTTTCCTCACTGCGCTCGACACAACATCGCTGCAGCCGGTGAGGTAGATGCTCCTCAACGAAGTGCATCCGTTCAGGACTTGGTCCCCAACCTGCGTAACACTGCTGAGTGGTGATAAGTCCAATGTGCGCAAAGACCTGCATCCATTAAGGAAGTAGGCGTCAACTTTCGTAACACTGCTTAGTGGTGATAAGTCCAGGTTACGCAAAGACCTGCATCCCGCAAGAAAGTTACTCTTAAAGTGTGTAATGCTGCTTAGTGCTGTTAAGTCCAGTGTACGCAAAGCACTGCATCCATGAAGGAAGTAGGTGCCAATTTGTGTAACATGGATCAACCCAGAAAGGTCGACGCTTGTCAATGAAGTGCAGTTCCTAAGAAAGCAGTTCCCAATGCGAGTCACAACAGACTCAGCACTCAGATCAAGACTCGTCAACGATGCGTTCCACAAAAAGTTATCAGAAATCACCGTCACAACCTCCGCCTGCAGAAGCAAACACGCCACCTCAGGATCCCTCACAGTCTCCAGCCTCCCAGCAGTGATATCGGTCTCACCCAACGCATGAAGTGCTGCTCTGGCCTCGTATTTCGTCACCTTCGTCAACACAACCGTGTCTCCAGCACTCAGCTGCGTCATGTCGTATCCTTCGTCCACCGCCTCCCCGCCGAAACTCATCACAAAGCCGTCTTCAGGCAACCCCACTGCAGACGCCACCTTCCGACGCATCACCGCAGGTGTGTCATCCTCACCCAGCTCCACCGTATCCTTCTCTCCGTTCCACCCCTTGACTGTCAAATCCATATTTTTGTGTCACCAAAGCCTTTTCCCTGTTGTGTTGGTGTGATGAGGTGGAGAAGGTAGTTCATCGGCGGACGCAGGCACCAAGCAAGAAACGGTATGTGAAGTGCACACACCTCTGCACGCAGACGCAGGATCTGCGCTTTGGTGTCGAACAAAAAGTTGACTTGAAATACAACAGCCCGCTCGTGAAACAGTGCACTTGCAAGAGAACGGAGGCGGTTCACCAACCGCTCGATAAACACGTAACCTCTTTGTCCCCCACAGCACTACGGAGCGAGGAAAGTCCCCGAGTAAAGAACAAAACTGCGGCGGGGTGTGAGGTCTCGTGTATTATATAACAAAGAAGAGAATATAATAAAGAAAGAAGAGGGAGGGGAGAGGGGGGTACTATCAAATCATACACGTTGGGCTTGTCCACGTGCAACAAGCAAATGTAATAACAAGCAGTTTGCTTGTTATGTAAGAAAAGTTGCTTGGTACACGTGTAACAAGGCCACTAATACAAAAAAAAACCCCACCCCACTGTGTCTGCACTTTTTTCACCGACTTTTACAGTTGTACAAAAACCCCCCCCACACTACGCGTTTGAAAAGAAGGGTTGTATTCATTTTTTCATTGCAACAAAATAGAAACGTAACACTCAACGATAAAACCCATGGGAGACAGGTTGTGAAGCGCACACACCTCGAACCTGTTTGGTGAGGGAGTGGCTCTGCAGCGCGGTTCGTCCCCCAGAACCGCAAAAAGTGTGTTCAAAAATGCTTTGTTTCTATTTCCTCCTTCATGAGGTTGACATAAGAAAAATTGTGTTTTAGAATTTTTGTTCAAAACTGCACAGGAGCCACTCAATCGATTGCTGCGTAACACCCATTTTCCTTTGTGGGATCTTGATCAGCGAGTTGGTCGCTTGATAGCACCATCCATTTTCGGGACAGGTTCATTCGGCAGGTGAGTTGTTACACACTCATTATCGGATGCCATGGCCACCGTCCTGCTGTCTAGATGAACCTACACCCTTTGTGGGATCTGATGAGCGACCACTCGGGCACCTTAAGTCAGCTCTCGGTTCATCCCGCGTCGCCAGTCCTGCTTACCAGAAGTGGCCCACTTAGAACCAGGATTCTACGTCAGGGTACAAATAAGATACCCCGAGCTCACGCCCATTTAAAGTTTGAGAATAGGTCGAGGAAGCGATTTCCCCAATTCCTCCAATCATTCGCTTTACCTGGCGTAACTCCTTTTTGGTTCGACGTCAGGGCACAAATAAGATACCCCATTACCCACCCCACTGCCCAAGAAAAGCACCCCTAGAAATCTAATACAAAAGAAAAGAAAAGAAAGAAGAAAAATACTTGAAGAAAAATAAAAAGAAAAAAATTGCGGTGAGCTATCACAAAGGTGTGTGCTTTTGCACATATCCCGACACTAGATCTATAATGGTGCTTCCCGGGGGGTGTGCATTTCACAAATTTTCACAAAATGTGACAAGTTTTCACAAATTTTCACCACACGAAAACTGCTACAAAATTGTGAAGGCTGGCGAAAAGTGGTGAAAAGTTGTGAAAAAATGTGAAAAGTTGTGAAAAGTTGTGAATTGATTTTTTTTTTGTGAGTGCTTTTTTTTTGGGCGGGTGGTGACCCACCCATTGAGGGGCACGCTGGGATTCACAAGATAGAACGTGATGTGGTGTACCTGTGTACCTGTGTACTGTGTGATGTGCGGAAATGACGAGAACTTGTCCATTTCGGCAAATTGACCCCACCACTGGCCGGACGGATTCCGGAAATGCAAATGCCGGCGTTTAAAAGCTTCACCAACGAGAGAAAAAAGGGTAGTGAAAAGTTGTGAATAGTTGTGAAAAGTTGTGAATTGAATTGAAAATTTGTGAAATGCATACCCCCCGGGAAGCACCATATAAAATATTTTCTGTTGGTATTGACAAGAAGTAGTCGGTGATACAACTTCGAGCCAAAGTGTTTCGTAACAGGGTAATTCTTTTTTTGAAAAACGCTATTCCATTTTCGTTCACATCTATGAAAGAAAAAATAAAACAAAATACCGTCTTTTGAAAAAATATGGACCAGAAAAATTGGTCCATAAAAATTTAAATCCCCAAAAGGTCCATAATTGTTCTGGTCCATCATTATTCTGGCCCATGTTTTTTCTGGTCCATCTGTGTTGTGGATGCTAAAAACCCATTCCGAGCTTTCTCCCCACACAAGCGGTCGTCGCACGCGCTTCGCGCGCGCGACTCCCTGACAAAGTTCTGCACAAGTTCAAAAAATCCTCACATAGATGTCGGACCAGAAAAATTGGTCCATAGAAAAAAAATATCCCAAAAGGTCCATGATTATTCTAGTCCATGTTTCTTCTGGTCCATATTTTTTCAAAAGACGGTAATATACAGTGTGACACAGAATTAATGGCCGATGAAGACATTTTATAAAAAAACGGCAAATTTTGACAAGGACATATTCAAAACACCCCCAAAACATAAAATATTTACGCCCAGGAACACAATAAAAGCAAAAATATAATGGTTAAGGGTAAAGTGAACACTGAGGCCACGAGGGAAGGGTTGCGCCTACAGGCAGCGTCGCTAGTCGTTGTTGGCGGTAAGAGCCATGATGAGGTGGCGGAGTTGCTGAACGTTGCGAAGAGGAGTTTGGGTAGGTGGGTGAAGGAGTACCGCGCTGGAGAGCGGAATTTTTCGGACAAGCCAGGGAGGGGACGCAAGAGATCGGCCACCACCGACACCGTTAAGAATAGGGTGGTTAGACACATGCGGGGCAAGCGGTTTCAGTCTTGCAGGAAAGTAGCGTCGCGACTACAGATTTTGAGGGAGAGTGTCCGCAGGTGCCTGAAGGAGAAGGGGCTGAAGCCCGTTCAAACGAAGAGCAAACCAAAGCTCTCGGAAAAGAACATCACTGCCCGGATAGAGTTTGCTGAAACGCATCGAAACACCGACTGGTCAAAGGTGATGTTCACCGATGAAAAAGACTTTTGGCTTTTTTCTCGGGTGAGCAAGAAGAACGATGTTGTCTGGGTTGCAGATGGTGATGAGCCGCCCCCAACCGTTGATAAGGTCAGGGCTACGCAGAAGGTTCACGTCTGGGGAGGAATCACCACCAGAGGTAAGACGAAGCTCTATTTCTATGACGGTGCTCTCAATGCAGAGAAGTACCGTACGCTCGTCTTACAGAAAGCGCTCAAAGAAATAAAAGAACTCCTGCCTGACAGTAGCTACACGTTTCAGCAGGATGGGGCACCCTGCCACACTGCGAACGTTACTCAAGCATTCCTCTCCTCCCAACCTTTCTCGTTCCTCCCTAAAGCTGACTGGCCAGGCAACTCCCCTGATCTCAATCCTATTGAGAACCTGTGGGCCAAGCTGCAGACTGCAGTCAACGAACGGGAGCCCAAAGACGTGTCAGCACTTAAACGTGCCATCAACAAGGAATGGTCCAAGATGGACAATAGCTTCGTTGCACGTTACATCATGTCAATGCCACGACGCCTAGACGCAGTTCGCAATTCCAACGGAATGCACACAAAATACTAATGCATGCTCTATTTATTTTTGTACACCCACTCGTTTGTACTGCTACACTGTATTTTTTTTTTTTACACATACACCCTTTTTTACCAAAAAGGGATATTTCCATGTTAATATTTTCCCCACACACACACTTTTCATACACGGCCAGTTGAAAATGCAATGAAATGAGTCAAATTTTGCCTATTTTTTAGAATAATATAACAATTTTTACAAAATGTCGTCATCGGCCATTAATTCTGTGTCACACTGTAGTGGAGCACACTCTAGGGTGGCTACACTACAACCAAGTTTTCAAAATAAAAAATGTGTCATCTTGTCCTTCCCTCACCCTTTTCTTGTAGTTGTTTGATGCGTTGACGCTTCCACACACACTCTAATTGGTGATGGTGTTTCGGAGCACGGTTAGGGCAAGCGAACAGCATAACACTTTCCGCTCACAAAGTAGTGTGCGTAAAAATAATAAAACCTACATTCTTGAGCTCTTCTATACAAAGTGATTTTCATTGGACGCATCCAAAAGAAAGAAATAGTATTTTCGTCATATGCAATCAATAAATTGATAGCATAGGAGGAGAGATCAACAACAATGTTCCTATCTTTCTTTTTATGTCGCATGTTTTGCAAAACGTAGAAAAGAACCAAAAATGCTCGAGAGACTCGTTACTCTTTGCTTGTTGCTCAAAAGGATCAAAACGGGAAGAGGAAAAATTTAGGTGTTGTTTGTTGTTCGCTTCCACTCGAGCATTTTGTCAAATACTACGTGTTTACTAAAAATACAACGACACTCTACAAGAAAAAACTGTTTTCACATACTGAAAAAAAAACTAAAGAAAACTCTGACGATGAATTTGAACTCTTTTACAAGAAAAACCTTTTTTAAAAAAACTTTTTTTTTTTGACTAGACATTCCTCCTTATTTGTCTCTCCACCTTCCTCCTCCTCCTCCCTCCTTCTCACCCATACGGCATTGGTGTGTTGACTAGATGCGAGCTCACGGTGTGCGGTGTTAGCGGGGATCGCAGCCCTTCCGCGGTCCTGTCCAAGCCACTTCCACCTCCACCTCCACCTCCACCTCCTCCTCCACCTCCACCTCCACCTCCTCCTCCACCTCCACCTCCACCTCCGACACCACTTCGCAGTGCATTTGCAACGTGCCTTAGGTGCTCTTCTTTGTGATGGTACAATAAGTACGACACATCGTCCGCCCTGCTCCCAACAGTGGTCTCAGCAGCACCCAACGAGCCTTCTAGCGTTGCTGCATCTCCCCTAGGCGCCTCGAGCATCTCCGCACCACCGTACGCATACCGGGTGGTTGTTGTTGTAGTTGTATTCACCTTCCGCGGGGAGGCCTTCTTCTCAGTGTGGACCTTACCAGAGGGGGAGATGGAGCCTCCCTTTTGTGCTAAGGTAAAGGCGAATTTTGCGATTGCATCGTCTACTTTATCGTTAAGACGGCGTAAAAACCTTGCTTCAAGCCGCTCCGATAATACATCCAAATTAGCCTCTGAGGTGCTCCCACGTTGCAACCCTTCTACCGCGCGCTCCAGTTGCTCCACTCGGAGAACCAGATCATCTCTTCCGCCCCTCTCGCTATATGCTTCGCTTGGTGATCCTGCTGCAACGCTTCCCCCGCTGACACCACGAATGGCTTGTGGAGACCGGATCGTCTTTAATTTTAGAATATCCTCAGTAAGTCCATCTAGGACCGAAGATAGGGCATTGTTATGAACATTTGGGGGTTTAATAAAGGAGCGGGGTGGGGTATGGGTGATTGGAGTAGGGGTAGGGGTGGGAGTTGGAGTGGAGGTTGGTTGCGCAACTCCAGACATAATCGGAGCGTTTTCTAATGCAAAAACCTCGCAGATGTTGTACCCAAACTCTGGAGGCGCTGGATCAAAGCTTGCTATGATTTCTAATCGGAGAAATTGTTGTTCCGGATGGATCCCCCCAGGGAGGAACCAGATCTGCATGCCGACCCCGGGCTTTGCCTGCGCCTTGATGAGACGGTGCATGGAGTGCAGTGAGCTGCCTGAGGAGATGGCAACAATGGAGGGGTGGCTGCCACGGCTAGACCGTGTTGTGTTCCATCCCACATAGCGTAGCATAGTGTCCCTCTCGCGTGCAGGCAGCTGCAGTGTCACCGTATGCGGAACGTAGCGTTGTGCAGGGGGCTGCCCAGAGGAGTCCCCGTCCAGCAGCCACTGCAGCTCCGGCATCCCGCGCCCCGACTCGTCGACAACCCGGCTCCCCAGGGCCCCGCTCGCCCAGTTTACATTTTCCATTTTTTTTGTTTTTTTTGTTCAATTTGTTTACATGAGGGGGAGGAGGAGGAGGGGGAGGGGGGTGTGTGGGGTGGGGGCGGTGGTCTGTATGAAGTGGACTGTGGTTAGATGGTATGCGTGTGTAAGTGGGTCCATGGAAGATGGGGGGTTGAAGATGGTGGCTGTCTCTGTCGGCAAAGACGGTTGTTCGGGGGATGTCGAAGTGTCCTGTGGTGTCCGTGGGCAGGTGTGTGGGGAGGGCAGAAGATGAGGGGGTTTGTGAAGGAAAGATATGTTTTCACTTTGCAAGGGTGTCAATAACTATCTTCACCCACGCAGGAAAAATGGGAAACGAAACAGGGGGAGAGTTTGTTAGTTGTACGCTTCCACAGAAAAAGAAAAAAAAACAAGAGAATACTTCTCGCCCAGTTAGAGGTCCTCCCACCTTCCCACATCAGGACGGGTAGTGGTTTCGAGTATGCAAAAAGCCACAGCGGAACGGCGCGGTCTCCATTGCCAACCCACTCCCACAACGAGCTTCTATCTTTACGTATCTTCCCGTGTGGAGTTACCCAGGCAAGGTGCAGGAAAGGAAAGCCAAGACTAGATGGCACCTTTCCGTTGTGGAAGTGGGTTCAAGACAGGTGTGAGATGTCAACAATCTCAACACCCTCATCCCCTGCGTACATCGCCACACCACAGGTGCTGATGGCAATACCGAAATATTCGTCATATGTATCGTGCTCAAAGTCACGGTGCACCAGTTGCTTCCTTGTTGAGAGGGACCATGCGCGCAATATCCCAAAAGAGTAGACAGCAACAATGTCGTTGGACACAGCAACATCTACCCCGCTGTCTTCTGACACGTCTTCAAATACACATTCGCCTGTTTCAATGTTCCAGACACGCACATATTTTTTGCAACACGCTGCAATGAAACGCTGGTTTGGTGATAGGGCGACATGATTAATATCCCAAGGGCATGCCAGAACACGCACCTCCACCCCTGTCGTGTAGTCCCAGATGGTGACCAGTTTGCTGTAATCTCTAAACGTACCTACCCTGCTGCCTGTCACAAGCATGACGTACTTGCACTCCACAATGTGGCTCCATTCATGCACAACAACGCCTGTTGCAATGTCCCACACCTGCAAACCCTTCCTGCAGCACGACAACAGCCTTGTTCCACAGGGTGACCATGCCGTGGTCCACCTCTTTTCACCTGCGACTCCAAAGGAGTGCTTCAATGCACCTGCCTTCACGTCATGAACTTCAGCATACTGCGTGTCCCTGTTTACGCATGAGATCCACTCACTGCAAGGTGAGAATGCTGGGGTGGAATTAGAAAAGCAAGGGAAGCTGCACAGACTCTCATGTGTTTCCGTGTCGAAGATGGACAGACCCCCCAGATACCACATCACTGCAAGGTACCTATCACATGGGGAGAGTGTAAGTGAGGCAGTCTTCTCTCTCTCCTCCGAACGTGGTATCACCCCAGGAGTGATGTTGGCACCAGTGCAGTACAGCTCAACGGCACATCCCTCATCCATCGCCGTGTCGCAGATGCGCAAGTCGTCGTTGCCAATGTCGCCACCGCCTTTCATCCGCATACCAACACGCCGAGCACCTGGCACACCAAGCTCCGCAACAAGCTTCCCCTTCACCTGTGCAAGGGTGGCGTTCCCGTCCACTTCTATCACACAGCTTGCAGACTCGAAGTGTCCTGTGATATCCATTTTCAGGGGGAGTAACTCTGTTCTGTGGGGACAGGTGTGTGGGGAGGGCAGGAAGAAGAGGGGTGGGGTGGTGGTTGTGAAGGAAACGAGATATGTGCATCTATCTTTACGTATCTTCCTGCGTGGAGTTACCCAGGCAAGGTGCAGGAAAGGGAAGCATAATTAGATGGCACCTTTCCGTTGTGGAAGTGGGTTCAAGACAGGTGTGAGATGTCAACAATCTCAACACTCTCATCCCCTGCGTACATCACCACACCACCACAGCTGCTGATGGCAAGACCGTAACTGCACACGCCACCAACGTCACGGTGCAAGAGTTGCTTCCCTGTTGAAATGGACCACAAACACAATAAATTAGACGTGTAGACAGCAACAGTGTCGTTCGACACAGCAACATCACTCCAGCCTTCTGCTGAGTTGCTTCCAGAGTTGTCTGCAAATACACATTCACCTGTTTCAATGTTCCAGACATGCACACAGTTGTCCGTACACGCTGCAATGAAACGCTGGTTTGGTGTCAGTGCCACATGTTTAACATCAGAAGAGCATGTAAGAACGAGCACCTCCACCCCTGTCGTGTAGTCCCAGATGGTAACATCTTTGCTGTTGTTGCCAAACGCTACCCTGTCGCCTGTCACAAGCATGACGAAATTGCACTTCACAATGTGGCTCCATTCATGCACAACAACGCCCGTTGCAATGTCCCACACCTGCAAACCCTTGCTGCAGCTCGACAACAGCCTTGTTCCACAGGGTGACCATGCCGTTGTCTTCCTGTTATCACCTTCATCTCCAAAGGAGTGCTTCAATGCACCTGTCTTCACGTCATGAACTTCAGCACACTGCGTGTCCCTGATGATGCATGAGATCCACTCACTGCACGGTGAGAATGCTGGGTCGAGAGAATGGTCGCAAGGGAGGTGAGGGAAGCACTCATGTGTTTCCGTGTCGAAGAGATACAGACCCACCCTATCCCGCATCACTGCAAGGTACCTGTCACACGGGGAGAGTGTGAGGGAGTACGTCTCCTCCGAAGGTATCACCCCAGGAGTGATGTTGGCACCAGTGCAGTACAGCTCAACGGCACATCCCTCATCCATCGCCGTGTCGCAGATGCGCAAGTCGTCGTTGCCAATGTCGCCACCGCCTTTCATCCGCACACCAACACGCCGAGCACCTGGCACGCCAAGCTCCGCAACAAGCTTCCCCTTCACCTGTGCAAGGGTGGCGTTCCCGTCCACTTCTATCACACAGCTTGCAGACTCGAAGTGTCCTGTGATGTCCATGTTCAAGAGGTGTAACTCTGTTCTGTGGGGACAGGTGTGTGGGGAGGGCAGGAAGTGAGGTGGTGGTTGTGAAGGAAACGAGATATATGCATCGATCTTTACGAATCTTGCAGCGGCCTGGAGTGGCTCGGAGTTCGGAAGGCGGGAAGGATCACCCAAGCATGTGGACGGTGTACAGAAAGGTGAGGTCTGCTAACAGATACATTCGTTTCTCATCAACGGAAGAAAGTTCGCGTTGCCTCGCGTGAAAACAGGAGTCGATTGAATTTTTGATCATGACGGAGGGGGGGGGAAAGAGCTGGGCTGAACACAGCTGGTCAACGGTGTCTGCAATCGTGCAATTCAAGACAGGTGTGAGATGTCAACAATCGCAACACCCTCATCACTGCCGTACATCACCACACCACCACAGCTGCTGATAGCGAGGCCGTAACTGTAGTCGTCACCATCGTTACGGCGCAAGAGTTGCTTCCCTGTTGAAATGGACCACACGCACAATTCAGAAGAGTGCGCAGCAACAATGTCGTTCGACACAGCAACATCACTCCACCATTCTCCTGAGACGTCTTCAAATACACGCTCACCTGTTTCAATGTTCCAGACACGCATACAGATGGTGCAACATGCTGCAATGAAACGCTGGTTTGGTGTCAGTGCCACATAAGCAACACGAGAAGGGCATGTCAGAACAAGCACCTCCACCCCTGTCGTGTAGTCCCAGATGGTGAGTACGGGTCTCCTCTCCCCAGATGTCGCCACCTTGTCACCTGTCACAACCATCTTGTAGCTACTCGCAATGTGGTTCCATTCATGCACAACAACGCCCGTTGCAATGTCCCACACCTGCAAACCATGGTTATTGCAGCACGACAACAGCTTTGTTCCACAAGGTGACCATGCCGTGGCCAACCTCTCATCACCTTCATCTCCAAAGGAGTGCTTCAATGCACCTGTCTTCACGTCATGAACTTCAGCACACTGCGTGTCCTTGTTGATGCATGAGATCCACTCACTGCAAGGTGAGAATGCTGGGTCGAGAGAATGGTCGCAAGGGAGGTGTTGCAAGCACTCATGTGTTTCCGTGTCGAAGAGATACAGGCCCACCGTAGTCCGCATGACTGCAAGGTACCTGTCACACGGGGAGAGTGTGAGGGAGTACGTCTCCTCCGAAGGTATCACCCCAGGAGTTATGTTGGCACCAGTGCAGTACAGCTCAACGGCACATCCCTCATCCATCGCCGTATCACAGATGCGCAAGTCGTCGTTGCCGATGTCGCCACCGCCTTTCATCCGCACACCAACATGCCGAGCACCTGGCACGCCAAGCTCCGCAACAAGCTTCCCCTTCACCTCTGCAAGGGTGGCGTTCCCGTCCACTTCTATCACACAGCTTGCAGACTCGAAGTGTCCTGATGTCCATGTTCAGTAGTAACTCTGTGGGGACAGGTGTGTGGGGAGGGCAGGAAGAAGAGGGGTGGGGTGGTGGTTGTGAAGGAAACGAGATATGTGCATCTATCTTTACGTATCTTCCTGCGTGGAGTTACCCAGGCAAGGTGCAGGAAAGGGAAGCATAATTAGATGGCACCTTTCCGTTGTGGAAGTGGGTTCAAGACAGGTGTGAGATGTCAACAATCTCAACACTCTCATCCCCTGCGTACATCACCACACCACCACAGCTGCTGATGGCAAGACCGTAACTGCACACGCCACCAACGTCACGGTGCAAGAGTTGCTTCCCTGTTGAAATGGACCACAAACACAATAAATTAGACGTGTAGACAGCAACAGTGTCATTCGACACAGCAACATCACTCCAGCCTTCTGCTGAGTTGCTTCCAGAGTTGTATTCAAATACACATTCGCCTGTTTCAATGTTCCAGACACGCACACAGTTGTCCGTACACGCTGCAATGAAACGCTGGTTTGGTGTCAGTGCCACATGATTAACATCACAGAGGCATGTCAGCATAAGCACCTCCACCCCTGTCGTGTAGTCCCAGATGGTAACATCTTTGCTGTTGTTGCCAAACATCGCCACCCTGTCGCCTGTCACAAGCATGACGAAATTGCACTCCACAATGTGGTCCCATTCATGCACAACAACGCCTGTTGCAATGTCCCACACCTGCAAACCCTTGCTGCAGCTCGACAACAGCTTTGTTCCACAGGGTGACCATGCCGTGGTCCACCTCTCATCACCTTCATATCCAAAGGAGTGCTTCAATGCACCTGTCTTCACGTCATGAACTTCAGCACACTGCGTGTCCTTGTTGACACATGAGATCCACTCACTGCACGGTGAGAATGCTGGGTCGAGAGAATGGTCGCAAGGGAGGTGTTGCAAGCACTCATGTGTTTCCGTGTCGAAGAGATACAGGCCCACCGTAGTCCGCATGACTGCAAGGTACCTGTCACACGGGGAGAGTGTCAGCGAGAATGTGTCCACTGAAGGTATCACCCCAGGAGTGATCTTGGAATCAGTGTAGTACAGCTCAACGGCACATCCCTCATCCATCTCCGTATCACAGATGCGCAAGTCGTCGTTCCCGATGTCGTCACCGCCTTTCATCCGCACACCAACACGCCGAGCACCTGGCACACCAAGCTCCGCAACAAGCTTCCCCTTCACCTGTGCAAGGGTGGCGTTCCCGTCCACTTCTATCACACAGCTTGCAGACTCGAAGTGTCCTGTGATGTCCATGTTCAAGGTGTACCTCTGTTCTGTGGGGACAGGTGTGTGGGGAGGGCAGGAAGAAGAGGGGCTAGTGTGAGGCGTTTCCTCACACAAAAAAAAAAATTTAGATTTGGATTTCCATACTGTGGGTGTTATAACGTTATCTATAACGTTATTTTTGTTATAACGTTATCCAATAACGTTATAACAAAAAATAAAAGTGTTATAACGTTATCGATAACGTTATAACACCGTAAAAACTGTTATTTTTGTTATTGCGTTATGGTACCCAGGCACCCGGGCACCCAGGTACCCAGGTACCCAGGTACCCAGGTACCCAGGTACCCAGGTACCCAGGTACCCAGGTACCCAGGTACCCAGGTACCCAGGTACCCAGTACACAGTGCCGGTGTACCTGGGTACCTGGGTACCTGTGTACGTGGGTACCTGGACCTGGGTGCCTGTGCCTGGGCACCTGGGTACCATAACGCAATAACAAAAATAACCCCCAATGACATAACGAAGTATCGCTTGAAAGTACCGTTCAAAATACCTTGCTTGGGTGTGCATGAAGTAGCACAAGCATTGCCAAGATATATCAACCGATAAATCAATCAGATAAACGTTACATCATTGGAAAATTGTTGGCACCGCCCCCCTGTCTTCGTATTTATTACGTCGACAGGCCAAACAGCGTTGGGCTCAGAAGAAGCAGTGCAAGACACTGGGGATCAACATGAGAACCAACTCCCAACAACACAGGCTACCGAAGTAGCAGGTGGGGTGTTGCGGGTGTTTGGGGTGAAAGAAAATCGATTTTGGTAAGTTCCAGCAGAAAATTCTTAAGTTTGCACAATTGAGAAGGGTGTACCACTGCCTAATAAACTTCGAACATGTGAACCGGTAAGGTCGAGAAGGGTGGACACGGCATACAAGTACAAGTACAAGTAAGACGTACCTTCTACAAAGGCTGAATTCGCAATTCTTAAGGGATTGAATTCAGCCCCCACGTGGTGTTTTTGAGAAAATCATTCCATGGTATACAGCTAATGGTTCCCGAAGAATGATTCGCCCCTCCTCGTTCATGCAAACTTAAGAAAATTCTGAAGTAACTACAACCTGGCGTGCGGGTACAGATGCATTGCTTTGTTCTTTCCTCAAAGTCATGTGTGATCTCTCGGGTCTGTACTAAAGTCAGTGTTTAGATAAGCATCCACTTGACTCGTTCTAACAACCGTTGAAATCTAGAACAAAACAATACACTGCCCCTTCTCACACCAAGCCGCCATGCTTCAAGAGCATGCCCTGGGCAAAAATTACTGTGACAAAAATTAGTTTCTGGGGGAACGCAATATTTTCTTGTGCCTAGTCCTCCGCAAGCAGAGGACAGACTTTCCAGAAGGTTTCCAAAGTCGAATTTCTTGCACTAGCTATGCTCCCTGGGTTAAATGGCTATAGCAGTGACTGACTAAGAGTTTCATAATAATTAGGGTGGTCTATGGGGGTGGTGTAATACAAAACTAAAATCAATTATGAGTGATTTATTAGAGTATTATTAGAGTTTTGTAGATTATTACAAGCTCTTGTGATGGGTCTAGGTATGGGATTTTTCTGTGGAAAATGAGTGGAAACTGTGTAATTAAGTATTTGTAATTACACGCTTCCACTCCAGACCTGCACAACATATCAGGCAGCAAAAAAAAAAATTCCCGGGTAAAAATTGCTGGGAAAAATTATTGGTCTCAAAATCAGCGAGCCGGGCTATGACCAAAACACGGAGGTCGTTGGTTCAATGAAGAAGTGCAAGCGATGACCCGTCTGGGACGGAGGAACGCGTCTTTATGTATCCTGCATTACGCGGGTACGTCGACCAAGCTCTCCCGGGGTCCTCCAGACCCCCTTTGCACTTTTCACCTCCTCCCTCCCCTTCACCTACCACCATCGCTTTAGGGAGGCGTCTTTAGCGGTTACACATTGCACGCCTGTAACAGGATTTTGTGCTCGTCAATAATTGCGCGTCAATGAAAACTACTAATTGTAAGTTATGTTTTGGAAGAATTTTTAAATAGGAACTTTTTTGAGAGTGGCTATTTTTGGGACTCATTTTTTCTCGGGACACATTTTTGGTGGATTTTTGGTGTGTAGGAGGTAAATAATAAAACCTACATTCTTGAGCTCTTCTAAACGACGTGATTTTCATTGGAGCGGCCGTCATGAGAGAAGGGTACACCGCAAACCGCCGTCCGTCGACACTGTGCTAAAAACGCTACGCCCGAAAAGAATAGGCGTAACGGGGTGAATTGAGAGGCAAACAGTGCACCCAACGGTCGCCACTGTGCGCAAAGAAACTATTGAGCACTGCACACAAATGTGCACCTGTGCGTACCAAAGGAAGCAACAGTGTGACGTCAAGCAGAAAACGGTGTGTCGGCCTTGTAGCTGCGCTGTCCTGCAGCAGCGACAGTAGGTGCTGCGCTGTCTGCAGGACGCGACTGCTAGTCATGATGCTCTGCTGCCTGCAGGAAGCGACTGCTGGTATTGCTGCTGCGCTGGCTGCAGGACGCGGCCGTCATGAGAGAAGGGTACACCACCGCAAACCGCCTTCAGTCGACACTGTGCTAAAAACGCTACTCCAGAAAAGAATAAACCCCCCTCCCAACTATTGTTTACATACAGGTATTGTTTACATATAATTATTCACAGCTATTATTTACATCCAATTACTATTTACATTCGAATTATTTATTTACACCCCCTTTTTTTTTGCCGGTTTTTGGTGACGGGGTGCGGATTCGTGACCAAAAACACAATTTTTTGGAATTTCCGGAATCTGTCCAGAAAATGGTGGGGTCGATGTTGAAAATTGGACAATTTTTTGACCACTTAAATTTTGGAAAATATGAGCCCGGTCACTAGGTGGGGCCCATTTTCGGCCAAAAATTTTCACAAAATCCGAGTTTGTAAAATTGACCCTACACCCACATCAATTTCAATACTATACCTCACTTCACCTTCGGTTACCCTACAGGGGAGGTGTGGAAAATGTAAACAATACATGAGTGATAATTATTTACATGTACTATTTACATTTAAATTATTTACATCAGTCTAAATGGGAGCCAATTACCCCCCCCTAGCCAATTACCCCCCCCCCCCCCCCCCTTATATTACCCCCTTTTTCCAAAATCCGAAAATACGAGATTTTTCAGTGTCTATTACCCCCCCCCCCTTTAGGTGGTCCCACGTAGAAGGAAATCCTTAAGGATTTGCTATGGAAACACATGTGACCCCACCGTGGAGAGCAATCGGCTCCCGCAATCAAAAGAAAGCAGAGAAAAGGGGAAAGAAAAAGAAAAAAAGTTGTGTACCATGCGCCTGCGGCGCTATCTGTTCCCTACCCCCCGTGATGTACTTATGTATATTCCACCTGATTTTGCCGGTGTTTTCCGGTGTTAGCCGGTGAAGTCACGGCATTGGGTACTGGGTACACTCACTTCATCATTGTACTAGCCCAGGGAGGGGCTACCGGCAAGGTCTCTTCCAATCCGTACCCCAGTTTCCTAGGGGGCTTCACTGGCTCGGGCTCCAGTAGGTCCCTCCGCACATGTAATGTGCCTGCCTTCGGCACCCAGGGTAGCATTCCCAGTACCTTTTACCCTCAGGTCAGACCTTCATAGAGTTCCAGGAGGAGTGCCACAACAGGGTCCCCGGATGCGATTTAACGTCCAGCCCAGGACGAGAGGGGCTGAGCAGGGATTTTTTTAAATTTAGGTGAAGGAAATCCACTAAGGTGGGCGTGCCTGGCCGCAAATCGCCTTGGGGATCACCAAAATATCCCATTGGTACCGGGTACCGTGGGTACCCAGGTATACACAAACCCGCAAATACGGTACACACGTACACACGTACACACGTACACACGTACACACGTACACACGTACACACGTACACACGTACACACGTACACACGTACACACGTACACACGTACACACGTACACACGTACACACGTACACACGTACACACGTACACACGTACACACGTACACAGGTACACAGGTAGGTGTCTATTACCCCCCCCCCCCCCCCCCTTGGGTGTCTATTACCCCCCCCCCTTATATTACCCCCAAAACCCGAATATGACCCTCAAGGGGGGGGGGTAATTGGCTCCCATTTAGACTGATGTATTATTTACATGCACGAATACTATTTACATAAAAATATGTAAACAATAGCTGTGAGGGGGGTTTAGGCGTAACGGGGTGAATTGAGAGGCAAACAGTGCACCCAACGGTCGCCACTGTGCGCAAAGAAGCTACAGTGCACTGCAAACAAATGTGCACCTATGCGTAACAGAGGAAGCAACAGTGTGACGTCAAGCAGAAAACGGTGTGTAGGCCTAGTAGCTGCGCTGTCCTGCAGCAGCGACAGCAGGTGCTGCGCTGGCTGCAGGAAGCGACGGCTATAGATGCTGCGCTGGCTGCAGGACGCGGCCGTCATGAGAGAAGGGAACGTCGTTCTCGTCCTCCTTGCTCACCAAAGTAATCTGTCGCTAGTACAGTCTCCACAACATCAGTACTTGCGACGGCCGAATGCATGAGCCACTACTGCAGGACCACCGATCATTCCCTTCATCCTCAACAACGCGTAGCAGTGTGTCAACTAAGAATCTGCACGCAGGCCCCAACGTAGTGCCAAACGGGTATGCAACGGCAGTAGCCTGACAGCACTGCTTAGCATAGGAAAGTCTTCGGCCGGAAAGCACGGCAGAAACAGGCTCATGGGGTAGAACACTCCGGTGGTCTAGGTGAAATGCTACTGACCATACTGTGCATGATGACGGCCGCTACCGACTAGTAGGAGCAGGAGAGGCGTTGAGAGCTAGAAAATCGTATAGCAAAATGTACCACAAACGGGGATATCGTCATCGGCAGTGCCTACTGCGATACGCAGATCATTTGAGTAGTCGCCCCCGCGGACATATGCTAGCGATGATGAGCACTCTGTGGGATAACCTTCTGGAGAAGACCCTCAAACACCAAAGGGAAACTGTTAGGGACTTAACAGTAGTCCCATGCTTGCCTACTCCCACGAAACTAGGACACTAACACGGTCCGCGCAACACCCCAGCCTTGAGCACATGTTCGATTCCGATGACGCTCATCGGTACATTCTTGCTGGTGGGAGCTATGATCAGAAAAAACTGCATCAGTCACTGCGCGAGCGTGCAGCAGAGTACGGAAACACACCGACTGGTGCTGTACCGCTATGCGCCGTAGAGCAACACCTGTGTACTATAATGCTGCGCCAATAAATAGTCGCAACGGAGTCAAAGTGGGTGGCAACAGTGCGCCAAACGGTCGCAGTTATGCAGAGAATAAGTTTATACAGGAACACACTTATACTCTCCTTTTATACTGTGGACCCCCGCCCCCCGCCCCCGCAAATAGTAAAGCAATAAAGACAATCAAGACAATAAGGACAATAAGACAAAAATAATTGTTGTAGTGAAACGCACACGCCGCGACCAGTCGGTGGCAAGGGACTGGGATGGCGTTCGAATCCCTTTAAACGTTGCATGCCATCATACATCGCAAATATGCGCAACGTGGAAAAGTGGGACATACAATGCGTCATCATGCTACTTTGGCGCTGCGCATACATCTGAGGCTGCGGCAGGACTTGTGTTGCGCGCTCAGATGAAAACAGCGGCCGTCATGAGAGAAGGGTACACCACCGCAAACCGCCTTCAGTCGACACTGTGCTAAAAACGCTACGCCCGAAAAGAATAGGCGTAACGGGGTGAATTGAGAGGCAAACAGTGCACCCAACGGTCGCCACTGTGCGCAGAGAAACAATGGAGCACTGCACACAACATGTGCACCTGTGCGTAACAAAGGAAGCAACAGTGTGACGTCAAGCAGAAAACGGTGTGTCGTCCTTGTAGCTGCGCTGTCCTGCAGCAGCGACAGTAGGAGCTGCGCTGTCTGCAGGACGCGACTGCTAGTCATGATGCTCTGCTGCCTGCAGGAAGCGACTGCTGGTATTGCTGCTGCGCTGGCTGCAGGACGCGGCCGTCATGAGAGAAGGGTACACCACCGCAAACCGCCTGCAGTCGACACTGTGCTAAAAACGCTACGCCCGAAAAGAATAGGCGTAACGGGGTGAATTGAGAGGCAAACAGTGCACCCAACGGTCGCCACTGTGCGCAGAGAAACAATGGAGCACTGCACACAAATGTGCACCTGTGCGTAACAAAGGAAGCAACAGTGTGACGTCAAACAGAAACGGTGTGTCGTCCTTGTTGCTGCGCTGCCCTGCACCAGCGGCTGCTGGATAAGATGATGTGAGAAGCGATAGCAGGTATTGATGTTGCGTCACATGCGGAACGCCGAAGGCTGGTCCGGTAGCTGCGCACACTGCAGAGGCGGGACACCACAAAGAACTGAGGCTGTGGCTGCTCTTGAAAGCGGTTCCCCCGGCGGAATCGGCGCAAGGACCTGATGCAGGGGCGGCTGAGCACGTCCACCCAAGCGCACACAGGACAAGTAAACTCAGCGGTATGGAAATTCGCGAGGAAAGCGTCGGCGATGGCCGCGTGGGCATTTTTTTTTTTTTTTTTTTTTTTTTTGAAAAACGCTAATAACTTTTTAGCCCCCCTCTGTAAGTGTTGATTGAATTGGAGTCGGGGAGCACAAGCAAAGGGCAATGAAAGGAAAACAATGAGTAAAGAACAAAATAGAAGAGCCAGTATTTATGTCTGAATTACACACGCAATTCCAATCATTCGAACCGAAGCCGCCCAAACATTTCGGTCTGTATTATTTCCTAACAACCGTGCGCGTACCGCTTCGTGTGTTGTGTACAAAAAAATATGTAACTTTCGGCCATTTTTGGTATTTTTGTTGGCAAAATCTGGCATTTTTGGCATTTTTGTGAAAAAAATGTTGAAAATAACACTCAAATAACACTCCAATAACACTTTTTTTGTTGGAATTTTTTTAAAATATGAAAAAAACATGTTTTTGGGGCATTTTTTTTGTTGTAACCCCCCCAAAAAATTTTTTTGAGGGGTTTTGGGCACGTTCCGAACCACTCCTGGCCCTTAGAAGTAGATAGGAAAAAAAATAACAAAAATAACACTTTTAATAACGTTATTAACGTTATAGATAACGTTATAACACCCACAGTATGGATTTCGGGAGGAAAAAAATATGGGGGAAAGAACGGTGGTTGAACCACGGGAGTACGCAGTACCCTGGGGAACTGGGTTGCTGACCACACCATCCAGGCTGTACCTTAAATTTTTTTTGCCTGCGGCGCCATTTTTCCTTTTTTGCTCCGCAAAAAAGGGTTCGTTGAACTCCATTTGACGGACGGAGCTTGAAGAACCCAACTATGAGTGAGAAAAAAGATATGGCGAAAATAATAAAAGTAGCGTACCGTGCGCCTGCGGCGCAAGCTTACATCACATCCTTCCCATGACATTGTTTGCCTGTAAAATAGTGCAATTTTAACGCGCGATTTTAGAAATGTTGCGTACCGTGGCTTCGCCAGGAACCTTTGGGTGCCATGGCCACCGTTTCTTGTAAATGTACTGAGGTTACCGACAATAAGGCTGACACCCACTACGGATTGCGGATCACCAGTGGCTGAAAGCTACCAAGGCTGCACAGAGGAGGGGAGGCTTTTCCGCAGGGTTGGGGTGGTGTGGGTTGGCCGTGTATCACAAATTACCGAGAAAATTTTTCGCTGCGTTTCCCCCACAGAAAAAAATGACTGCCTCACACAAAACCACCTTGTTGGTGGGGGCTAGGGGGGCTATACAATACCCTGCATACAACACTCAAAAAAAAAAAAAATCTTGGGTGTCATGTCATGCCACCCAAAACCACCGTGGAAAACACTCTGTTTTTTGCTTTGCTGGGACTTCGAGCCCTTCTGATGGTAATTAGTTGGACATCATGTCGTCGGTAATTCGACAGTGGTGGGGGACTGAAGAATACGCCTGGTACAACAAAGACAGCTTGTTGAAGGTGATGTTCTGCGGCTTTGCTTTCTTCGTGAACCACATCGAGCCACGTATCAGCCAAACGCTTCCGCCGATTACTAACTTCCTTCCCTGCCTCCACACTGCTGTACGAATAGCCGTCCGTCAGCTTCAGGTGCTGCAGGTCCGACCAGAAGAAAAGAAAGCGAACAAAAACGAAAAAAACAATGTTTTTCTGAAATGTGATGTTGTTGGGGTGGGGAGAATAAAACAGTTCCAAGAAAAGCTCCTGCGTCGGTTTTCTTTTGGCTAAAAAAAAAAACACAAACTCAAATAGAAGTCACTCACTAGCACGATGTGTGGCAACACAGACTGTTTTTGGGTGACTGGAGACACGTTCTCCCGATTTTAGATTCTGTGTGAAAGAACAAAATTGAAACCGCGCCCTACTTTTCCTTTTTATGTTTTTCCCCCACCCCCGAAAACAATAAAGCAATAAAAACAATAAAGACAAAAGGGAGAGGTTGTGGTGAAACGCACACACCTCGACCTGTCGGTGAAATGTGGCTCTACTCCAACCCGCCCCGGATTAGAAAAATGGAAAAAAGGATGGGAGTAGGGAGCGGTGTTCAATTTCCTTTTAGCATTGCATGTAATCATAAAATATAAACTCATTTCTGGTTCAGGTGGTCCTTGACCGCTGGCCTCACCCAACCCCGTGTCAACAGAGTAGGGCAGGCAGGTGTACTCGTCCAAGGTCTTAACACGCATGGGGGTTTGTTTTGTTAATGAGGACACTTTCTCACATTTCGTTTTTCTATGAAAGCACAAAGTATAAAATTTATGGTACAGGGGGTGCTTGACGCTGGCCTCTCCCAATCATTCAACACAAAAATATGTAAGGTGTGTGGAATTCCTCAACGCTCCACCTTGGTAAAACGAAACAGCAAGAGCCCCAAACTCCAGGGAAAAGCAAAGTCGGAAATGAATAGTGTACAGATGTGGAAGTGGCAGTGTGTGACACTCCAAAAACCAAGTGGTCAAAGAACATGTGTAATCGCAACACATCTTGGAAAAGACGTGTGAATATGAACAGACAGCACACTTAGTGCACTGGCAGTGTAACACCTCGACAAGCTGCTCTTCTGTCCTCGCACAACGCACCCGCAGTGGCATGAGGGCACCACCGCACGAGGCAGTGTCAACACCATTCGTACTCGTCACTCAGACTGCATTCGTCTTGGAAAAGAGGCAAACACAAAGAACAAGTACGAACAGTGCGCTCACTCCTTCTCGACATCACAAAGAATCCGTCTCGCAAGTTCAGGTTCCACAGCATCAGCATTGCGACAGCCAAATACACGAGGAACTGTTGGAGGGACACCGATCACTCTCTTCAGCTGCAACCCATCAATCGTGCCGTCTTCCCCAGTGCAGATCGTCCACACACGTACTGTGTTGTTCTGGCAACGACACATCACTTCGCGTCCATCAGGGCTCACAGCAAGACTGCGCAAACCACAATGTCCCCTGATCTCTGCCACCTTCTCACCAGTGGTCATGCTCCATACATTCACACTGTCCGTACTCGACACCACGTGAGCTCCATCAGGTGTCAGTGCCACTCCCCACACGTAACCATCATGCTTCAAGGTGAAGACCTCCTTCCCGCTGGCAACATCCCACACACGCACAGTCTTGTCCAAAGAGCATGAAACAAGACGAGATCCATCGCGAATGACGGTCACGTCGAAGACACCTTCAGTATGTCCTTCGAACACCATCGTCTCTTCTCCAGTGTGAAGTTTCCTCATGTGTACGGTGCCATCACGATAGTACGAAACCACATGCACTCCATCAGGAGTCACGACAGTTCCTCTAGGAGTGGACGTAGTTCCTGCATATTCTGACACCTTCTTCCCAGTCGGCATGCTCCACACATGCGTCGGTGAAGACTGTGAACAGGTCACCACGTGAGATTCATCGGGAGACACTGCCAAGCAAAGCAGTGGTCCACACCCTTTCAAGAACACCGCAAACTCACTGGGATCTGTGCACAAAGGCCGCACTTTCCCTGTCGCAACGTCCCACACACACGCTCTCCTTTCGCCAGCGTCGTCGTAAGAAAAATAAACTACATGAGAGCCATCTCGGGACACGGCAGCAGCATCACCATATTTCTCCTTGGTTCTCCCTGCTTCAACTGCCTGTGTCTGCCTGCCGGTGGATGCGTTCCAGATGGAGTTCCTCTCGCCACCGTACGAAATGATAGATCCATCAGGGGCTGCTGCCACAGACCGGCCCGAGACTCCTTCGAAACCTGGTGTCTCCTTCCCGGTCGTCATGTTCCACACTCGAACAGTCTTGTCGTGGTAGGAGCATGAAACCACGTAGCTTGCATCTGGTGACACTGCCACTGCAGTCACCTTAGGAGCATGCCCTTGCAACACCGTCACCTCCTTCCCAGTCGAAATGCTCCAAACGTGCACAGTACCGCTGTCGGATCCAGCAACCACGTGACATCCATCGGGAGTGACTGCCACTGCTGTCAACCCAGCGCCGGCATGGAACACCATCACCTCTGCCCCAGTGGAGAGGTTCCAAAGATGTGCGTTATCACAGCACGAAACAACATGGCATCCATCGGGAGTGACTGCCAGTGCATGTGAAGACTTCACACAACAAGGCCACTGCATCTCCTGCTTCCCCTTCACCAGATCCCATACGCACAGCACCTGCTTGGATTTAGAACATGTCACGACTTGATTTCCATCCTTCGTAATAACCATGCTGCGAATGCCAGGCGACTTCACTGCCAGCATTTCTATCCCCGTCGAGAGATTCCACACACGGATGCCGTCTGAAGGAGAAGTTGAAACAACTTCAGAACTGTCGGGAGTGACTGCCACTTCGCACACAGGGCCGAGGTGGCATCTTTCCTTGACGAACACTGTCTCCCCAGTGTGCATATCCCACACTCGCATAACTTTGTCTAAGCAGCACGAAACTATGCGGGTTCCGTCAGGTGTTACTGCAATTCCAATGATCTGTTTTGAATGTCCTTCCAAGACCATCACTTCTTCCCCAGAAGACATGCTCCACACATGTACACTGTTATCTCCGCCAGCTGTTACCATCTGACTACCATCAGGTGTTACTGCCACATCCCAAGCTTGATGCTTCAGTACAGGAAGTGGTGTGCCAAGGGAGCAGTCAGGCAGCATCGTGCCACCCATGTCGCAGGTGTTGAACTCAGTGTGCTCCAGCCAGCAGTTCGAGAAGGAAGCGCCCGTCAGCACCGTCTCCACAAACAGAGACCCGCGCAGGTCGCAGTTCGACACACGGATCCCGCTCAGGTCCTCCCCACTCACAGGGATGCGTGCACGTGCCAGCAGTGCTGCTGCATTCGACCCTGCTGTCACAGCACCCTCCCCACCAACACCTGCATCTCCACCTCCACCTGCAACATCACTGCCGCGTGTCGCCTTCACAGCCGCAAGCAGCTCTGTGCGGGCACGTCCGTACAGCACACTGTCTCCACACACCAGCGCCGCAAAGAACCCAAGCACACGCTGCGAGTCCTTGCTGAAGCTCCGCTGCACCAGCTTCCCCAGTGTCCCTGCTGGATCACGTGCAAGCCGCCGTGCTGCAAGGTGCTCCCCAAGCGACTTGTGCCGGAACGTGAACGCACTCCGCTCCTCCCCAAAGTCCTCAATCCGGAACGGCAGGCAGCGGAAGCACGCATCCCGCACAGCCTCACACACACCGTGCTGCGAATCAAGAACCTCCAACGCCACACCCACAGTCCCCTGCCACTCGTTTGTCTCCAGCATCCTGCATGCAACAAGCTCCCCTGCACGCACCACATCCTCCAAAGACACATCCGAAACAGCACCAGCATCAGCAACAGCAACTCCACCAGACGCCATCTCCTTCTTCGTCCACGTCTCCAGGTAGGTCTCGTAGATCACCTCCTCAGAAGCCTTCCCGCTGCACTGCGCGTGGCACGCCATGTGCAGCACAAACGGGTTCCGCAGCTGCACAAGTCCCTCAACGTCCTCCTCACGCACGAAGACTGTGCGCTCTTCCTTGTGGGCTGACTTCTCCTTCTCCTTCTGCTCTTTGTGTTCCTTTTCCTTCTGCCAGGCTGTGTTTGCACGCTCGATGTACGTTCTCGCATCCACCTCTGTGAACGGCTGCATGTACAGAGCACGCACACCAGCCCCACACACACCAGACGGAGACGTGTCCACACCCTTCAGGTACTCACCACGCACAGTCACAACAACGCTGCAGTGTGCCTCCACCCACGGGTGCCGGCACAGAAGGCCACCCTCAGCCACCACAGCACCCACATCCTTCTGCGTCAGCCCCACCTCGTCCAGCGAGTCCAGCACCAGCACCACCTCGTACGTCTCCGCAAGGAACGCACGGTCCGCCTCCCGCAGAGCAAACGACTCCAGCACAAATCTGTCCAGCCCTCCCTTCTCAAGCAGGTGCTGCTTCACAGTCGGCAGTGCCACAAACACAGGGAAGTACGGCTTCGCATCCGCATCCGCAGTCACATCACTCACCACGCTGTTTCTGTTTCTGTTGCTGTTTGTGTTTGTCGTTGTGTCTTCGTTGCTGGTACATTCGCTCTTCCTCGCAGACGTTGCAAGGTCGCTCAGAATTGCAATCGAAGCAGACGTCTTCCCGCTCCCTCCTTCTCCGATCACACACAACACACCACACGTCCCTTGTCTTTCTTCTCTCGCCTCCACATCAGGCTTGCGCTCAGTGCCCGCTGCTGCCTGTGTGCACACGGAAGACATCTGCTTCCCACCTCCACCTCCACCTCCACCTCCACCTCCACCTCCACCTCCACCTCCACCTCCACCTCCACCTCCACCTCCACCTCCACCTCCACCTCCACCTCCACCTCCACCTCCACCTCCACCTCCACCTCCACGTGCACGAAGCCACCTCCGCACCTCCTCCATCAGCGGACGTGTCTCCGACTCATCCACACGTGTGTCGTCCCCCACACGCCCCTCCACGTACTGCGCAAGGTAGTCCTCGAAGAACGCGACTGTGTGTCCCATCACCTCCTGCAGCGCACCCACCTGCTCAGCCGCACTCGTCTCCCCCACACCTACACCCTTCCCCACACCAGAACACACCTCCTGCATCACAATCACGTCAAAGCGCAGCCCCATCATCCGCAGCAATGTCGGCGAAAGCTTCCACTGCACCCGGTACTCGATGTTCGCTGTGTACAGCAGCTCGTCCTCCGAAGCATACACAGACGAGAACTTCACGTCTGCAGCACCCTCCTTCGCCACCACCACAAAGAACGTGCCCCCCTTCCCGTACATGAAGCTCCGAGCCACATCCCGCTTCAGTGTTGTCGACGTGAAGCAGTTCCACACAATGTGCGTATTCAGCGCGTACTTCGCAGACACGTTCACATTGATCCCGCGGAACACAGTCCGCAGCTGCTTCCGCCGGCTCCCAATCAGCCGGTCCAGACCACGGATCAGCGGCGCAAAGGTCGCAATCACGTGCAGCTGCGGGGGTGCGGGACACAGCTCAAACACGTTCGGTGCTGTCTTCTCAGGTGTCCCCTTCCACTCCTTCACCGCAGCCAGCTGCCCCACAGCACGCATCGCAGTGTTCATCGTCATGTACAGCGCAAGCGACTGTGATTTCACATCAGCAGCACTCCCGTGGTTGTCCAGCACAGCCCGCTCCGTCAGTCTGATGTACCGCAGCTTCCCGTCAGTCCCTTTCGCAATCTGCGGTGTCCCGTCCTTCTCGTCGCACACAACATCCCCGCCGCTGTCCAGCACATACTCCACGCAGTCAGACGTGAACAGGAACCCCGACAGCAGCAGCTCAAACGGGTCGCGTGCCGCCATCCAGTCCTCCACCTCCACGTGCCCACCACGTGTCCTCGCAGCCTCCCTCCGTCCTCTCATGTCCTCCAGCAGACGCTTGCACACCACACGGAACCCCGCCTCCATGTGCCGCACGTGTTCGTCTGTGTAGCCCAACGGCGGATCCACCTTTGGCAGACCACGCAGCCAGCACAGCAGGTCTTCACCTCCATTGCTGCTCTTGTTCTTGTTGTTGTTGTTGTTGTCGTCTGTTTTCCGCAGGAACTCCACCTTCCGTCCGTCTGTGTGCCGCAGTGCACCCGTGTCCCCGTCAAGATCGTCCTCTCCCAGGTGCCTGTCTCCAGTCGAGGTGTTCGTGTCTTTCGCCATGTCCATGTGAGGGTCAGTCAGAGGTGCTGTCGTTGCATCTCCACTGCTCCGTTCCACTGCCACACCTGTTGTTGCTGTTGTTGTTGTTGTGGCGACACCGTGAGTGAGGTACACCTGCACAGCATCCTCCACCTCCACAAGGATCTGTGCTGCATGCGCCCCCAGCTCCGCCTCAAGTCGCCCCCGCACATCCGCGTCCCTGTGCTGCAGTGCGTACCACAGCGGCACCTTCCCGTCCCTGTCACGCACGTTCCCTGCCCCGTTCTCCACAAGAAACCGCACTGCCTCCACGTCCCCCGCAAGCACCGCACTGTGCAGCATTGTCCTCCCGTCCACGCTGTCCACTGCGTCCACGGGCCTCTCCTTCCCAGTAATTCCCTTTGCAATCTCGTCCTTTTCAGGCTTCGACGCTCCGGATCCCATCTTTCCGAAAGAAAATGTGTGTTGTGTTTGTTCACAGAGGTTGGTGTGTTGTCCCTGTTTGTGTGTTGTGGGAAGAAAGAAAAAAAATGAAATCCATCAGGAAACACATTTCGAGATGAACACTGCAAGGAAGCACAGTCACTTCGCCAACCCAATTGGGAAGAGGCGATCAAGTGATGTAAATATTCAAGAAAGGCGGCCGGGATGTCAGGTCCGTGGATGTGAATGGGGTGCGGGTTGAGGGGCTGAAGGCGTCGCTGTCTGCGGCACAGGATGCGGGTGATGTTGGCACCAGTGCACCAGTGCAGTACAGCTCAACGGCACATCCCTCATCCATCTCCGTATCACAGATGCGCAAGTCGTCGTTCCCGATGTCGCCACCGCCTTTCATCCGCACACCAACACGCCGAGCACCTGGCACGCCAAGCACAAGCTTCCCCTTCACCTCTGCAAGGGTGGCGTTCCCGTCCACTTCTATCACACATGTGGGGACAGGTGTGTGGGGAGGGCAGGAAGAAGAGGGGTGGGGTGGTTTGTGAAGAAAATGAGATACGTGAAAACGGTACTTTTGCCTTTTCTCACAGAATTAAATAACAACAAAATAAAAACGGAAATATACGCACCCCTCACTCCGAGTGGTTTCTTTCTACCGTACCGCCTTTGGCCTGTGTCATGAGCGAACACAAAATAGCACAGCAATCCCACATTACATCAAGACACACCTGGAAAGACACTTGGTTTGAAGATTTCAAGAAAACATGAACAGGTTAGTAAAGCAACCACGGCGAGTACATTGTTACAGCACAGTCAAGCTAGGATCTGGCAGCACTTCCCATACCGTGACGGGTAGTTGTGCTTCGTGCGTGCAAAAAGCCACAGCGGAACGGCGCGGTCTCCATTGCGCATCCACCACCACAACGAGGGATATGTGCATCTCTCTTGATCCATCTTCCCGTGTGGAGTTACCCAGGCAAGGTGCAGGAAAGGGAAACCAAGATAGATCGCAGCATTCCGTTGTGGAAGTGGGTTCAAGACAGGTGTGAGATGTCAACAATCGCAACACCCTTCGCTCCGTACATCACCACACCACCACAGGTGCTGATGGCAAGACCGTAACTGTACTCGTTACCAACGTTACGGCGCAAGAGTTGCTTCCCTGTTGAAATGGACCACACGTACAAGGTATCACAAGAGTAGACGCCAACAACGTCGTTGGACACAGCAACATCAAAATACGTGTTTCCTGAGACGTCTTCAAATACACATTCACCTGTTTCAATGTTCCAGACACGCACACAGTTGATCCAACATGCTGCAATGAAACGCTGGTTTGGTGTCAGTGCCACATAAGCAACACGAGAAGGGCATGGAAGAACAAGCACCTCCACCCCTGTCGTGTAGTCCCAGATGGTGATGCATTTGCTGTCCCCAAACATCGCCACCCTGTCGCCTGCCACAAGCATCACGTACTTGCACTCCACAATGTGGCTCCATTCATGCACAACAACGCCCGTTGCAATGTCCCACACCTGCAAACCCTTCCTGCAGTACGACAACAGCTTTGTTCCACAGGGTGACCATGCCGTGGTCTTCCTGTTATCACCTTCATCTCCAAAGGCGTGCTGCAATGCACCTGTCTTCACGTCATGAATTTCAGCACACTCCCTGGCCTCGTTGATGCATGAGATCCACTCACTGCACGGTGAGAATGCTGGGGTGGAATGAGAAAAGCAAGGGAGGCACAGACTCTCATGTGTTTCCGTGTCGAAGATGGACAGACCCCCCTTAAACCACATCACTGCAAGGTACCTGTCACACGGGGAGAGTGTAACTGAGGCAGTATTATCTGCCTCCTCACGTGGTATCACCCCAGCAGTGATGTTGGCACCAGTGCAGTACAGCTCAACGGCACATCCCTCATCCATCTCCGTGTCGCAGATGCGCGAGTCGTCGTTCCCGATGTCGCCACCGCCTTTCATCCGCACACCAACACGCCGAGCACGTGGCACGCCAAGCTCCGCAACAAGCTTCCCCTTCACCTCTGCAAGGGTGGCGTTCCCGTCCACTTCTATCACACAGCTTGCAGACTCGAAGTGTCCTGTGATGTCCATGTTCAGGTGTAACTCTGTTCTGTGGGGACAGGTGTGTGGGGAGGGCAGGACAAAGAAGGGTGGGGTGTTTGTGAAACAAGATATTGTATAGTTTAGGGTGGGGTCAGACAAAAAAAAAATCACCTCCTTTTTTTTCTGTGGCTTTCTTTCTGAAAACATTTTTTTCTCTCTCTCTCTTTCTCTCTTTTTTTTGTCAGGGGCTTGCCCTGACACCGCGCAATTTTAGACTGCATCCCCCCTACAGACTGCCTGCTCCTTTTTGTGTTGCACATCAGTGCAGAGATCACCTCCTTTGCTCTGTAGCGTTTAGAAAATCAACGAAGTCCATGAGCACAGAGAGACAGAGGAAAAGGAGAAAAACATACCGGATTCGTACAAAAAAAAAAATCCTGAAAAAGGTCGGACATTAGTACGGTCGACATTTTTTTGTCCGAATATAATAGAAGGGAAGAACAGAGAAGGTTGGTAAGGTTAAACCTAATCTCTCTTTCTTGCTTTGCGTGATTTTATTTTGTCTTTTTTTTTTTTTTGTTTTGTTTCATATCCAGTTGACCGACATCTCCCTTTTTCCAGCCTTCGTTGGGTGCTGCGACTCTCTCCTTCTATAGATGAACTGAAGCCCAGAGCGTGATTAGCCATATTCAAAAAAAGGATTCTACCCCAATCAAAAAACATAATTGGTGCTCCTGATGACCCCCATATTGCGTACTTCTTGCGTACTTGGTGCGTAGTACTTGTGCACTAAGTACGCAAGTACTTAGTGCGCAACAACTACGCACATATTTCACACAAAAAATCCACTGTAAGGAACGCTGTATCAGTCTTCCGATTATCAAGGTTTTTTGTTACGGCCCAAATGGAAAAAAAAAAACCCCCTCTGATTATTGAGAAAAAGGGGGGAAGGGGGAGAAAAGTTGCACCAGATGAACTTAAGCCACCCTATAAAAAGGGGAAGTGGGAGGTGTGTCGGGCCCGTTAGACGACAGTTTGTTTTTTTTTGTTTTTTTTGTTTTGTTTTTTTGTTTTTGTTTTTTGCGCTTTTTTTTTTTTTGTATGTCGCCCTCCAAGCAGAGATGGAGATAGATTTGGGATTTTCAAAAAAGACCCGGTCTGAGCTTTTTGGGGTCAAAAAAAATTTTTCGCGCTGCGCGCGAAATGACACTGGCACGTGCGACCTGGTTGTTACACTTCTTTGGCGGGGAACTTGCGCAACAGCGTTTGTGCCTTGATAAAGGGGAGTAGGGTCCATGTTCCCCCTTTGTTCAGCACACCGAACTTCACGCACTCGGCAAAAGTGTATTTCTCGGCGGTCATGCCCCAAAGGTTCCTGGCGAAGCCACGGTACGCAACATTTCAAAAAAATTGCGCTTAAAATTGTACATTTTGGGGTGGGTTGTAAGCTTGCGCCGCAGGCGCACGGTACGCTACTTTTATTATTTCGCCATGCTGTATGCTTCCTTTTGCTTCGGCGTTTGACTAATTGAGTCGCGTTCTGGCTGTGACGGGGTCACTTTGTTCATGAGGCCATTTCTGGTCACTCTCAGAGGCTCGTGCGAGGTACCAAAAAAAATCGATTTTCTCCCAAAATTGGCAAATCCCATTTTTTTTTTTTTCCAAACCGGGTTTTTCGCCAAAATCTCATTTTTTTTTTTTTTGACCCGGTTTTGAAACCGGGTCAGTAGACGCACCTCCACCCCTGCCTCCAAGGGGGAGGGGTCAAGCGCTGCAAATTGTACACATGAAGAGGAGGGGGGTTCGGTTCCCTCCAGCTAGCGGTCTTCCCAACCAAAACTACTTCTTCCTCGACAGCACAATCTCGAGCAGGTTCACCATCGACTCCTTAGCTGAGGTTTCTTGCAGCATCTGTTTGTGGTGTATTTGTTTATACTTTTTTGAAACATTGGTTGTATTAGTGCATCTTAGAGTGTGTCTCCACTATATTTTTACCGATTTCCCCTCCCCCCCTTGTGCTCCACCTCTCCACCGTACTTCAGGACGCGGGTTTTTCGGGGGTTTCGGGACTTTTGGGGTTTGAAAAAACAAAAAATGGGATGGATGCGATCAACAAACAACGAATAAATAAGAAGGAGGGGTATTTCATTTCCCTCCTCCCACCTAGCACCCATAGTGGGACTTCCCGTCCAATGTTGTACAAAAAAAAGCCATATTTTGTTGCATTTTTGATACATTTGCTGTTGCCTCGATCTTGTTGGCACAGCGTTTTTTTTTTTTTTTGTGCAATCTCCACAAAAAGAGTTCTTGAGCTGTGTTGACATACCGAGATCGCCGCTATCGCAGCGTCGGCTTCTTCCTTGGCACGCAGCCTGCTCTCCTCAATGCTTCCCGTCTGCACAATGTACTCCACAGCTGCCTCAACGTCGCCTTCCAGTGCAAACTTTCGCTCCAGAAGTACCTGCATTTTCTGCTCACTGCGTGCAGCCAGCAGAACCTAGAAGAAGGGGGGTATTTTTGGAAACTTGGTTGTATTAGTGTAGCCACCCTAAAGTGTGCTGCACTATACTAAACATTTTTACGTCACCGCAGACGAGCGCGATGATCTCTTTTATTTTTATTATTCGGGGGGACATGACATATCGTAGTAAATCTTTTAGTATACGCGAAGACGATTCTCGTGCTCCTCAGTTCTCCCCCCACACTATGTCAATACAACAGGTTAGACCGTTTGGTCTGGGAGGGTTTGGGGTTTTTTCTTCTTATTTTTCTCTCAGTTCAATCTTGAACTATTTGGAGAGGATCTTTTATTTTTCAAAAAAAAAAAAAAAATGCGACGTTATTCAAACTTGTTGGTATAAGAACCACACACTGATCCGCTATTTCGACGTGCTCAAATTTTGTGGCATAAGAACCACACACTGATCCACTGATGTCCCAGTGCTTCCTGATGTCGCCCTGGATGTAGTCCACACGCGGTACGTCAAGAGCACAGTGCGTGCACAGTTTAATTCTTGAACGCATCCCCCCACACACAAGCCTCACCAAACCTATCTCACCCTGATTACCCTGGGCATCCAATGATCCCCGTTCGTTACCTGACGAGTGGAGGCGGGACGTAGTGGTATCCACGAAACGAGAGATAGGCGAGGAAAAGGCTGCGTGGAGTTCACACGAGAAAAAAGCGAGGTGTCTACACGTCATAATTTTTTTTCAATTTTTCAAAAACAAATAAAAATGCATACCGGAAGTGTGTACACGCCACATTTGATGTCGTTCATCGCTGGCTTGCCAAGCTCCTCTGCTGTGGCCGTGAAGTCTAGGATATCGTCCACAATTTGAAACGCCATGCCAAGGTGCTTGCCGTACGTGAACAGCGCGTCGTGCACCTCCACACGCTTCGGGTCGGACAGAATGGCCGCCCCTCGGCAGCTGTGCGCGATTAGCGACGACGTTTTGCAGAACGACTTCTTCAGATACGCCTCCATCGACGCTTCGCCTTGCATCTGCATGATCTCCCCCACCGGCAGGTCTTCCAGGGCTTGAGACATGGCACGCACCACCCTGGGTTCATCTAGCGTCGCCAACCAGTTGCTTGCTCTTGCCAGCATATAGTCACCAGCAAGAATTGCTACCTTGACCCCAACGATGCTGTGCAGTGCGGGCTGGCCTCGTCTGGTTTCGCTTTCATCGAGACAGTCGTCGTGGATGAGGGATGCGGTGTGGACAAGCTCGGTTACCTCAGCGAGACGGAGGTGGCGGTTGAACGGATGCGCGTTTGTGTTGTCCAAATCGTTCTTTTCGGATGTCATCATTTCTTCGACGCTGACGCCGTGTAGTGCGATGCATTCTTCCGTTTCAGGGAGTGCAGCATAGCCGGACAGGCAGACTAAAGCAGGGCGCAGCATTTTTCCTTTGTTGTGGAGGAGGTACCGCGCAGCGGTGTCCATCACCTCGTTGTCTCTGCTCTGCACGACGCTGTCGATGTGCCCGCCGATCGTCTGCAGATCTGCGCGGATTGTCTCAAAGGGTCCGTCCTTCTTCGCAGCGCCTGGGTACTGTGAAACAATTTTTGCGATTTGGTCGCCGCCGCCCGGCGTGCGGAGCGACTCCCCCGAGACGGCTGCGCTGCTTGAGCACCACCGCAAGGCGGTATGTCTGCTGATGACAAGACGTTTCATTGTTGCTTCTTCGGTGTTCCTATAACGCCGCTTATTGTGTGTGGCGGCTGTGGGGAGTGAAGGAAGGGGGAAGAGGAGGAGGAGGAGGAGGAGGAATGATAAAGGGGGAGGAAGAGGGGAGGGTAATATGATGGCAGTATTGTGATAGGAGCCCATTGGAATACGCAAAAATACAGCAAAATACATCGTTACCATTACAGGGGATGAGGTTATCGTCCAGGGAAGCGGTGTGGGGGTGGGTGAGGCTCTTCGGCGGGCGCAGCAAAAAGGCGAAGCAATAAAATTGCACGACACATAAAATAGTACAGCAACCCAGCAATGCATTTTTTTTTTCTTTCTCGAGTCCAGGATAGGATAGAAAAGACTAAAGAACTAAATTTGTAGCCTTTTTACTTCGCCAAAAAAAAAAAAGACTTCAACCAACCCTCCAAAAGGTCTACGTGATCAGGGACAGATGATAAGTTTTGGAGGGGGAAATAGAAACGTAACACTCAACGCACACACAAAACCCATGGGAGACAGGTTGTGAAACGCACCCACACCTCGAACCTGTTTGGTTGAGGGAGTGGCTCTGCTGCGCGGTTCGTCCCCCAGAACCGCAAAAGTGTGTTCAAAAATGCTTTGTTTCTATTTCCTCCTTGAGGTGACAAAAAAAACATTGATAAAACGTGTAGGCATATTGCTCCCACACAAACCCTACATCCCCAACCCTCCCTCTCCACCTTTTTTTTTCTCTGAGATTGTAACTACCACTGGTGCTCCTGAAAACCCCATTTTTGCGTAGTTGTTGCGTACTTGGTATTTTTTATTTCAGGAGCACCAACCACATTATCTTTTTTTTCACCCTGAACGAAACCCAGGATGTGCCCTCTGAACCTTATCCAAAACTGCCTCAAGCCGTTCTGGTGTCACAGCATTTAGTGCCAGCTGGACACCTACGTGGAGACCCGCTTGCGTCCAATCTGTGTGTTTCTCTGAACCCAACGGGATATTCGCTGTATCGAGTATAGCACCTGCGAGCACAGCAATGACAGGGGGGCACACTGCATTGCCTAACATATGATATTGCTCCTTGATGAACGTATTGAAGGCAACTCTTGGGTCATAATCCTCACGTTGTTGCACAGATGGGTCTATTTTATGTTGCCCCAGCCGGAACGACGCCCCAAACCCCATCAGCCTCGCACATTCCCGAGGGGTAAACTTCCGTGGATGCTCCGGTGCCTCACACGGCACCAACTGAGAGTTCCCCTTCCCCACTGTCACGCCGTAGTGACTATCTAAGGTTGCGCAGGTAGTATTACCCCAGGCCAGCTTCGCGGGACGCCAGACCCTCGATCGGGTCAACAACTGCTCCATTTGGGCTTCACTTAACCGAAATAACGCTTCCGGGATGACGTTACCCATTTCTTCTGCAAGACTATGAGGTATTCCCATATCTGCATATGACGCAAGCTCCTCTGGGGTATGAAGAATGTCTTTTGCGCGAAGTCCCAGATCTGGCATAAAAGGAAACTGAAAGGCCTCCCCATTTCGGATTCCAACAATGTAAACCCTTTTGCGTGACTGTGCAGTCAAACCGCGAGAGGAGCAGACTTCGTAGGAAACTTTATATCCGGCATCAGAAAGCGCGGTGGTGATAGTCTCCATTGCGCGGCCTCCATCGGTTTGGAGCAGCCCCGGAACGTTTTCGAGAAGAAATGCACGCGGCTGTTTTGCCTTCAAAATGCGTACAATCTGAGTAAAAAGCTGCCCACGTCCTCCGCATTCTGAATCCGCCACAGCGTTCACATCGATTTTCCGCCCCATCGCCACTTTGGTATCACTCAACCCTGGCTGCTCCCCGAGCCCCGAAAACGGCTGGCACGGAAACCCCCCTACCAGCAGATCATGCTCCGGAATGTCTTCCGAGGCCACATTCCATATATCCCCCGCAACCACATCGTCTTTCCCATTAAGGTTCGCTCTATAGACGGCCTTGCTAGGCTCAAAGATTTCTGATGCAAAGACACATTCGCCCCCTAACGCTTCTAATCCCCTACAAAACCCCCCAATCCCCGAAAACAACTCGCAAAACGTAAACTGTCTGCCACAAAGAGGTTCTGCGGAGGAGAACGACGTCGGGCGCTTCTCTGGGTGCACCGTTGCGTTAAATGGCTCGTCGCGAGGGATTTTGCTTGGAATGGCGATCCTGCGGTGCGCGATCGAAACGCCAGAGGTGTTGAGGAATCGGTGGAGGTTTGTGTCTTCGGAGGCTGTAGTGAGTAAAGTGGTGACGGAGTGTGTGGAGAGGATGGGAAGAGCAACGCATTTCGTTGCTTCGTCGCGGTGGAGTCGTGAACCATGTCGCCCCCCGTCGTGCCAGCGGCGTGCCACACAGCCACGCTCGTTGAGCACCGTGAACCCTTCCTCTGCAAGCGCAGGAGGCATCAAGACCACCACCTCCTCACCATCAGGGCAGGGTCCAGGGTGCATAATGTGTGGAGAGGGGGAAGAGGGGGAGAAGGTGCGTTGTGGGGTGTACTGAAAAGGGGGGTTGGAAGTTTTGAAGTCTCAATGATTTCTCTGGGGAGTGTGATGGTGCTCCGCTCACCCCATAGCATTGATGTCGACAATGTGAAATGTCAAACAGAATAAAGTGAAACGTTTTTCGATCCAAAGGAAATTTATTTGGCAGCATAGTCGCTGGGGTAAATAAAACGAAAGGCAGTTTGAGCGCAAGAACGCAGCATACTGCTACGAGGTCCTATACTGGATGTGTCACCGCTAACAAGGTGACTAGTTGAAGCCTTTTCCATTACAAATTCTTTTTGCTGTGCGACTGTATAGTACTGCAACAAAGAGGGACAGGCATTGACTCCGTGTCACGACCCCCAACAGATGGAACCAAACAGGTGAAGCTGCATATTGCGTACCCAAGTTGATCAGCCGATTGCACGAAGAAATGAGCACAGACCGGGTCCGCCGTCAAGAGGAGGACGACGCGAAGGCTTGAGGCTCGTGCTCGTGGGATGGTCATACAGCGGGACATCAGACGGGGCGTACCGTGCACGTTTTAGCTATGATGGTGTGGCTGAAACGGGGGTGCGAAAAAGTGAGGAAAAAGTGAGATTTTGGTCTGTATTTTTTTCTTCTTTGAAAACTTGGTTGTATTAGTGCAGACACCCCGAGGATGAACTCCACTATTTCTTTGTTTGAAACAATTTTTTTTTCAATGACCGTGGTTTGGATTTTTGCTCCCCACCATGAGCACCGCGTGGCGGAGTTGCTATCTTGTTACTTCGCCAGAACATTTTACCACCTTTTTGTGTATTTGTCTTTGTCGTTTGGTTGGACCTCCTCCCGTGCAAGGAAGAGGGGCGTGGACAGGACATTCCTGGTGTCTACCTGCTTTGTTCAGTCGTGGAAAAGGAGGGGCCGGCAGCGTTTCCAGCTCTGTTGCCTGCAGTGCTTTGCGGGAGGAGTGGCCTGTGAGGGTGTGCGTCGTGCAGCTTCGAGGTCGCAGTGCGCAGCTGGCGGCGTCACTCTGCGTGTCTCAGTCGCTTGCGGGATTCCTCAAGTGGTTCGTCTCTGCTGCGTTTCGGACGGGATTCAACCACTAAATGCCCCAGTTCTTCCCTCACTGTGCTCGACACAACATCGCTGCAGCCGGTGAGGTAGATGCTCCTCAACGAAGTGCATCGAAACATCAAGAAGCGACAGTCCATGAATGTGACTCTGTTCAGCGGTGATAAGTCCAGTTCGCACAAAGAACTGCATTCAGAAAGGAAGTCAGAGGCAACGTGCGTAACACTGCTTAATGGTGATAAGTCCAGTGTGCGCAAAGACCTGCATCCACAAAGGAAGCCGGCGTTAATTTGTGTGACTTTGCTCAGCGGTGATAAGTCGAGTGCACGCAAAGACTTGCATCCATGAAGGAAGCAGTCGCCTACGTGTGTAACATGGATCAACCCAGAAAGGTCGATGCTTGTCAATAAAGTGCAGGAAGCAAGAAAGTCTTCCCCAATGCGAGTCACAACAGACTCAGCACTCAGATCAAGACTCGTCAACGATGCGCCACACAAGAAGCCACGAGGAATCCCAGTCGCAACCTCCGCCTGCAGAAGTAAACACGCCACCTCAGGATCCCTCACAGTCTTCAGCCTCTCAGCCGTGATGTCGGTCTCGCCCAACGCATGAAGTGCTGCTCTGGCCTCGAACTTCGTCACCTTCGTCAAGATTATCGTGTCTCCAGCACTCAGCTGCGTCATGTCGTATCCTTCGTCCACCGCCTCCCCGCCGAAACTCATCACAAAGCCGTCTTCAGGCAACCCCACTGCAGACGCCACCTTCCGACGCAGCACCGCAGGTGTGTCATCCTCACCCAGCTCCACCGTATCCTTCTCTCCGTTCCACCCCTTGATTGTCAAATCCATTGTTTCTTTGCTTTGTTTTGCTTCTTTTTTTTTGTTGTGTTTCTGAGGTTTCCCCTTTGTTGTCCTGCAGTGATATTGATGTGAAGGTGTGTGGGGAAAGAGACAACACAGCACATCTGCTCTCTCTTTCGACGATGGTGCACAGCAAGAAAAAAACACAAACAAAACCATGCGTTGCAGAGTCAGGAACGGGCCATTTGCCTCTCGAGCGTCTGCACAGTAAGGCCGGGTGAATAACGGCCTCAGTTGCCGCGCATCAGTGCAGGAGCACCAATGGAACACTTGAAGTGCAGAAATGGGAGCAACTGAGGACTCTTTTAGCAATGCTCATGGGGAACACTGCCTGGACCCTGACCACAATTCAGGGGATGGCAATGGACAAACCAAGCATGTTCCCAGATCACGTGATTTTGACCAAAATTTTGGGGTCCAGATCACGGGAAAAAAAAGGGGTATGGGGTGCGTTTTTGGGCGTTTTTGTCGATCGCATCGTCCGATTCGGTGCGATTGCAGAAAGTGACGGGGTCATTTTGGAAAAATGGACAAAATTTTAGTGGCTTAAATTTTTGCAAAATATGAACCCATACTCGTAAACAAGGGTCATTTTCAGGTTTGAAAACCCAACTTTAGATGAAATTGTGGTGTGTTGAGTGGGAACACAGTAGCGCTGCAGGCGCACGGTACCCAACTTTTGTCCTTTTTGCTTGAGACTGGTGCTCATGGACGGTCATACAGAGGGGCATGAAATGGGGCGTGAACGTTTTAGCTATGATGGTGTGTCTGAAACGGGGGGTGCGGAAAAGTGCGGAAAAAGTGTGATTTTGGTCTGTATTTTTTTTCCTCTTTTGTTTGAAATACTTTTTTTCAATGACCGTCAAAGTGGTTTGGGTTTTTGCTCTCCACCAAGAGCACCGCGTCGGCGGAGTTGCTATCTTGTTACAGCCACGACGTTTCACCGCCTTGTGGATATGTTTATGTCTCTTGGGTTGGACCTCCTCTCTCTTGCATGAGGAGCAGCGTGGACAGGACATTCCTGGTGTGTACCTGTTTTGTTCTGTTCGTCGAAGGAGGGGCAGCAGCGTTTCCAGCTCTGTTGCCTGCAGTGCTTTGCGGGAGGAGTGGCCTGTGAGGGTGTGCGTCGTGCAGCTTCGAGGTCGCAGTGCGCAGCTGGCGGCGTCACTCTGCGTGTCTCAGTCGCTTGCGGGATTCCTCAAGTGGTTCGTCTCTGCTGCGTTTCGGACGGGATTCAACCACTAACTGCCCCAGTTCTTTCCTCACTGTGCTCGACACAACATCGCTGCAGCCGGTGAGGTAGATGCTCCTCAACGAAGTGCATCGAAACATCAAGAAGCGACAGTCCATGAATGTGACTCTGTTCAGCGGCGATAAGTCCAGTTCACACACAGAACTGCATCCAGCAAGGAAGTCGGACCCAAAGTGTGTAACACTGCTGAATGGTGTTAAGTCCAGTGTGCGCAAAGAACTGCATCCACAAAGGAAGCCAACGTTAATTCGTGTGACTTTGCTCAGCGGTGATAAGTCGAGTGCACGCAAAGACTTGCATCCATGAAGGAAGCAGTCGCCTACGTGTGTAACATGGATCAACCCAGAAAGGTCGATGCTTGTCAATGAAGTGCAGGAAGCAAGAAAGTCTTCCCCAATGCGAGTCACAACAGACTCAGCACTCAGATCAAGACTCGTCAACGATGCGCCATACAAGAAGTCATCAGGAATCACCGTCGCAACCTCCGCCTGCAGAAGCAAACACGCCACCTCAGGATCCTGCACAGTCTTCAGCCTCTCAGCCAAATAAACGTTTTTAAAAATAGGATGGAACACCCCGTTCCGAAGAGGAATGCAGCCACCCCGAAAAAGTGGGGGGTGTGTCGCCAGTCTGCGGTGAGAAACTCCTCCCTGAGTCAAAACTGCCGCTGGTTAGCGCTGGCTAAGGTTCCCTTTTCACCCGGTCACAATCGAGTCTCGCTCCGTCGGCGTTGACTGCACTGCAAAGCCCCTTGGTCCACCGTCGTAAAAGACACCACAAAAAGCGTAGGTAGGTGGGGGACCGGCAGGTTACAGACAGAGGCAGTACGGAGCTAAGGTGTCGGCGGTCGCGGGTTACCGTGGAGGCCTGCCCCCCGTGGAGGTCTTGGGATCTGGGAGTTTTGTGGAAGTAATCGGCTCAGAGTACCCTGCATTCCATGCACGACTCGAGCTCCTTGTGGTAGGATATTGGGGTCCCGGGAAGCACCCTTCGCACCGAGGTCCCACCACCCCAGACAGTTTGTAGGTCTAAAAGCACAACGTACTTGTCCAGGACCTGGCCGCTCTTGGGTTCTCTCGAAAAAAAGATACTAATCCCGTACGCCCGTGCACCGCAAAAATGTGCTATGGGGGGCGGTCCGCCGTCGGGAGTCTTCAGCCTCTCAGCCGATAAACGTTTTTAAAAATAGGATGGAACACCCCGTTCCGAAGAGGAATGCAGCCACCCCGAAAAAGTGGGGGTGTGTCGCCAGTCTGCGGTGAGAAACTCCTCCCTGAGTCAAAACTGCCGCTGGTTAGCGCTGGCTAAGGTTCCCTTTTCACCCGGTCACAATCGAGTCTCGCTCCGTCGGCGTTGACTGCACTGCAAAGCCCCTTGGTCCACCGTCGGAAAAAGACACCACATAAAAACGTAGGTAAGTGGGGGACTGGCAGGTTACAGACAGAGGCAGTACGGAGCTAAGGTGTCGGCGGTCGCGGGTTTCCGTGGAGGCCTGCCCCCCGTGGAGGTCTTGGGATCTGGGAGTTGTGGAAGTAATCGGCTCAGAGTACCCTGCATTCCATGCACGACTCGAGCTCCTTGTGGTAGGATATTGGGGTCCCGGGAAGCACCCTTCGCACCGAGGTCCCACCACCCCAGACAGTTTGTAGGTCTAAAAGCACAACGTACTTGTCCAGGACCTGGCCGCTCTTGGGTTCTCTCGAAAAAAAGATACTAATCCCGTACGCCCGTGCACCGCAAAAATGTGCTATGGGGGGCGGTCCGCCGTCGGGAGTCTCCAGCCTCTCAGCCGTGATGTCGGTCTCACCCAACGCATGAAGTGCTGCTCTGGCCTCGTATTTCGTCACCTTCGTCAACACAACCGTGTCTCCAGCACTCAGCTGCGTCATGTCGTATCCTTCGTCCACCGCCTCCCCGCCGAAACTCATCATAAAGCCGTCTTCAGGCAACCCCACTGCAGACGCCACCTTCCGACGCAGCACCGCAGGTGTGTCATCCTCACCCAGCTCCACCGTATCCTTCACTCCGTTCCACCCCTTGATTGTCAAATCCATTGTTTCTTTGCTTTGTTTTGCTTCTTTTTTTTTGTTGTGTTTCTGAGGTTTCCCCTTTGTTGTCCTGCAGTGATATTGATGTGAAGGTGTGTGGGGAAAGAGACAACACAGCACATCTGCTCTCTCTTTCGACGATGGTGCACAGCAAGAAAAAAACACAAACAAAACCATGCGTTGCAGAGTCAGGAACGGGCCATTTGCCTCTCGAGCGTCTGCACAGTAAGGCCGGGTGAATAACGGCCTCAGTTGCCGCGCATCAGTGCAGGAGCACCAATGGAACACTTGAAGTGCAGAAATGGGAGCAACTGAGGACTCTTTTAGCAATGCTCATGGGGAACACTGCCTGGACCCTGACCACAATTCAGGGGATGGCAATGGACAAACCAAGCATGTTCCCAGATCACGTGATTTTGACCAAAATTTTGGGGTCCAGATCACGGGAAAAAAAAGGGGTATGGGGTGCGTTTTTGGGCGTTTTTGTCGATCGCATCGTCCGATTCGGTGCGATTGCAGAAAGTGACGGGGTCATTTTGGAAAAATGGACAAAATTTTAGTGGCTTAAATTTTTGCAAAATATGAACCCATACTCGTAAACAAGGGTCATTTTCAGGTTTGAAAACCCAACTTTAGATGAAATTGTGGTGTGTTGAGTGGGAACACAGTAGCGCTGCAGGCGCACGGTACCCAACTTTTGTCCTTTTTGCTTGAGACTGGTGCTCATGGACGGTCATACAGAGGGGCATGAAATGGGGCGTGAACGTTTTAGCTATGATGGTGTGTCTGAAACGGGGGGTGCGGAAAAGTGCGGAAAAAGTGTGATTTTGGTCTGTATTTTTTTTCCTCTTTTGTTTGAAATACTTTTTTTCAATGACCGTCAAAGTGGTTTGGGTTTTTGCTCTCCACCAAGAGCACCGCGTCGGCGGAGTTGCTATCTTGTTACAGCCACGACGTTTCACCGCCTTGTGGATATGTTTATGTCTCTTGGGTTGGACCTCCTCTCTCTTGCATGAGGAGCAGCGTGGACAGGACATTCCTGGTGTGTACCTGTTTTGTTCTGTTCGTCGAAGGAGGGGCAGCAGCGTTTCCAGCTCTGTTGCCTGCAGTGCTTTGCGGGAGGAGTGGCCTGTGAGGGTGTGCGTCGTGCAGCTTCGAGGTCGCAGTGCGCAGCTGGCGGCGTCACTCTGCGTGTCTCAGTCGCTTGCGGGATTCCTCAAGTGGTTCGTCTCTGCTGCGTTTCGGACGGGATTCAACCACTAACTGCCCCAGTTCTTTCCTCACTGTGCTCGACACAACATCGCTGCAGCCGGTGAGGTAGATGCTCCTCAACGAAGTGCATCGAAACATCAAGAAGCGACAGTCCATGAATGTGACTCTGTTCAGCGGCGATAAGTCCAGTTCACACACAGAACTGCATCCAGCAAGGAAGTCGGACCCAAAGTGTGTAACACTGCTGAATGGTGTTAAGTCCAGTGTGCGCAAAGAACTGCATCCACAAAGGAAGCCAACGTTAATTCGTGTGACTTTGCTCAGCGGTGATAAGTCGAGTGCACGCAAAGACTTGCATCCATGAAGGAAGCAGTCGCCTACGTGTGTAACATGGATCAACCCAGAAAGGTCGATGCTTGTCAATGAAGTGCAGGAAGCAAGAAAGTCTTCCCCAATGCGAGTCACAACAGACTCAGCACTCAGATCAAGACTCGTCAACGATGCGCCATACAAGAAGTCATCAGGAATCACCGTCGCAACCTCCGCCTGCAGAAGCAAACACGCCACCTCAGGATCCTGCACAGTCTTCAGCCTCTCAGCCAAATAAACGTTTTTAAAAATAGGATGGAACACCCCGTTCCGAAGAGGAATGCAGCCACCCCGAAAAAGTGGGGGGTGTGTCGCCAGTCTGCGGTGAGAAACTCCTCCCTGAGTCAAAACTGCCGCTGGTTAGCGCTGGCTAAGGTTCCCTTTTCACCCGGTCACAATCGAGTCTCGCTCCGTCGGCGTTGACTGCACTGCAAAGCCCCTTGGTCCACCGTCGTAAAAGACACCACAAAAAGCGTAGGTAGGTGGGGGACCGGCAGGTTACAGACAGAGGCAGTACGGAGCTAAGGTGTCGGCGGTCGCGGGTTACCGTGGAGGCCTGCCCCCCGTGGAGGTCTTGGGATCTGGGAGTTTTGTGGAAGTAATCGGCTCAGAGTACCCTGCATTCCATGCACGACTCGAGCTCCTTGTGGTAGGATATTGGGGTCCCGGGAAGCACCCTTCGCACCGAGGTCCCACCACCCCAGACAGTTTGTAGGTCTAAAAGCACAACGTACTTGTCCAGGACCTGGCCGCTCTTGGGTTCTCTCGAAAAAAAGATACTAATCCCGTACGCCCGTGCACCGCAAAAATGTGCTATGGGGGGCGGTCCGCCGTCGGGAGTCTTCAGCCTCTCAGCCGATAAACGTTTTTAAAAATAGGATGGAACACCCCGTTCCGAAGAGGAATGCAGCCACCCCGAAAAAGTGGGGGTGTGTCGCCAGTCTGCGGTGAGAAACTCCTCCCTGAGTCAAAACTGCCGCTGGTTAGCGCTGGCTAAGGTTCCCTTTTCACCCGGTCACAATCGAGTCTCGCTCCGTCGGCGTTGACTGCACTGCAAAGCCCCTTGGTCCACCGTCGGAAAAAGACACCACATAAAAACGTAGGTAAGTGGGGGACTGGCAGGTTACAGACAGAGGCAGTACGGAGCTAAGGTGTCGGCGGTCGCGGGTTTCCGTGGAGGCCTGCCCCCCGTGGAGGTCTTGGGATCTGGGAGTTGTGGAAGTAATCGGCTCAGAGTACCCTGCATTCCATGCACGACTCGAGCTCCTTGTGGTAGGATATTGGGGTCCCGGGAAGCACCCTTCGCACCGAGGTCCCACCACCCCAGACAGTTTGTAGGTCTAAAAGCACAACGTACTTGTCCAGGACCTGGCCGCTCTTGGGTTCTCTCGAAAAAAAGATACTAATCCCGTACGCCCGTGCACCGCAAAAATGTGCTACGGGGGGCGGTCCGCCGTCGGGAGTCTCCAGCCTCTCAGCCGTGATGTCGGTCTCACCCAACGCATGAAGTGCTGCTCTGGCCTCGTATTTCGTCACCTTCGTCAACACAACCGTGTCTCCAGCACTCAGCTGCGTCATGTCGTATCCTTCGTCCACCGCCTCCCCGCCGAAACTCATCATAAAGCCGTCTTCAGGCAACCCCACTGCAGACGCCACCTTCCGACGCAGCACCGCAGGTGTGTCATCCTCACCCAGCTCCACCGTATCCTTCACTCCGTTCCACCCCTTGATTGTCAAATCCATTGTTTCTTTGCTTTGTTTTGCTTCTTTTTTTTTGTTGTGTTTCTGAGGTTTCCCCTTTGTTGTCCTGCAGTGATATTGATGTGAAGGTGTGTGGGGAAAGAGACAACACAGCACATCTGCTCTCTCTTTCGACGATGGTGCACAGCAAGAAAAAAACACAAACAAAACCATGCGTTGCAGAGTCAGGAACGGGCCATTTGCCTCTCGAGCGTCTGCACAGTAAGGCCGGGTGAATAACGGCCTCAGTTGCCGCGCATCAGTGCAGGAGCACCAATGGAACACTTGAAGTGCAGAAATGGGAGCAACTGAGGACTCTTTTAGGAATGCTCATGAGGTGCACTGCCTGGACCCTGTCACACAGGATGAAGCCCTGCACCTGTTGCTGCGGGACTCGGGAGCTAGAGGAACTAGAGGAGCTAGACAAGGCGGCAGGCCTCAACTACCCCTACAGTGCGGGTAGTGATTGTGACTAGTGCCCTGGCACAAAATTCCCGGAGGAGGAGGGGCAGACACCTGGAGAGCCAGGTCCAGGTGTCCCAGGGTCCCATAGTGGAACTCACAAAATCCGGACCACCCTGGAAAAAAATTTTTGGGGGAGGCATTACCAGCGCCTGGTAATTTGGAAATCCCCATCATTTGCCAGGGGTGCCACACCGTTGTCCGACTGTACACAGTGCGGGAAACTGACTTGGAGGGATTGTGTTCTCACACTTCCGGTCAGTTCATAAGAACAAACCCGAGGCACTCCCAGAAGGCGCCTCTTTTCGTCGAGCACACGGCGCAACAGGAAGCGACGGCCCGGCTGTTCACTGCTGAGAATCTCTCCCTGCAGCAGGTTTCGGAACGACAAGGTGGCGTACGGTGCTTTGGGGTCATGTGCGATGGACGGTTTTTCCTCCCCTGCCATGCGATGCGGAGAGATGAAGAGGACAACGATGCTGACGACGACAATGATTCAGATGAGAACAACAAGGGGAGGGAGGGGGGTAGGCCTATTTATGTTTGAAAAGGGGTGTGTGCGTGTGTTTGAAACACGTTCGTTGGATAATAAAAACAAAAGATAAGTTGAAATAAAAATCTAAGGGAAAAGGTACACTCTGCCCCGAGGGTGGCACACCCCAGTGACTGCATGAGTGAGGAAAAGAATGGGGTGGAAAAGGGAGAAAGTTGCTCAGGTAACCTCTTGTGATCAATCAACCTGAACCAAAAAAAGGCAGAGCTGCTGCACCAATAAAAAAAAAACAATCTAGTTACGCATGCGTCCATTCGTACCCCTCTGAGCTGAGATTATACCGGCCCTATGCCGATTGAGGTGGGAGAAATAGACTCCCCCCGTCTTTGCTTCCTGTGTGCTTAAGAACACATTTTACTTTTTTTGAAAAGCTCTTGAAAAAGAAGATTACTGTATTTTGTACAAAAATTATCAGAAAAAAGGTCGAACTTCCAGAAAAAAATCCTGAAAAGGTCGAACATTTTAACGATATGGGCAACATTGCAATGGCGAGGAATGACCCATCTCATCTTCTCAAGCCTCCTTAGTACAGTGCAGGGGGCCCTCTCTACTGTTTCGTCGTCAAATTTAAACTTCCCATTGTTTCCCGTAACGCATTGGTCTAAGGACCTTCTAGTTTTGTATTTTTTTCCCACCTTCATTGTTTTTACCTTTTTTTTTGATAAATTGTTGGAGTAGTGTAGTTGCCTCGGTTGTGTTGCCACAGTTTGTGCAATCTCCACTGTAATTTGTTGACGTGTTCTCCTGCTATTTTGTTTGGTTTTGCTTTGTTTTGTAGTTTCGACAGATCACCCTGTCCGAGGGCGGGTTCTGTGCACAAAGGTCGCCCGAAGGCTGACCGCTTTTTTTCTTGACACCATCCCTGTCACAGCGTGGGGATAATGCCATTTGCCCCCATTTCCTATAGGCGACTTACCGAAATCTAGTTTTCTCGGGAAAGCATTTTGTTTTTTGTTTTTGTTTTGTTCTATTTATACTCACTTTGTCGAGAAACTTTGAAAAAAGACAAAATAATGTTTTGATTTTTTTTCGACTACTATCACGGGATAGCAGCCACCACGACAAAGCACATCTTTTCTGATAAAACACCCCCCCACCACCACCTCCCCCCCTTTTTCTACCCAACCCCCTTCCCTTTACCTCCCCCTCACACTGCGGTACTGAAATGTTTGTTGAAGTTGAGCCGGGCGAGGAGTTGACGGTACTTCACGACGTGCGCGTTGCTGCTGAGGATGTTATAGAGCGAATGGACACACTTGTCAAACGCGATGCTAAGCTCTGTGAGAACCGAATGCCAATCACTGAGCGCCCCGAGCCCTCTGTGCACATCGCCGTCACGCCCCCTGCCTTCGAAGCACGCCTCGACCACATACCAGCACTGCAGACAGCACCGTATCGCCTGCCGGATCGTGACCAATACAAGATGATTGCTCTTATCAGGGTCCACAAGAAATGCATTTGCGCTGATGTCCTGCAGACACTGCTTTATCGCGGCGCGTGCACTCTCAAAAGTATTAACCTCTCCTGCAAGGAACCCACGCAGCGCGCTGTACTGAGCGTGCACAACATCCGTCAAGATATACACTTTTAAATTCCCCACAAAAAACGACATTTTATTTTTTAGGAGCAGCAGCGGTTTGAGCAGTTGAAATCCTTGTTTTACGCGAGCTTCTGGTGTTGCAAGGAAGTCTTCGTTGGCAGAACAAGAAGACGCGCCACGCCTCCGTGCTTCAGTACGCAACATCTTTTCTGCAGTGGTGCAGGTACGCCAGACCTTCGAGAGCATTGCTTCTGTGTGAATTAGGTACATATGGTGGGAGAAGATGTTGTTCAGCAGTTCTTTGCATTGCGCGTCGAAGAGAGCTTCGATGCCGACGGAGAGCGTCATCTCACAGCGATAGGTCTTTACTGTAGCCAGCACAAAGTTTGCGAATCGGATCGACTGCGACATTTTGTCCTCCGCAGGCACCGGTTCTGTCAGCTTCTGCAGTACTACCCCCACGGTACTCTCTTCACCCAACGCTGAAAAGGTTAAATTTTCATAAAATGCTTCCAACTCCGACTCCGTAAACACCCTTTTATATGTAATCTTCCGCGCATATTTTTTGTGAACAACCGCAGCCATATGGAAGGCGGAGATGAGCTTTTCGCGGAGCCGCATTGTTGCTCTGTCTAGACTGGAGACGGTGAGCGCTGCGGTGGCTTCACGATGTGCAACGACATGCGCTCCAAACTGCGCGATCAACGCAAAAGAATCCTCCGCAAACGCACGCCACATATCCCCTCTAAACCCAAGAAGATAATCCCCTAATCCCCTCAGAGCTAAGACCAACCCATCCTCTGTCGCACTCCATAGTTGATACCCCACCACCTTTTCTGCATGCGACAACACATCCTCCAACAACGTGGTGTTAATTGCCCCATCCCCCAAAGACTCTTCATTGCTAATACAACTATGCAGTGTAAACCAATCTTCACGTAGCAGAGCGCCCCCTTTTGTTCCACGCATTCTCCGGGCATATTGACCGACCGTTAAAATAAGAATCGCGAGATGCGTCGGAATGAACGCAGGCTGAAACAAAGAGGTTAAAACCGGAGATTCAGAGGACCGTTCTGCCTCTTCAATGAAAAATCCGACAGCATTAGGGAGAACACCCCACACTACAAAATCTGCGATGTGGTTGAGAAGCAGCGCATTCAGACGTTTCTGGAGGGTAGCGAAGACTGCACGGGAGGCGCGGAAACGAACGGTTTGGTCAACAATGGTAAGGATTTGCGCTGGCCGACGCTGCACCTCCGCAAGCAAAGCAAGCAATTCAGGCAGCACATCCAACCATGGGCTGAGCACAGAAGAGATCTGTGGCAACGACATATGCGGTTCATCCGCATCGGAGTAAAGCCCCTGCACATCCCGCTCATACCCATCCAGCACCTCCTGCACCCCATCGCACAGTACCGAAGCATACACTTTGTTTCGAAGATTCTTCGCCTCCTCCCCTTCCCCTTCGCGCACCTCCCTCAAAAACGACCGAATCTCCTGAACAACCGGCCCCAAAACCAAAAGGCTCTCCGCCTGCGCTCGTGTCCCCACATCCACCGCCACGTCTTTGTGCAAGCTCCAGACCGTTTTGCCAACGTGTACATCGCTATGGATGAAGGTTCCTTTATACCCAAGAAGGTTTACCAGAATTTCTTTGTTGATACTCATTGTGGAGGGGGAAAAGGGGGGGGGGACAAAACTGTTGAAAAGGAGGGGTAAGAAATAGAGTAAAGCCTCGTGGGTGAAACCGTATAGGGAGATATACTATTAGAGAGGTGGGAAAAAAGGGGGGGGTATGGGGGAATGCCCCTCGCTCCTGTGTAAATTGAAGGGTAGAGTATTGAGTGATGAAGTGGAGCACGGCGGGGGGAAAATAGAAACGTAACACTCAACGATAAAACCCCATGGGGAGACACAGGTTGTGAAAACGCACGCTCCTCGACCTGTTTGGTGGCTCTGCAGCGCGGTTCGTCCCCCAGAACCGCAAAAGTGTGTTCAAAATGTTTCTATAATTATCGTCCTTCATTTCATGAGGTGGCAGAAGGAAAAAAGAGAAGTTGAAAAGTGCAAAATGCCTCCACTGTGCATCGGCAGACGCAGAGGTACGTGGTTCGGTTCCGTCTTCTTGCTCTCCCACTCATCCTCTGTTCCCCGAACCACCTACGGACAACCTGTGGTATCTGCTACAGCTAATGTCACGTAGGACAACGTAAGCCCAGTTGCTGGGGATATCGAAGAAGGAGTTGGAATTAAAATAAAAAAAAAATGTACAAATTTTTGTCTTTGTTTTGCGGAATCAAAGTTTTTTAAAAATGCATTTTTTGTGCATTTTTAAAATAAAAAGAAATTTGTTTATTGCACTGTGCTGTCAAGTAATCAACGCTGTTAGCCCCCCTCTCCTGTCTCATATGTGAAATCAGGGAGGAGGCAAGCGGGACTTTGAAGCCCTGGTTCATGAAGGAACACAGAGGAGACACAGAGACCGTCAATGCAATGAGCAGACGACGGGTCATAGCTGTTCATCCGTTTTATTCTTTTTTTCCGTATCACGCGCGCAGAAATGGTTTTTTTTTCTTTTGCATTTTTGGGGGGAGGTAGATGGTCGAAGGAAGACACAAAAAGGAAATATTATTGCTCCAGGCACACCTCCGACTGACCCACTGCACGATGCCAGCCGGATGAAACCACAATAACAAAAAAAAAAAAAAATAGACGACCAACAATAATATTATGAAAACAGTACTTTAAACATGGGCACCGTTACCAGGTATTGTGTATCACCAGGTTTTGGCAAATCCTGGTAACGGGAGACATCCATGTTTCAAAGGGGGGTGGGACATACACGCCCTTTTTTTTCCACAAATGACCTCATCTCTTGTATTCAGTCTGCGATTGGGCTTGCAGGCTGGAGAGACTCAGACGGTCAACAGCACTCGGCGGATCAAAAAAAGAAGAAATAACAAAAGGGGGAGGGAGAGAAAAGAGAGGAGGTCTGCATAGGCCTCGCTTGCCTGTATTGTGTGAGTGTGATCAGCGCGTTCATGCCTTGGCGGTCACAGAGGAGACGACCTTCATGTCGGAGTTGAAGGTGATGGTCTGGGTGAGGTTGATCTTCATCATCATCTTCTTGATGACCATCTTGCGCACAGCCGCGTTGTCGCCCGTCGGTTCGAAGTCGTCGATCGACACAACTGTCGGGAGACTCTTGTCCTGCTCAACCCAGAAGGCCGCAACGTTGTCCTTCCCGGTCTTCGTGTCGCTCCCCGTCATCGTCGGCACCGTCCACACGCAGTCGTCTGCGAGGTGCTGCTTGGCTTCGTCGTTCTTCTTCGCCACACGAAGGTCCACGAATGTCTTGGCAGCCTCACACGGTGACGACATGTTCAGAAAAGGGTGTTTTGTGTTGTGTGTGGGAGGGCTGTACGTGGGTGTTGTTGGGGTGAGTGTGACGTGGTTTCGTCTGAGTAGGGACCGGTGCTGCCTGTTGGTGGTTGTGTCATGCTGGGACAAGCACCGCACACGATGGGAACGCTGGAGTCTCGACCAAGTGTCCTGCGTCAGACAGGAGATTGTGGTAAAACAAAAAGGGGGTTGTCAATCTGTGGTGAGTGAAACTGAAAAGTTGCTCACACGAGTGTGGACAGGGGAGGAGAGGAGAGGAGGGTGTGTCGTGCAGTTAGCAGCTGGCGGTGGCAGTGTGTGCGTCTCCCTGTCTTATGGGATCCTACAAAATCACACACGAGCACGATGCGGTGTGGCAACACAGGCTGTTTTTGGGTGACTGGGGGCACTTTCTCCTAGATTTTGTGTAAAGCACACAAAATATAACCCCATTTCTAGTACAGGGGGTGCTTGACGCTGGCCTCTCCCAATCATTCAACAAAAATATGGAAGGTGTGTGGAATTCCTCAACGCTCCACCTTGGTAAAACGAAACAGCAAAAGCCCCAAACTCAAGGGAAAAGCAAAGTCGGAAATGAATAGTGTACAGATGTGGAAGTGGCAGTGTGTGACACTCCAAAAACCAAGTGGTCAAAAAACTTGTGTAATCGCAACACATCTTGGAAAAGATGTGTGAATATGAACAGACAGCACACTTAGTGCACTGGCAGTGTAACACCTCGACAAGCCGCTCTTCTGTCCTCGCACAACGCACCCGCAGTGGCATGAGGGCACCACCGCACGAGGCAGTGTCAACACCATTCGTCCTCGTCACTCAGACTGCATTCGTCTTGGAAAAGAGGCAAACACAAAGAGCAAGTACGAACAGTGCGCTCACTCCTTGACATCACAAAGAATCCGTCTCGCAAGTTCAGGTTCCACAGCATCAGCATTGCGACAGCCAACTGCACGAGGAACTGTTGCAGGGACACCGATCACTCTCTTCAGCCGCAACCCATCAATCGTGCCGTCTTCCCCAGTGCAGATGGTCCACACACGCACAGTGTTGCCCTTGCAAGCACAGATCACTTCGCGTCCATCAGGGCTCACAGCAAGTCTGAGCAAATCGTGATGTGCCCTGATCGCTGCCACCTTCGCACCAGTGGTCATGCTCCACACACTCACACTTTTCGAACTCGACACCACGTGAGCTTCATCAGCTGTAAGTGCCATTCCATTCACGAATCCATCATGATTCAGGGTGAAGACCTCCTTCCCGCTGGCAACATCCCACACACGCACAGTACTGTCCAGGCAAGAGCATGAAACAAGACGAGATCCATCACGACTCACGGCCACGCCGGTGACAGATGAAGTATGTCCTTTGAACACCATCGTCTCTTCTCCAGTGTGAAGTTTCCACATGTGTACGGTGGAATCATCGTATTGCGAAACTACATGCACTCCATCAGGAGTCACTACTGCTCCGTCGGAACGGCAAGTAGTTCCTGCATATTCTGACACCTTCTTCCCAGTCGGCATGCTCCACACATACGTATAGTGAGTGTCTTCCTCCGGTGAAGGCTTTGAACAGGTCACCACGTGAGATGCATCGGGAGACACTGCTAAGGAATGCAGTGTTGCACACCCTTTCAAGAACACCGCAAACTCACTGGAATCTGTGCACAAAGGCTGCACTTTCCCCGTCGCAACGTCCCACACACACGCTCTCCTTTCGCCAGCGTTGTTGCAAGAGCAATAAACTACATGAGAGCCATCTGGGTACACAGCCGCAGCATCAGCATTGCGTTGATATGCTCCTGTTTCAACTGCCTGTGTCTGCCTGCCGGTGGATGCGTTCCAGATGGAGTTCCTCTTGCCACCGTACGAAATGATAGATCCATCAGGGGCCGCTGCCACGGTCTTTCCTGAGACTCCTTCGAAACCTGGTGTCTCCTTCCCGGTTGTGATGTTCCACACTCGAACAGTCTCGTATATGGCGCATGTAACCACGTGGCATCCATCTGGTGACACTGCCACTGCAGTCACAGTGGAGGTATGCCCTTGCAACACCTTCACCTCCTTCCCAGTCGAAATGCTCCAAACGTGCACAGTACCGCTGTCGGATCCAGCAACCACGTGACATCCATCGGGAGTGACTGCCACTGCTGTCCACTTAGCGTCGGCATGGAACACCATCACCTCTGCCCCAGTGGAGAGGTTCCAAAGATGTGCGTCAACACAGCACGAAACAACATGGCATCCATCGGGAGTGACTGCCAATGCACGCGGAGTCTTCACACAACAAGGCCACTGCATCTCCTGCTTCCCGGTCACCAGATCCCATACGCACAGCTCCTCCCCAGAGCATGTCACTATTTGACTTCCATCCTTCGTAATAACCATGCTGAGAATGCCAGACGACTTCACTGCCAGCACTTCCATCCCCGTCGAGAGATCCCACACACGGATGCCGTCGTGAGGAGAAGTTGAAACAACTTTAGAACTGTCGGGAGTGACTGCCACTTCGTACACGTTACCTTCGTGGCCTGCCAAGACGAACACTGCCTCCCCAGTGTGCATATCCCACACACACACAGTTTTGTCGCCGGAGCACGAAACTACGCGGGTTCCGTCAGGTGTTACTGCCACTCCAAAGATCTGCCCCGAATGCTCGTCCAAGAGCATCACTTCTTCACCAGAAGACATGCTCCACACATGTACATTGCTGTAGCGACCTGCTACCATGTGACTACCATCAGGTGTCACTACCACAGCACAGGCACCATGTTCAAGTACAGGAAGTGGTGTGCCAAGGGAGCAGTCAGGCAGCATCGTGCCACCCATGTCGCAGGTGTTGAACTCAGTGTGCTCCAGCCAGCAGTTCGAGAAGGAAGCGCCCGTCAGCGCCGTCCCCACAAACAGAGACCCGCGCAGGTCGCAGTTCGACACACGGATCCCGCTCAGGTCCTCCCCACTCACAGGGATGCGTGCACGTGCCAGCAGTGCTGCTGCATTCGACCCTGCTGTCACAGCACCCTCCCCACAAACACCTGCATCTCCACCTGGAACTACACCTGCACCTGCACTGCCGCGTGTCGCCTTCACAACCGCAAGCAGCTCTGTGCTGGCACGTTCGTACAGCACACTGTCTCCACACACCAGCGCCGCAAAGAACCCAAGCACACGCTGCGAGTCCTTGCTGAAGCTCCGCTGCACCAGCGTCCCCAGTGTCCCTGCTGGATCACGTGCAAGCCGCCGTGCTGCAAGGTGCTCCCCAAGCGACTTGTGCCGGAACGTGAACGCACTCCGCTCCTCCTCAAAGTCCTCAATCCGGAACGGCAGGCAGCGGAAGCACGCATCCCGCACAGCCTCACACACACCGTGCTGCAAATCAAGAACCTCCGACGCCACACCCACAGTCCCCTGCCACTCGTTTGTCTCCAGCATCCTGCATGCAACAAGCTCCCCTGCACGCACCACATCCTCCAAAGACACATCCGAAACAGCATCAGCACCAGCAACAGCAACAGCAACCCCACCAGACGCCATCTCCTTCTTCGTCCACGTCTCCAGGTAGGTCTCGTAGATCACCTCCTCAGAAGCCTTCCCGCTGCACTGCGCGTGGCACGCCATGTGCAGCACAAACGGGTTCCGCAGCTGCACAAGTCCCTCAACGTCCTCCTCACGCACGAACACTGTGCGCTCTTCCTTGTGGGCGGACTTCTCCTTCTCCTCTTTGTGTTCCTTCTCCCAGGCTGTGTTTGCACGCTTGATGTACGTTCTCGCATCCACCTCTGTGAACGGCTGCATGTACAGAGCACACACACCAGCACCACACACACCAGAGGGAGACGTGTCCACACCCTTCAGGTACTCACCACGCACAGTCACAACAACGCTGCAGTGTGCCTCCACCCACGGGTGCCGGCACAGAAGGCCACCCTCAGCCACCACAGCATCCACATCCTCCTGCGTCAGCCCCACCTCGTCCAGCGAGTCCAGCACCAGCACCACCTCGTACGTCTCCGCAAGGAACGCACGGTCCGCTTCCCGCAGCGCAAACGACTCCAGCACGAACCTGTCCAGCCCTCCCTTCTCAAGCAGGTGCTGCTTCACAGTCGGCAGCGCCACAAACACAGGGAAGTACGGCTTCGCATCCGCATCCGCAGTCACATCACTCACCACGCTGGTTCTGTTTCTGTTTGTCTTTACCGTTGTGTCTTCGTTGCTGGTGCTTTCGCTCTTCCTCGCAGACGTTGCAAGGTCGCTCAGAATTGCAATCGAAGCAGACGTCTTCCCGCTCCCTCCTTCTCCGATCACACACAGCACACCACACGTCCCTTGTCTTTCTTCTCTCGCCTCCACATCAGGCTTGCGCTCTGTGCCCGCTGCTGTCTGTGTGCACACGGAAGACATCTGCTTCCCACCTCCACCTCCACCTCCACGTGCACGAAGCCACCTCCGCACCTCCTCCATCAGCGGACGTGTCTCCGACTCATCCACACGTGTGTCGTCCCCCACACGCCCCTCCACGTACTGCGCAAGGTAGTCCTCGAAGAACGCGACTGTGTGTCCTATCACCTCCTGCAGCGCACCCACCTGCTCAGCAGCACTCGTCTCTGCAACACCCTTCCCCACACCAGAACGCACCTCCTGCATCACAATCACGTCAAAGCGCAGCCCCATCATCCGCAGCAACGTCGGCGAAAGCTTCCACTGCACCCGGTACTCGATGTTCGCTGTGTACAGCAGCTCGTCCTCCGAAGCATACACAGACGAGAACTTCACGTCTGCAGCACCCTCCTTCGCCACCACCACAAAGAACGTGCCCCCCTTCCCGTACATGAAGCTCCGAGCCACATCCCGCTTCAGTGTTGTCGACGTGAAGCAGTTCCACACAATGTGCGTATTCAGCGCGTACTTCGCAGACACGTTCACATTGATCCCGCGGAACACAGTCCGCAGCTGCTTCCGCCGGCTCCCAATCAGCCGGTCCAGACCACGGATCAGCGGCGCAAAGGTCGCAATCACGTGCAGCTGCGGGGGTGCGGGACACAGCTCAAACACGTTCGGTGCTGTCTTCTCAGGTGTCCCCTTCCACTCCTTCACCGCAGCCAGCTGCCCCACAGCACGCATCGCAGTGTTCATCGTCATGTACAGCGCAAGCGACTGTGAATCAGAAGCACTCCCGTGGTTGTCCAGCACAGCCCGCTCCGTCAGTCTGATGTACCGCAGCTTCCCGTCAGGCCCTTTCGCAATCTGCGGTGTGCCGTCCTTCTCGTCGCACACAACATCCCCGCCGCTGTCCAGCACATACTCCACGCAGTCAGACGTGAACAGGAACCCCGACAGCAGCAGCTCAAACGGGTCGCGTGCCGCCATCCAGTCCTCCACCTCCACGTGCCCACCACGTGTCTTCGCAGCCTCCCTCCGTCCTCTCATGTCCTCCAGCAGACGCTTGCACACCACACGGAACCCCGCCTCCATGTGCCGCACGTGTTCGTCTGTGTAGCCCAACGGCGGATCCACCTTTGGCAGACCACGCAGCCAGCACAGCAGGTCTTCACCTCCATTGCTGTTCTTGTTGTTGTTGTTGTTGTCGTCTGTTTTCCGCAGGAACTCCACCTTCCGTCCGTCTGTGTGCCGCAGTGCACCCGTGTCCCCGTCAAGATCGTCCTCTCCCAGGTGCCTGTCTCCAGTCGAGGTGTTCGTGTCTTTCGCCATGTCCACGTGAGGGTCAGTAAGAGGTGCTGTCGTTGCATCTCCACTGCTCCGTTCCACTGCCACACCTGTTGTTGTACCTATTGTTGTTGGTGTTGTTGTTGTTGCTGTGGCGACACCGTGAGTGAGGTACACCTGCACAGCATCCTCCACCTCCACAAGGATCTGTGCTGCATGTGCCCCCAGCTCCGCCTCAAGTCGCCCCCGCACATCCGCGTCCCTGTGCTGCAGTGCGTACCACAGCGGCACCTTCCCGTCCCTGTCACGCACGTTCCCTGCCCCGTTCTCCACAAGAAACCGCACTGCCTCCACGTCCCCCGCAAGCACGGCACTGTGCAGCATTGTCCTCCCGTCCACGCTGTCCACTGCGTCCACGGGCCTCTCCTTCCCAGTAATTCCCTTTGCAATCTCGTCCTTTTCAGGCTTCGACGCTCCGGATCCCATCTTCCTGAAACAAAATGTGTGTTGTGTTTGTTCACAGAGGTTGGTGTGTTGTCCCTGTTTGTGTGTTGTGGGAAGAAGGAGAAGAAGAAGTATCCATTGTGGAAACCCACTTCTGAGCTTCGCATGCTGTTGCCAGGTCCTCCCAGCCCTGGTAGCAACCACAGAGTAGGTGAAGTGCGAGAAAAACACACGACAGCACCCCACACCTGGCCGCAGCTTCCGACGCACTGTCGCAATGTACTATGGAGGCACCTCCGACTGACCGTACGATGCGAGCCACGGATGAAAGCACAAAGTACCCTGCAGCCAACAACAGAAGGTGTGAAGGAGAATGAGAGCGTGGGGGTGGGTGGGCACACAACAAACAGTGAGGTGGGGTGGGTGGTGGGGTTTCGTTCTTTTCGCTGTTTTCTGTTGCATCAACAATGACAACAACGCACCTTGGCAGCTCATCTTCACTGATATACAAATTGCATGCAACCCCGGAAAGTGATGAGAAGTACTTCAGCACCCACCTCAGTATTCAAATAAGAGTGTGGCGGAAAATAGGAAAAATCAGAAGACCATTTGGGGCAGAGGTTCTGTCTGGTCAGGCCTTTTGCCGCCAACCTTTTTGTGCTTCATGAAAACACCAAAACGGAAACTGATGAGACGGAGACTAAGTAGTGAAGAAAATTTATTTTAGTGGTACGCTTTTTGTCGCACTGCATAAAAATCTCTGGAGCCAAAGGTGGGCACCCCACACCGTACCTACTCCGCAGGCTTTGGTACCACGACCTATGCACACTAGCGCACTGTCCGGTTCAACGACTGTGCACAGCGAGACAAAACCACCCCTATTTGGAATACCGTATGCCCCCTTTTTCTTTTTTCGCCCTGTATCCGTATCTAAATATAGGGCGAATACGTATTCGCCTTGGGTATGTCTAGGGCTGCTCGGGAGGGGCCCATAGGGGAGGGGCAGACACGGAGAGGAGATATAGACAAGCCAGGGGTGGTCGCAGGGGGCCTCGTACCATGTGTTCCCTTTGTGGAAAAGGAGGGGGCGGTAGGGCTTTCCAGGTCTGTTGTCTGCAGTGCTTTGCGGGAGGAGTGGCCTGTGAGGGTGTGCGAGGGGACGTAGCTTCTGTTGCCTTCTGCCGACGCGGAGGAGGAGGACCTGAAGGCGTTTGGCGTCCAGTTTGACCGTGCAGCTTCGAGGTCGCAGTGCGCAGCTGGCGGCGTCACTTTGCGTGTCTCAGTCGCTTGCGGGATTCCTCAAGTGGTTCGTCTCTGCTGCGTTTCAAACGGGATTCAACTACTAAATGCCCCAGCCCTTCTTTCCTCACTGTGCTTGATACAACATCGCTGCAGCCGGTGAGGTAGATGCTCCTCAACGAAGTGCATTGAGCAAATAAGAGGCTCTCACTATGTGAGACATTTTGTTCTATTTGCGTGACACCGCTCAGTGGTGATAAGTCCAGTGTACGCAAAGAAGAGCATCCATAAAGGAAGCCGTGACCAATGTGTGTGACACTGCTCATTGGTGATAAGTCGAGTGTACGCAAAGACTTGCATCCAGCAAGGAAGCCGGCGCCAATTTGTGTAACATGGATCAACCCAGACAGGTCGATGCTTGTCAATGAAGTGCAGTCCTGAAGAAAGCGGTGCCCAATTTGAGTCACAACAGACTCAGCACTCAGATCAAGACTCGTCAACGATGTCCTCAGCAAGAAGTGATCAGGAATCACCGTCGCAACCTCCGCCTGCAGAAGCAAACACGCCACCTCAGGATTCTTCACAGTCTCCAGCCTCCCAGCCGTGATGTCAGTCTCACCCAACGCATGAAGTGCTGCTCTGGCCTCGTATTTCGTCACCTTCGTCAACACAACCGTGTCTCCAGCACTCAGCTGCGTCATGTCGTATCCTTCGTCCATCGCCTCCCCGCCGAAACTCATCACAAAGCCGTCTTCAGGCAACCCCACTGCAGACGCACCTTCCGACGCAGCACCGCAGGTGTGTCATCCTCACCCAGCTCCACCGTATCCTTCTCTCCGTTCCACCCCTTGATTGTCAAATCCATATTTTTTGTAACCAAAGCCTTTTCCCTGTTGTGTTGGTGTGATGAGGTGGAGAAGGTGTGTGGGGGAAAGGAACAAGAAAAAGGCAAACCTGCTGCCACCAAGACAACAGAGTGAGAAACGCGTACAGGGAGCGACTACATCCTGTCTGCTGATTCCTCACATGCATACTGTGCTGTCCACAACCACAACAAGGATGACTTCACGAAGTGTACTGCCCAAAGGGCCTTGAGGACTCCACCCCTCGGACCCACATTCATGTCCCTCCATCTAGGAAACGTTGCTGCTATTGCGAAATAAAGGGGAGCTCATATCTCTATCTTTTTGAAACCGGTCCGTTGTTTTGTTTTGTTGTTTTTTTTTTTTTTTTTTTTTCAGTGTTTCCCAGCATCTCACCTAACTCTGAAAATAGGTGAGATTTTGCGGTTTTGCGGGTTTTTGTATAGGTGTGGCGAGCCCGGGCGCGCTTCGCGCGCCCGGGTCCCCACCTTAGCTCAAGTTGGGGGCCTCCGGCGGAATGTGAGAATTTCTCGGAGTTCGGCACTTCATTGATATTTGCACCAGGCACACGTGGTACACGAATTATCAGTAACCTCAGTACATTTACAAAATAAACGGCAGTCATGGCAGGCATGGCACCCAAGCGAAGCCACGGTACGCAACATTTCTAAAAATTGTTGACATAAATGTCACTGTCGTTGGAAGATTGGGGGGTCAGCTTGTTTTTGTGCCCAAAATTTCTCAGCACTGCCGACCAGGGACATTGGGAACATAGGGATTTTTGCGGAGCAAAAAAAAATCAAACAAATGGCGCCGCAGGCGAAAAAAAATTAGGGTACAGTGTAAAAATCTATCTTTTTTACAGCACATAGTCACACACCTAACCCTTTTTTGCGGAGCAAAAAAGGGAAAATGGCGCCGCAGGCAAAAAAATATTGAGGTACAGCCTGGATGGTGCGGTCAGCAACCCAGTTCCCCATGGTACTCCCGTGGTTCAACCATGATTTTTTTTTTTTTTTTTTCCTGCAGGTGAGATTTCTCACCTCACTTTTTTTTTTTTTTTTTTTTTGTGAGATTTCTCACCCCAAAATCTCACCGTGGGAAACACTGTTTTTTTTGCTTTTTTGTTTTTGTTTTTGTTTTGAAAACTTTGTTGTATTCGTGTAGACACCCAAGGATGCGCTCCATCACTTTTTCTTCGTCTAATCAAATGCGGGGAGGATTCCTCGACTACAGACAGGTAGGGAGGTGGGGCAGAGGGCAAGGGGACAGAGGGGGCAGAGGGGGGGGGTTCCCCCTGTTGTTAAATAAATTTTGTAAAAAAAAAAAGAAAAGTATTTCAACATATGCATTTCAATACATTGATAGCATAGGTACAGGGAGCAACAAAAAAATGGAGAAAAAAAATAAACTTTCGTATGTCCCCCTGAAAAACACCCTGCACTGTTTTTTTGTGCACAGAAAAAGAAAATAAAAAAAGCTTCCGTTCAACGACAATCCACAAGAGTAGAACACAGAATAGAATGCCACATGTCAGCGTGACACGTCAGAATGAAAATGTCATATGACATGGTAAAAACGATGACATGTGGTGCGTATCATTTCTTTGTACAGAACGCACACTTTTCCATGGTTTTGTTGTAACCCCCCCCTAAGCACACTGTGCAGACGAACCAAAAGTTCGTCGATTTGGTTCCACGATGTTCGCCGACGAACATCGACGGACCAAAAATGTCACTTTTTATAAGGGCCCTCCCACGCGGCAAACCATACTCCCCTCCAGACCCAGGACGAACATCGACGAACCCATGGTTCGTCTGCACAGTATGTTTAGGGGGGTTACAACAAAACCATAGAAAAGTGTGCGTTCTGTACAGAGAAATGACACGTACCAAGACGTACCGCATGGCATCGTTTTTACCATGGTATATGCCAATTTCATTCCGTCACGCTGACCTGAGGCATCGTGTAGACCTTACCTTGCCCTACGGGGGTTGAAAAAGGGGTTGTGGGGAGAAATCCTATTATTTACAGTTCAAAAAAAAAAAGAGAGAGAGAAAAAATACACGTTGCGTTTCCTCCTATCGGTTACGTTTCCAAACAACTCGTTGGACCACCCCCCATTCCCCTTTTCGTCATCATTTTTTTGGGTTCTCCAGGTTGTTGGTGTCGCAATGCTCCTGCAGCGCGGCATCGATCTTTGCTACGTTTGCTTTGCACTTTTCTTTAAGCTCTTCGTCTGGTGCCTCGTCGTTTGACAGCCTTTTTAACTGAGCGTCCAGTGCCTGAGACGTCAGGAAAAGAGCGAGGTTGTCACAGCGTTTCTCCATGTTCCCCGCATGCTTCTGGAACTCCTTTCCTGCATTATCTGAAAATTCTTTCACCTTTGCGTACGTTCCCGCAAAGGTCACGTTTTCCCACAGCTCTTTACACATCTGTCTCACGTTATCTGCATGGTTGAGCAGCTGGGTCGACATAGCAGTCTCCCACATCTCGAAAGCGGTGTTGCTTGTTTCCTCTTCGATCATCGAATCGGAACCATCATCGACGTAGCCCCCGGACATTGGGGGGGAGGGAAAGGGAGAGGTGATCCTGTTCCATGTGGTGTGGGGGGTGTGGCTAGGTTGTATTATACATGCTCTGCCCCCGACCGAATACCGTATTATTCGTATTTTTCGATTGCCGTATGATACGGTAGTTCTAGTTGTCGGTCCGGTTAGAATTTTGGTTATTGTTCTCGAGTCTAACAATGACATTATGAGATTGTTAGAGTATGGTCAGAGTAGCGCTATACAGAATTATACGGTGCCATACGGTGCTGCTGGGGGACCGACTACCGTATAGTCCGTATAATTAATTATACGAATTATTCGAATTTTACAACCTAAGGGGGGGAGGTGGTGGGGAAGGAAATGAAGTTAGGGTAGTGAGCCACCACGAATGCCATGACACTGCCAACATTGCTGCAAAAAGAATTTGCAGGGTATCGTGAGCGATGAATTGCGTCAAAAAAAAAAAAAGTGTGTCATATCATGACAAAGTGTGAGAGGGAGGGGGAGGGTCAGATGAAAATAGTTGTGTTGCTTATCTTGTTTTAAGTGTTTTGACATAAGGTCTGCCCCCCCCTTTCCCTCAAAAAATCCCGTTTTTTTATTTGAAATAATTGTCATTTTGTGTACCAGTTGTAATACAATGGATCACCATTAATTCGCAGCTTTTTTTGAGGACCATGTACCCGCCCCCCTTTTTTGTGTGACGGAAAAAAAAAAAGAAAAAGAAAATCGTTGTCATGGCACGCCATTGTGTCCTTTTTTTTCCACCACCGCCGCCACCAACTTTTCTTAGGCAATATAACGCTCTTAAGACTGCCTTTTGCTTTTTTCAACAACAACAAAAAAAATTTTTTTTAAAGTCCCCCACCCCAGCCGAACCCCACCACCTATCACAGTCAAAAAAAATTGTAACTAAATGTGGTTTTTTCCCCCCCTTGCGTAACCCAATTGCTAGATTTGGGGTCGCGTTCGTTCATTGCGAGCCTTCCTATTTTTGTTGTTTTGTTTGTTTTGTTTTTTTTAGTTTCGGAAATATCCAGGGGTCTTGAAGCCTTTGACAATTTCGACAAAAAAAAAAAACTGATTTTTTTTTTGTCAAAATTTAGCTTTTTTGGTGTGGCTGAACCCAAAAAAAAGGGTATTATTTAGCAGTTTGTTAGCACTTTGTTAGCATGCATTTTTGGGGGGGTGGTGTATAAAAAAATTTTTCCCCACGGGTGTTGGAAAAAAAATTTTTTTTTTCGTTGGTGAGCTTTTTAACGCCGGCATTTGCATTTCCGGAATCCGTCCGGCCAGTGGTGGGGTCAATTCGCCGAAATGGACAAGTTCTCGTTTGTGGTCAATTTCCGCAGTATACACAGTATACACAGTATACACAGTATACACAGTATACACAGTATACACAGTATACACAGTATACACAGTATACACAGTATACACAGTATACACAGTATACACAGTATACACAGTATACACAGTATACACAGTATACACAGTATACACAGTATACACAGTATACACAGTATACACAGTATACACAGTATACACAGTATACACAGTATACACAGTATACACAGTATACACAGTATACACAGTATACACAGTATACACAGTATACACAGTATACACAGTATACACAGTATACACAGTATACACAGTATACACAGTATACACAGTATACACAGTATACACAGTATACACAGTATACACAGTATACACAGTATACACAGTATACACAGTATACACAGTATACACAGTATACACAGTATACACAGTATACACAGTATACACAGTATACACAGTATACACAGTATACTCAGTATACTCAGGGGGAAAACTCACTTTGTGGGCGCCGCAGGCGCACGGTACGCGTTTTTCTTGATTTTTTCCAGCCCCGTTCTGTGCGTTCTTTTGACTCAGCGAGTCGATTGCGTTCAACGGTGGGGTCACACATGGGTATGCAAGAGTGGAGGCGCGCCAACAGGGGGAGTGGAAAAACCAAGGTAAAAAAATGTTTTTATACACCACCCCTAAAAAAAGGGTATTATTTAGCAGTTTGTTAGCAGTTCTTTAGCAGTGAAATTTGCTGGTTTCAGCCACACCATTTTTGTCGAAATTCAAAAAAAGGGGATCAGCGTACCCCATTTCCCGAGGGTGCGCTACACCCTTTTTTTTTGTTGTTTTTGTTTTATTTTATTTTTTGAAAACTTGGTTGTTGACACCCGAGGATGAACCTCACTATATGGGGAGATCCGGGTGCCCGCAACAACAATATTCACAAAAAATCACAACAAATCACAACAAATCACACAAAATCACACAAAATAAATACAAAAAATCACAAAAAAAAAATTCTATTCACATACATGTTGGTACGTACGTAAAACGCGCAAAAATAATCAAAAAACGCGCAAAATAATAAAAAAATGTTTTTAATAAAAAACGTCACAAAGACGTTTTGCGCGCTTTTGTTACGTTTTTGTGACGTTTTTATTAAAAACATTTTTTTATTATTTTGCGCGTTTTTTGATTATTTTTGCGCGTTTTACGTACGTACCAACATGTATGTATTCACAACAAATCACAAAAAATCACAAAAATCACAAAAAATCCTACCCACATGGTGAGCACACTCGACGACTGCAAGCAACTGCACCGCTATTTGCTGCGGTGGTGCCTTTGTGAGCAGCACTCGTTCGATGTTGGGGCTCACATGTAACAGACTCCGACACTAGTGAGTGGTGACATAACCGCGACGGTTGGGATGTGAACAGGCTAGGCTGGTGAATCTGTTAGGGAGTTGTGTCGGATGCATACTTGTGGGGAGTCACTCCCCTGCAGACAGGCGTGACCAACTTGCCGAGCAGAGGTCAGGTCGAGTAATCGGCTGGCTAACGGTCAAAGATCGCATTGGGTCGGCAGATTCATGCGGTTCAGACCGTCGGTTCCACCTCCGGGCGACTGGAGTGGTCAGCGCGAGCTGGCTGTGTCCCACCAGTGCGTGAAACCACAAACTGGGACGCATGGGATCGCTACAGACTGGGTCACCAGCCGGTCCTCTCAAGCAGAGGGCTCAATGTACAGTCGGGCCACAGTGAGTTACACACCCCGCGGACTTCGGAAGTTTCTGTGATACGGAAGAAGCCATCGGGTGGTAGTGAGCTGTGCTCTCGGTGGAAGGGCGTGTCTGAAAAGGACACAACCAGGAGACCGAGGGGCTGCTGGTCGGAAACACCCCAGGTATGTGTAAAAAGGGTGTAGGACGGCTAGCAGCGGAAAGGTCCTCAGCCTGACCTGCGCCTCCCCACTTCTTCTTCAGGGGAGGAGGGCAAAGGGGACAAGTGAACAACAGCAACAACAGCAGCAGCTACAGCAACTGCAGCAGCAACAGCAACAACAGCAGCAGCAACGGCTACAGCAGCAACATCTTCAGGCGCGTGTGTGTGCGAAGGCGAGGTGCGGAGGCGTCGGTTGGTCAGGTTGGGAGCTGGGGGGCGCGGGATGTTCCTGGTTCCGTCAGTGGGTGTGGGGTCGTAGGGCCTGGTGTTGTGTGGGCCTTGATGGTCTGCCACGTCGCGGCGTTGCTCCGTGCCCTCCTTGCCGACACCCTCTCGTGGAAGGAGCCCTGCCGACGTCGCCGTCGCCGTCGCCGCAGATGGATTGCTCGGAACCCCTGGTGTCAGGGTCTCCGTCTGATGTGTCGGTGCTCCCTGTCTGGGGTCCGTCGTTGCGTCGCGTGGGGGCATTGCCCGCAAGACAACCCTCCACTGGCAGGCTCCCGTCGCCGCAGCAGAGCGCTGTTCCGCATGCGTCATGTTGGCAGAGACAGAGTAGGGCGGTGCCGTCACGTCTGGGCGGGCCCAGGTGCCATGAGAGGTGGGAACGAACAGGATGCCCAGGTGGATGCTGAACGAGAGAGGGTTGACGCTTTCCTGAGCTCCATTTCCCAAGGAGCCGCAGTCCGCGTCCCTAACTCCGAGTCGGACAATTGCCTCTTTGTCTCGCTGTTCCAGGCTCAGACCAGGAACAGGCCGCCCCCTACGGCTGCTGAGTGTACTGAGCTTCGTGAGCTGTTTGCCGACAGAGCCGTTGAGACCCGTGCACAGGGTGAAGTGATGTTGGGTGGGCAGAAGCAGTTGGATGCGTACGTCGCAGGGCTCAGAGGTGACGCCTGGGGAGACCACTTCGCCATCCACCTTGCGGCGAACGTGTGGCGGGAGAACATCCTCGTGGTGCAGTGTGGTGAGAACCCTGTGGTGCGCATCCGGGCAACGCGGCTGTCCACAAAAGAAGTCGCGAGGACGAGGGTCATCACTCGGGTGGGCAATCACTTCGACGCGGTGTACGCCGACAACGACGCTATCGAGTTGCTCACAGCAGGGGCTCCCTACTCCCTGCTCAACCCCGACACCATTGCCGCGCATCCGTTGGCAGCGATCACTGCAGATTCCACCGCCTCTTGCTCCCTCGACCCCCCAGCGCAGGGTTATTACTGCCCCCTGCCTCACTGCTCGGGCTCCAAGATCCACAGGAGCGCGGAGTTTAAGCACCGCAAGCTGCGGGATCACTTGCAGGAGCACGCCCAGCAAGGCGACATCCTGCCTGCAGCCGACCTCCGCCGCCTGAAGTTCACGCAGTGCGTGCGGTGCGGGGACGTCCTCCCCATAAAGGCCAAGGATGGGACATGCTTCTCGTGCAGGGGGGCGACCGCACCATCCGCTGTTCCGCCCATCCGAAAGAGGTCCCAGCAGGAAGTAGACGACGATCGCCTTCTTCCGTCTGCGCATGACATCGCCGTAAGCCGCTCCCGTGTCATGGAGTTCATCCCGGACTACATGCTTCGTGCAGTGACGGAGGCGGTGAACATAGCACTCTTGGACATCGCAGCCAACGCTAAGGACCTGTCCGCGTGGAACCGGTTCGGCATGCTGTGGAAAACGCTCCTCCGCACTCGCCGAAGTGGCAAGACGAAGAAGAAGCGCATGCGAGAGAAGCGCATCGAAGACTTGGAGCGGTGGGAGAAAGGCGAGTTATCCGCACTGTGGCGGGATGCGCAGGCTCAGGTGCCGGGGAGACGAGCAGAGCAAGAGGCCCCCATATTTGAGGATCTGGAACGGGCGTGCGTCGCTGAAGCTCGGAAGGGTCGTCCCGCCGCAGCCTTCTCCCGTCTCTCTTCGTCGGGACTCGCCCCGGACTCTGAAGCCACACTGCAAGCTCTGCGGGCCAAGCACCCTCCGCCCCCATCCAAAGTGGAGTTAGGCCCGGCGTTGGTGAAGCCCGCCACCCCAGATGACTTGACCCCTGCGCAGGTGCTGGCACTGGTGAAACGCATGCCGCGAGGCACTGCTGCAGGTCCTTCCGGCCTCCGTGCGGACCACCTCAAGCAGATGCTGAATGAGAGTGACGTCAACATCCTACCGGCCTTGACTCACGTGCTCAACGCAGTCCGCGCAGCCAGAGTCCCCGACGAAGTCACTCCTTTCCTGGCTGGGGCCCGTTTGATGGCGCTCCCCAAAGGTGCCAACGATGTCCGTCCGATCGCAGTGGGTGAAACTCTCCGTAGGCTGGCAGCGAAATCGTATGCAGCTGATGTGAAGAAGCAAGCGAAGGACATTCTGCTCCCTGGTAAGCAGGTGGGGGTAGGGGTGGAAGGTGGCATCGAGGCAGCGACAGAGACAGTCCGGGACTTCGCTTTCCGTCACATCGGCCAGGACAAAGTAGTGCTGAAGATTGACTTCAGCAATGCGTTCAACACTGTGTGCCGCAACACCTTGCTGAATCAGACGCGCGCACACCTCCCTAAGCTGTCCCGTTTTGTGGAGTGGTGCTACGTGTATCCGTCCTCCCTGGTGTACGGTGAAGTAGTGGTGCAATCGCAGTCCGGTGTGCAGCAAGGTGACCCGCTAGGCCCCCTTCTCTTCTCTCTGGTGGTGAAGGGCTTGACGGAAACGGTTCGCGACCTGCCGGGGGTGGATCTGTCGGTTTGGTACCTGGATGACGGGACGCTCATGGGATCGCCTGCGGCAGTTGCGAAAGCCTTTGAGGTACTAAAGTCGGAGAGCCTGAAGTTGGGGCTATCGGTGAATTCCTCCAAATGCGAACTCATCCCCCTCGGAGGTGAGAAGAACCACACTGATGCCGTCCTCCAGGATGCAGGATTTGCCGTGGCGGACCTGAAGGTGCTCCGAGAGGGATTCAGCTTTCTGGGGGCCCCCATCGGCACTAACGAGTACTGCGACGAGTTCATGGAGAGCACGATGCTTGAATTCTCGAAGAAACTCCGCCTGCTGGGTAAACTGGGAGATGCTCAGGTGGCTCTGTCTCTCTTGCGCCACTGTGAAGGATTTTGCAAAACTGTCTTCTACATGCGGGCCCTTCGTCACCAAGGGGATCACAAGTGGCTGGACAAGTACGACAAGGAGGTGGACCGGGTGCTGGCACAGATTCTGAGTTCGCCAGGGTCGGACCCGGACGCATTGATGCCGGATGCGGCTCGAGTGCAAGCTGCCCTCCCCGTGCGTATAGGGGGCTTGGGGGTGCGCCGTGCATACGACCACTGGACCGCTGCCGCTATGGGAGCTGCTAGTGGCACCTTCGATTTATGCAAGCACCTGGACAAACACTACCGTTGGGATGCTGGAGGGTGGAGCCACACTGCCACCCGGTACAATGAGCTTGTGGACGCCGATGCCCGCGTGAACCCAGAGGAACAGCCCCAGCCATTCCTCAAACAGCGTGATCTGTCTGCCCCGATCATCACACGTCAAGTGTCTGAGTTGCGCGACACAGGGGACATCCAGGACCGTGCTCGGCTGAATTCCCTTCAGCTGCCCTTGGCGGGGGCGTGGATTACCGCATTACCCACCCCAGAAAACGTCATCAACCCGGAAGAGTTTCGAGCAGTGGTCCGTCTCAGACTGGGTCTTGCGGTACACAGGGACAAGGCACTATGCGAACAATGTGGTCGGCCCATGGATGAGTTCGGGATACACGCCCTCAACTGCAGCCATGGGGGTTGCACGATTCGCAGGCATGACCGGCTACGCGATCTGGTGGGCATGCTGGGTTCGAAGGCGGGCCTCGCTCCGTCCCTGGAGCCTAAGCACATCGTCCTCGGAGGGACCAAACCGGCAGACATCTTCTTCTCCATCGGAGTCGGTGATGGCAAGCCTCGAGCGGTGGACTGCGTGGTAGCGAATCCCCTCGCCAAGTCGCATGTCCAAGGGGCGGCCCGGGCGGTGGGACACGCCGCGGTCACACATCAGACGGCGAAACGGGGCAAGCACGGCGAAGCCTGCAGGAAAGCTCATATTTCCTTCACAGCCTTTGCAGCCGAGGTCCTTGGGGGGCTAGGTCCGGAGGCAGACACGCTGTGGCGCCATCTGAACAAGATGGCTGCGGAGCGAGCGGACGGGGATAAAGTTCTGGCATCGGTCAAGTGGAACGAACGTCTGGCCGTGTGTGTCCAGCGGGAGGTGGGCGCCACATTGCTGAAGAGAGGCGCCCTGTGCTTCAGCCTTGCGGTCACGCGCACAGCAGTGCCAGCGAAAGCAGTGTCCCTCGACAAAAGCTACTACGTCTCGCCAGACCCTCCCGATGACCGTTTCCCTTCGTACGTGGATGACCATCTGTACCGCTTGTCTGAGAACGACTGTGAAGTTGAAGAGGAACCTGTCGCTCCCGTCGCCCCTGATCCCCTTTATGACGTCGACGAAGCCACGGCAGCGATGGAGGCATGGCTGAGCCGACAAGCGGGCAAGGAATCCACCCATCCGTCCACCCTTGAAGTACCCTCCACTCCCTGCGAAGACCCTGCAACAGCATTCAAGGCGCTGGAGACATGTGACCCCCCGCCGGCCCTGCCGCTACAGCTGTCCTCCCTCGGGTGCTCCGTTCCCGCGGACTTCCGCTACACAGTGGGCGACTGTTGCTTCGATGCCGTGGCGTACCAGTGCGGGAGGAGTGCGGGGTCCCTGAGACAGGCGGCGATTGCACAGGTGGTCCAAGACGAGGACTTAGCGGCTCGCGCTGAACCAAGTGTCGGAGTATGGGCGCGACAGATGAGCATCGCTGGGTGTGCGCGTCCTGACACTTGGGCTGACATGGTGACGGTTAGCGGCCTGGCCCGAGCTCTGCATTCCCTGGTGGTGGTGTTCATTGGTGGCCATCGACCGTCGGTCTTCACCCCCTCAGGCGAAGTGGGATACCGTCAGGTGCTCGCACTAGCCCACGATGGCCGCACCGCAGGTCACTTCACGCCGGTCAATATCCCCGAGAAGCTGACGCAGTTCCTCCTCATGCATGAACCGACCCCGCGCCTGCCGCCTCTCACTTGTGTGTCACGCGAGGGGCTTCTGGACTGCCCCCTGGAAGACTCACGGGCGGATTTCGGGAAATGCGAGCTGTGCTCGGCTGCGGTCCTCGGTCGTGAACGTCATTGGGAGTGTCGGGAGTGCTCAGTTTGGGTGTGTGTGCCGTGTCGTTCCCTCCCCTCAACCTGCCCGCGGGCCCTGCCAGTGTCCAGCAAGCCATGCGCGGCGAGGATCATTGCGCGCGCGCACGAGATGATTGACCCCAAGAGCATTAACTTGGTGAAGGTACAGCGTGAAGCTCGCGTGACCAGCCAAGTGGAGACTGCAAAGGCGCGGAGGGCACAGACGCAACGCAACATGAGACAGGCATCATCAGACGTCCAGGGACAAGAGAGCGGCTACTCCACCACACATTCAGCCCTCCCTACTCCGGTCGCGTCCTCGGTGCCCCCTGTCGCACAAGCAGTTGCCCGTCCCGGCGCCTCTGCGCAGACACACCCTGGTTCGGACGGGGCAACACAACCTCAGACCGGTACGGAGAGTGGCTTCTCAAACACCCACTCAGCCCTCCCCGTATCTTCTTCCTCTGAGGCAGTTCCCTCTTCCGTCCACCCGAGAGAGCAGCCGCCCGCCGCATCGCAGGGCAGCGAGTTCTCTATGGACCTCATCGACGAATCAGAACTCGCAGTCCCCATGTCTGACGCCACTTCGGCCCCCAGCACGTACACGCAATCGGAGAGTGGCTCTCAACCCGCACCTACAGCCCTCCCGACCAACGTGCCGTTCTATGCCGGTATGGCGCCCTGCCCAGGATTCAACAACATGGGGTGTCCAGCGACCGCCGAGGCGTGGAAGGACACGTTCTACCCGAACACGCTTCAGCACCAGTCGCTGGCAGCGGGAGGGGATTGGCAGTCGGTGGATGACGCCCTCACCTGCCTCTACCTGTGGAAAGAAGCGAAGAAGCCGTCGATGAGCTCCGACGAGGTGGAAGAGGCTTACACCCTCTACAACCGTCTGCGGGGCCTAAAGCGGAGCAGGAACTCGCGGCCGTCCCAGAGCACTTGAGTTTTTCTTTTTCATTCTTTACTTTTGTTTGGCTTTTAGCCTCCCCCCTCCCCCTTTGCCTATTGGTTTTATTTTATTTTATTTTTAGAATTAGAGTGTACAGCTAGGTAGGACCAGACGTCGTTAACAGCTATGAACCAAAGAGGTTCTCAGTGTCGTCGGCCAAGCCCCTTCACCAAAAAAGACTACAACAAGAAAACAAACACACAGAAAAAAAAGTAAAAGAATGCCCTTCCTCAGTCCGGAAGTATCACCTCAAAAAAAAAAAAAAAAAAAAAAAAAAAAAAAAAAAAAAAAAACAAAAAATCACAAGCAATCACAAAAAAAAAATCCTATTCACAAAAAATCACAAAAAATCACAAACAAAAAATCTTATTCACAAAAAATCACACAAAATCACAAAAAAATAAATCCTATTCACAAAAAATCACAAACAATCACAAAAAATCACAAAAAATCACAAAAAGTGGATGTGATTTTTTGTGATTTTTTGTGATTTTTTGTGAATAGGATTTATTTTTTGTGATTTTGTGTGATTTTTTGTGAATAAGATTTTTTGTTTGTGATTTTTTGTGATTGTTTGTGAATAGGATTTTTTTTTTGTGATTTTTTGTGATTTTTGTGATTTTTTGTGATCGTTTGTGTTTTTTTGCGAATAGGATTTATTTTTTGTGATTGTTTGTGATTTTTTGTGAATAGGATTTATTTTGTGTGATTTTGTGTGATTTTGTGTGAATAAGATTTTTTGTTTGTGATTGTTTGTGATTTTTTGTGAAGAGGATTTTTTTTTTGTGATTGCTTGTGAATATTGTTGTTGCGGGCACCCGGATCTCCCCACTATATTTGTATTTATTTGAAAACTTTTTTTTACCATTCCGTGTATCAGGGAACGGAGCAATGTACGGTCCTGTCTGGAAGCTCCAAGAAAATGGAGTCGGCGGGGCTTAAATAGGAAGTTGCCTTTTCCGGAGGTATCACTCACCTATATCATTGAAATGCCATTTGCTTACCAATGGTACACATTCCAATATTGTTGCCCCCGGGTTTTTGTTTTACATTGACACTTGACGCACCACGGTCGTACCATCAAAGACTCCCCCCCAGGAGTCCCCCCTCGCATCACTACTTAGACCCACCCGCTGCCCCCTACACCCCATTTTGTTTTATTTTTTGAAATCTCAAATACGATCGGCCATACTAACGATGAATGCTTCCACCTATTCGCTTCGTTATTGTATTTTGTTTTTTGTTTTGTTTTGTTTTGTTTTGTCGTGTCTGCAAATGCCACCTGCTTAAGGTCTTGGCAAAGTCCGTTTGTGCATATTAAAAAAAAGCTTTTTTTTAAAATCCTCTTCGTCATGCCTCTGGCACTTCCCACATGCACTTCATTTTAGTTTTATTTTAAATTTTTTTTGAAAAAAACCTCATTCAGGGGAACAAAAACGTAGTTGCCTTTTCCCCAAAACATGCACACACAACAAAAACGAGGGCATATGCCGCCATCCCAACCTTTTACATCATCAATTGAAATACCCACATGGTGCAACACTCCTACACTGCGTTCACTTCCAGAAGGACTTCTTCTTCGTTCTCTCTTTTGTCTTTTTTGATGAAATTAGAGTTTTGCCTCTTGTGTTTGCAACAGTTTTTTTTTTGTGCAAATCTCCACTTTGAAGTTATTTTGGTATAGATTCTATGAGTCGTGCAAGATCGAGAGGAGAGGTGCTGTTGACAGGCTGTTCTGGCACTGCCGGCACAGCAGATGTGGACAGCCCGCTGTTTTGCGCCCCTTTCGCTGGCGCACCGGAGGAGGCGTCGATCATGTTGCACAGACCTGACCCAGACTCAGCAGACAGCGTCTCTCCGTGTTGTGCGTACTGGACAGGGCGGCCATCAGAGCGCAGGTCAAGTGTGTCAACAAACTCAACCCTCCCGACCCGCAGCCAGTTCACCCTAAAGATATGCTGCCACAGCGAAGGGAGCTCTTCGAATGCCTGAAAAAAAAAAAAAAATTTTATAAGATGATCCTGAGCCAGTCACCTTAAAATAATGTGTGGAAGCTATAAGCGGCATACCCCAACTGTCGCATGCTCCTTCCTGGGCTTGACTGGGCCGTGCATCTCTGCGTAGCCTGTGAAGATGCCGCTCCCCGTTACTGAGAATATGAGGATCACTGTGTTCGCGTTCTTCAAGTATTTGTTGAGCTTTTCCCCCATGCTCTCCGTAGTGTACCTGATTGGGGGGGGGTTTGGTTGCCATTTTGTTTTTTGCAGACAATAACGCAGTGTAACGGAGTGGTTGTTAGGAAATAATACAAACTGTAAGGATCGGAATCCTTTTTGGAATCGAAGGATGAATTCGTGTGTATAATTCGATAATCTTGTATTTGTTTCCTCTCTCTCTTTTCTCCCCAACCTCTGCTCCCCGACTCGGGATGCGTTCAATGAAATCATTTGTGTAGAAAAGTTTCGGGGATGTAGGTTTTATTATATTTTTTTGAAAACTTGGTTGTATTAGTGTCACCCAGAGGATGCAGGTTGGTTAACAAAGGAGCACATACCATAACTCATGCTCGACAGAAAGCTGGAGAAATTCGTGGCAGTTGCTCTTCATGACAAGATAGACAGCTCCAGCCCCCTCCGGTCTTCGGCTGGGGTCGGTTGAGACTGCTGCCGGCGTCTGCGCCACCTTGAGAGGAGCCTCTGGCTGCACAACACTACTTCTCTGCTGTTGCGCCCACAGCTCTGCCGCCGCACCCCCCTCCCCACCTTTCGTCACCTCCTTCCCCCTGAGCCCCTGCAGCAGCTGCGAGATGTCCGGTCTTGCGAGCAGATGCAACAGATCCTCAACAGACTCCTCCTTCTTTACTACAGCCGCCTCTTGCTTGTCCTCCACTAACAACTTCCGTAGACGGCTTAAGGCATCTTCCTTCGGGGCAACAGGTGTATGCGCACGTTGCAGCCGCAGCAACTCCCCTTGAAGGTCGACTCTCTCTCTCGGATTTGGCTGGCTATTTTGTCCGGTTTTTAGCAATTCTTGGAGAAGCTTGCTTCTTGGTTCCTCGTTGCCTTCTCTGAGGAGGTCAAGCAGTCCTGAATCTGGGGATCGTTCTGGCTTCAATAGGTCTGCAAGGTTAGGCTTTGCTTCAGGTTGCGCGGTTTTGGCGTGACTGATGGCTTTGAGGACGTTGGTCATGGCATGAGACATACCGGAGCGATCTTCTTTCAGTGGTGGAGGTGGAGGTGGTGCATCTGACGCTGGGAGTCGCTTCATTCGCATCGCCTGCAACAGCGAGCTGCTGTCTGGCCCCCGCTTCTCCTCTGCTTTGTGAGCGGGCGGAATCCCCAACGGAAACGACCGCTCCTCTTTCCGCCTCTTCGCCTCAGGAAACCCTGCTCCGCTCAACGGCCGTTTCTGCATCGTCGGCACGCTAGCCGGAGGCAGATTCAAGGCTGGTTGGCGGATCGCAGCGGGTTGGCTTATCGGCTGATTGAGCGGCTGGCCCAAACCAATCTGATTAATCTGTCCAATCGGCCCCAACGGCGCACCGAGCGCTACCGGAGGCACCGTTTGGCTCAGCACTCCACCTCCTCCTCCTCCTCCTCCTCCCCCTCCCCCTCCAGCATTTATCCCTGCCCCTATCGAGCTCATCACGGTCGGATTCATCGCCATACCGGGTATGAGCAAAGTCTGCGCCGCCGCCGGGGGTGGAGGTGGAGGCGGGACAGGCAAAAGCATCGGTAAAGGAACAGGAGCAGGAACAGGGGCAGGGATGGGGGTAGGTGCGACTGGAGTGGTGCCTGGGTCATCTAAGAGTGCCGATACCTTGTAGAACGCACCCGAGGCAGCGACCGGTGGCATGCTCGGAAGCCCCTGGCAGGCCTTAATGACGCTCGAAGCGGCCGCAAACGCAACCCGCGCCTTCCCCTTCTGCATCACCTCACAGTCCTGCACCTCGCCAAAGTTGCGCTCAAAAAAGCTCCCCACATCAATGGTGCCCCACTGTGGTGGAAGCCCCGATACTATAAGATTTGGCAGTGCCTGCGGCGGGGTCTGCACCCCCTGAACACCCTCAGGCCTGACAGAAGCTGCATGCCCAACAGGGTTAGGCAGCAGCGTCCCTGCCAACCCCATGCCGTCCATCGGGTTGGGTGTGTGTTATTGTTTACCCAAAAAAAGGGTTTGGAGGAGGAGCCCTCGCGAATGTGTACCTTTAGTGCGTGACCAGTGCACCTGAAAAAAAATGGGGCAGTGTGTGTCTGAAGTGGAGAGGGTGTGCTGTGAAGGAAGGGGGGGGAGGAGGAGGAGGGGAGGAAAGGGATTTCCTAAAGGAATTTTTTGTCTATTTTACTAATTTTTTTTTTTTTCCAACACGTTTTCACAACGTTCTGTTTGTCCCCGCAGCGTTGCGTCCAATCTTTTTAGAATTTGACAACAAGTTATTTTATTTTATAGTCCCCTTTGTAAACCACATTGTTTTGTTCTTCCTTTTTGCTTTCAACCTTTTTTATTCATTTACTTTTTTGTTGTTTGGGAGACACGCCCTACGTGTCGGTTCTGTGGAAAGACCAGCACGGAACCACCTGCGTGCTCCCTTTTCATGTCTATCCATGGAAACTGTATCACAAGTGATACCGGGAAAAAAAAGTTTGTAAATTGCGGAAGACGCAAAACAAACTCGCGAACGAAAAAAGAGTTTTTTTCTGCGAAGTGGTGGTAATGGGGAGAATAAAACATTACGAAAAAACCTCCACTCTCATTTCGCAAGCTTCATTTCTGTTTTGGTTTCTCCTCACATCAAAAATATCAAAGGGTGAAAGTCAAATGTACACATACACAGGGTTATCAGATCTGTACACAAAAGTCTAGGGAGAGAAATGATATTTGGGTGTGTTTGGGGCAATCCGGGGACGTGTACGGCTGGAGAAGAAAATGACATTGACAGTGCAAACGCCTCTGGGACGCACTGACACTCCGCGGGGTTATCGAACTCCACGGATCTGCACATTGGGAGTTGCGTACAAGGGAAACTGTAAGCAAGACAGCTGGCGGCGAGGGCGAACTCAGTCGCTTGCGGATTCCTCAAGTGGTTCGTCTCTGCTGCGTTTCGGACGGGATTCAACCACTAAATGTCCCAGCTGTCCGTTCCTCACTTCGCCCGACACAACATCGCTGCAGCCGCTGAGGTAGATGCTCTCCAACGAAGTGCATCGATAAAGGAGGCCGAGGGGTTTAATCTCTGTGACACGGCTAAGTGGTGATAAGTCTAGTGTACGCAAAGACCTGCATCTATAAAGGAAGCCGGCGCCAATTTGTGTAACGTGGATCAACCCAGACAGGTCGATGCTTGTCAATGAAGCGCTGTCCGTAAGAAAGAAGTGCCCAATGTGAGTCACAACAGACTCAGCACTCAGATCAAGACTCGTCAACGATGTGTTCCGCAGGAAATGATCAGGAATCACGGTCGCAACCTCCGCCTGCAGAAGCAAACACGCCACCTCAGGATCCCTCACACTCTTCAGCCTCTCAGCAGTGATGTCAGTCTCACCCAACGCAAGAAGTGCTGCTCTGGCCTCGTATTTCGTCACCTTCGTCAACACAACCGTGTCTCCAGCACTCAGCTGCGTCATGTCGTATCCTTCGTCCATCGCCACCCCACCGAAACTCATCACAAAGCCGTCTTCAGGCAACCCCACTGCAGACGCCACCTTCCGACGCATCACCGCAGGTGTGTCATCCTCACCCAGCTCCACCGTATCCTTCACTCCGTTCCACCCCTTGATTGTCAAATCCATTTTTACTGCTGTGTCACCAAAGCCTTTTCCCTGTTGCATTGGTATGAGGTGGAGAAGGTGTGTGGGGAAAGGAACAAGAAGAAGGCAAACCTGCTGCCACCAAGACACGACTCCACTACAGAGGGAGAAACACCCACACGGGTGTGCTGTATCGTGTCTGCTGAACACCTACATGCACACTATCCTGAGGCTCGCAGGATGAACTCGAAGTAAGGCAGGCTTTGTCAGGTTGCCCACAAAAGTGCACGTAGAAAACAAGTTTGCAATAATGATCTGAAGAACAGACTCTGCCACAGCACCGCCGCACTCATGAAAACATGCAACTTAGAATGGGGCGGGTACACAATACAGCTCAAGGGTCGGATCCATGGTGGCTTCCTTCTTCTGCTTTGATAGCTCCGGTCATTGAGGTGTGGTGGGCAATGAATTGGTCTGCGTATACTGTAGGTAACACCTCCTCTTTGTTCACACTGTGACCGTAAAGTCTCAGTGGTCTACTCTTCGTGAAGACTTTTGGTAGGGGGCAGTGGAGCGTTGCTGTGGTATTGCTATTTTCAAAAAAAATAGGTGGGTTTCCGTGCACCGAGCGGCCATTTGTGGTGATGACCAACCAAAAATGGCTGGACGTCTCCACTCCTGACAATCCGCAATGCCTTCACAGGCAGACGCGCACATCCTGCGGGGAGGGAGTGTCCTCTGTACCCTGCAGGGTTGTGCCTAGGGCCACAGCCATGGTGTGTGGGAGCTTATAGACTGAGTGCTGGTTATTCAGAAAACGCTTCGGCGCGTGACACTGCAGGAAGAGCGGGTGTGTGACGAAGGTGCACTGATGATTGTATGCCTAGGTTAAGCTACTACAATGCAGTTGTGGTCGCAGTGCGCAGCTGGCGGCGTCACTCTGCGTGTCTCAGTCGCTTGCGGGATTCCTCAAGTGGTTCGTCTCTGCTGCGTTTCGGACGGGATTTAACCACTAAATGCCCCAGCTCTTCTTTCCTCACTGTGCTCGACACAACATCGCTGCAGCCGGTGAGGTAGATGCTCCTCAACGAAGTGCATTCTTCAAGAAAGCAGAGGGATTCAATGTCTGTAACACTGCTCAGCGATGTTAAGTCCAGTGAACACAAAGACCTGCATCCATGAAGGAAGCCGGCGCCAATTTCTGTAACATGGATCAACCCAGACAGGTCGATGCTTGTCAATGAAGTGCAGTTCGCAAGAAACCAGGACCCAATGTGAGTCACAACAGACTCAGCACTCAGATCAAGACTCGTCAATGATGCGCTCTGCAAGAAGTCACGAGGAATCACCGTCGCAACCTCCGCCTGCAGAAGTAAACACGCCACCTCAGGATTCTTCACAGTCTCCAGCCTCTCAGCCGGTAAACGTTTTTTAAAAATAGGATGGAGCACCCCGGTCCGAAAAGGAATGCAGCCACCCCTGGCTTCAGGCTCGCGAACCCAGTATTGCAGTAACACTGGGTCTCACGGGCCAAAAACCGAACAAAGAAAAGGAAAATGTTTGGGTTCAGCGACAGCGCCAATGGGCTGACGCGAGGCTGAACCAACTTAAAATAAAATAAAAAATCTTGTATCAACTTGAAAAGGAAAAGCAATGAACAGCAACAGAGCCATTTGGGCTTACGCGTCGCTATAGTAACTGAAAAACAATGTTTTAAAAACAAGAATGTCGTTGACCAAGATTGAAATACACGAAAAAGGTAAAATACTAAGAATTGCCTCATATTCCATGGGCATCGTTTCTGATGTTGTAGTTTGTCTGCTGAGTGATCACGCGCCCCCCCTACTAGGGAGGTCTTAGGTTCATGCTTCGGCTAGCACGTAAAAGCTACCATGTCGCCGAAGTTAGCGGTCCTCGTATTCCATGAGGTCTTTCAGATGTTGTTGTTTGACTGCTGAGTGATCACGCGCCCCCCCTACTAGGGAGGTCTTAGGTTCATGCTTCGGCTTGCACGTAAAAGCTACCATGTCGTCGAAGTTAGCGGTCCTCGTATTCCATGAGGTCTTACAGATGTTGTTGTTTGACTGCTGAGTGATCACGCGCCCCCCCTACTAGGGAGGTCTTAGGTTCATGCTTCGGCTTGCACGTAGAAGCTACCATGTCGCCGAAGTTAGCGGTCCTCGTATTCCATGAGGTCTTTCAGATGTTGTTGTTTGACTGCTGAGTGATCACGCGCCCCCCCTACTAGGGAGGTCTTAGGTTCATGCTTCGGCTTGCACGTAAAGAACTACCATGTCGCCGAAGTTAGCGGTCCTCGTATTCCATGAGGTCTTTCAGATGTTGTTGTTTGACTGCTGAGTGATCACGCGCCCCCCCCTACTAGGGAGGTCTTAGGTTCATGCTTCGGCTAGCACGTAAAAGCTACCATGTCGTCGAAGTTAGCGGTCCTCGTATTCCATGAGGCATTTCTGATGATGTAGTTTGTCTGCTGAGTGATCACGCGCCCCCCCTACTAGGGAGGTCTTAGGTTCATGCTTCGGCTTGCACGTAAAGAACTACCATGTCGCCGAAGTTAGCGGTCCTCGTATTCCATGAGGTCTTTCAGATGTTGTTGTTTGACTGCTGAGTGATCACGCGCCCCCCCCTACTAGGGAGGTCTTAGGTTCATGCTTCGGCTAGCACGTAAAAGCTACCATGTCGTCGAAGTTAGCGGTCCTCGTATTCCATGAGGCATTTCTGATGTAGTTTGTCTGCTGAGTGATCACGCGCCCCCCCTACTAGGGAGGTCTTAGGTTCAGGCTTCGGCTTGCACGTAAAAGCTACCATGTCGTCGAAGTTAGCGGTCCTCGTATTCCATGAGGTCTTTCAGATGTTGTTGTTTGACTGCTGAGTGATCACGCGCCCCCCCTACTAGGGAGGTCTTAGGTTCATGCTTCGGCTTGCACGTAAAAGCTACCATGTCGTCGAAGTTAGCGGTCCTCGTATTCCATGAGGTCTTTCAGATGTTGTTGTTTGACTGCTGAGTGATCACGCGCCCCCCCTACTAGGGAGGTCTTAGGTTCATGCTTCGGCTAGCACGTAAAAGCTACCATGTCGTCGAAGTTAGCGGTCCTCGTATTCCATGAGGTCTTTCAGATGTTGTTGTTTGACTGCTGAGTGATCACGCGCCCCCCCTACTAGGGAGGTCTTAGGTTCATGCTTCGGCTTGCACGTAAAGAACTACCATGTCGCCGAAGTTAGCGGTCCTCGTATTCCATGAGGTCTTTCAGATGTTGTTGTTTGTCTGCTGAGTGATCACGCGCCCCCCCTACTAGGGAGGTCTTAGGTTCATGCTTCGGCTAGCACGTAAAAGCTACCATGTCGTCGAAGTTAGCGGTCCTCGTATTCCATGAGGCATTTCTGATGTAGTTTGTCTGCTGAGTGATCACGCGCCCCCCCTACTAGGGAGGTCTTAGGTTCAGGCTTCGGCTTGCACGTAAAAGCTACCATGTCGTCGAAGTTAGCGGTCCTCGTATTCCATGAGGTCTTTCAGATGTTGTTGTTTGACTGCTGAGTGATCACGCGCCCCCCCTACTAGGGAGGTCTTAGGTTCAGGCTTCGGCTTGCACGTAAAAGCTACCATGTCGCCGAAGTTAGCGGTCCTCGTATTCCATGAGGTCTTTCAAATGTTGTTGTTTGACTGCTGAGTGATCACGCGCCCCCCCTACTAGGGAGGTCTTGGGTTCATGCTTCGGCTAGCACGTAAAAAGCTACCATGTCGCGAAGTTAGCGGTCCTCGTATTCCATGAGGCACTTCAGATGTTGTTCTTCTTTTTCTTCTTGTTCCGAGTCTTTGCCGCAGTCCACTGCGTTGCCCGGGGTCACCTCGTGGAGGTGCTCGGTAAAACCCCAGTCTCCAGCCTCTCAGCCGTGATGTCAGTCTCACCCAACGCATGAAGTGCTGCTCTGGCCTCGTATTTCGTCACCTTCGTCAACACAACCGTGTCTCCAGCACTCAGCTGCGTCATGTCGTATCCTTCGTCCATCGCCTCCTCACCGAAACTCATCGCAAAGCCGTCTTCAGGCAACCCCACTGCAGACGCCACCTTCCGACGCAGCACCGCAGGTGTGTCATCCTCACCCAGCTCCACCGTATCCTTCACTCCGTTCAACCCTTCAATAGTCAAATCCATTTTTACAGTGCTTTTCCCTGCATTGGTATGAGGTGGTGAAGGTGTGGGAAGGAACAAGAAGAAGGCAAACCTGCTGCCACCAAGACAAAACTCCACTACAGAGGGAGAAACGCCCGCAGTACCAAGCCCCCTTTCATCCACAGTGCTTCATAGTCACCAAAGCACTGCTTCACAACACCGTTCCGCCCTTTGTGCACACCCCTGGCAAGCCACCTGTCGCCGTCGCATAAGACACCCCTGCCCGCCCGCAGCCGCTGCAGCAGCGTTTCCAGCTCTTCTGTTGCCTCATCATTGCGCTGTACCTTGAAACCCTTGCTCAGAGGCACACAAGGTCGGACTTCTGAACAGCAAACCACCTACGCACATACACAGAGGGCACATCCGTAAAGTGTCAATGGTAGTGCCCTGGAAGACGTGATGTCGAACATGCACTGTTGTACAGATGAGACTACGAGTAGGTGACGTATGCACAGACACTGTCGGTAATCGTAATGAAAATAAAAAAAAACGGGAATCTTTTTTTTTTTTGAATTGGAATGAGGGAGGTGTGCGGGGGGAGGGAAGGAAGAGAGAGGGAGAGCTGAGGTTTTTTTTATTTATTTTTTGATAAAATGGTTTGGGAGTAGTGTTAGTTGCCTCGGGTTTTTTTGTGTTGCCACAGTTTTGTGCAATCTCCACTTTTTTTCCCTACACTCCCAACTCCTACCGCCCCCAAAAGGAATGGAGTGCTTTTTTGAACATGGTTCAAAAACACATCCTCCAAACGGATGAGGGCCATGGTAACAGCAGACAGTAGAAAGCGCAAACAAAAACAAAAACAAAAAAACAAAAAATGCTATTCACTCGGTCTCCATCAGGACCTAAACCCTACCCCGCGAAAGGAGGGCTGCCTTTGTGGCAATTCCGAATATTGACATAATTGTATGGTATCGAAGAAAAAAAAAGAAAAGTTGATAAGATGACCCTAAGCCTCTCGTGCTTGGTCACCTTAAAAAAAAATCGTCAGAGCCTCTCAGTCGCTGAGTCATGATAAAATTAATGTGCCTCTCGTGCACATTTACTACCTGATGTTTACCCCGCGTAAAGTCTTGTATAGGGCACCTATATGCGCCTGTACGCGCCAAAATGCGGGGTAAAAAATAGATGGCGTTATTCACAAAAAAAAACAAACAAACACAAAAAAAGAGTGGAGGGGAGAGGAGGGGAGCGGGGGGGGTGAAGTGGGTGAAGAACATACCCCTTTGAAAACAGTCCTAATATCGTGTGAGAAAGAAGAGAAGATAAATAACCCACCACTGGCGCGAATCTCTCCCCTATGGGCAGTGCTTCAGTCGAGACACATCAAACCCAATTTGGGAAGGATCTGTGCAGTACACAGTACCACAGTACAGAGTACCTTTGTTCCGGTGGAAGGGGAATTTTTTTTGTCAATCTCAGACGGGCATTTTCGAATAAGGGGGTGAGAGTCTGAGCCGCTATAAAAAGAAAAAATCTTTTTTTTTTTTTGGAGTGTGGTGTTCCCGAAAGGGCCCATATTGACAGGTCCTTGACATGTCCTTGACACAAGGTTTACAGGGGAAAATGACACACCCCCCCTATATTGACATGTCCTTGACATGTCGTTGACATGTCCCCGACAGCAGATCGGTAACACCATCGGAGTGGAAAAAAATAAAAACGAAACAAAAGAAAAGGCAGTTTTCCGAAAAAAAGCTGTCTCCTTTTTTTTGATAACTTTGCTGGGAGCGCTAGCTGGGGAATTGGGATTTTTTTTTTTTTGTTATGCAGCGCCTGCAACGCGATGCTTCAGGGCCGCGAAAGCTGATGGTATAGGGTGTGGGAGGTAGATATCAAACCAGTGTACGAAAGAAATGGAATATCCACAAAAAAAAAATTGTTGCGACACTCTGTGTTCACGTACTCATGTACACGACGGTGACGACAAATGACTTGGCTTGTGGTTTACTTGAGGTGTGACCTTCCTAAACCAACGGTGAAACCCACAAAGTAAACCATAAGTCAAATCATTAAACTTCACCGTCGTGACCCCCTCAGGGTGTTTGTCAAAAGGGGGTGGAGTATTTTTGGTCAACACTGCAAAACACTGCCAAAAAAAATTGTCAATTGAAATGGACAAAATGAACAGAGTGGAAAAAAATAACAATAATGACAGAAACCACATTTTGTACACTTTTTTATTCAAAAAAACGCCCGAAAACAAACGTTGTTTGATGTAGGCTGTTTGGGAGAGAGCGAGCGTGCGTAACGGGAAGGCATCACCTTTCAAACAGCTAACCTGGAGGGGGGAATCAAAAAAATAGATAACGCTAAGCCTTTGTCGGTTTAGGTTACCCAATAAAGAAGGGGGCTGATAAAAGCAATGGGCTCTCGAAGGGCGCATACTAGCGGAGGAAAAACCCCCCACAAAAAAACAAAATGAAGCTTTTGATAACACGCAGACAACCTTATGCATGGCAGTAACGTGAAAAAAGGGGTGAGAGGGGTGTCGTGGTGTACGGTGGCCTACACGTGGGACAAGCAAATGGTATAGTTGTAACCTGCTCTATGGCTGGGTACGTAACAAGATTGGGGTGTGGTACCTTAGTGCTTGTTACACGTGTTACAAGGCTGTCGTGTAGATCTGATATGATCTCTGAACGAATGTACAAAAAAAAAGGGGGGGTGTTTTTGATAATTTACTGTGTTTACCAGAAAGGGATCTTTCCGGGGCTGGGCACGAAGCTTTCATCAACATCGCACGTAATCTCGCATGAGTTGCAGGTGTGTGGCACACAGGTGTGCCCAATCGAGCAGCGTCCAGAGAAACGCCAGCAAGGGGAGATCCAGCACCACTTCCCGTTGTCGGGCTCGCACTCACAGGTCTTTGGGTTGTAGCAGGTTCCGTGGGTAGGGCAGTCCTTGACGGGGGCGTACTTGTCGCAGACGAAGGGGACGGGCTTAGGGGATGGGGGTGGGGTGGTGACGGTGGTTGCGGTGCATGGGCATGTGAACGCGTTTGCGTTGTACAGCGTCTGTGTGATCCTGCATGCGCCGAGAGATTTGCAGACCACGTGGTCGCCCGCACCCTCACACGCAAGCTCCCCCTGCACGTCCCCCACAGCGGTGAGGCAGTCTGTCGCAAGCCCGTCGAATGTCTCGCCAGAGCCGAAGCAGTCAACAGTCTTCTCGTGCACCTCGTTCGTGCCTGCCACGACAGGGTTGCAGTCACCCTCGCACGACGGCGTCACGCACGCCGCTGTCGCACCGAGCATCACCATGGCACACAGAGAAAGGGTCATCTTGTTTGTGAGAAAAATTGCTTGACTGATGGGGTGGTCAGGTGTGGTTAGAACGTAGTGGAGGTGAAATACAAAGTGAGAATAAGTTGGGAATATGTTAAAAGGAGGAAGGAGGAGGGCGCTAGTTGTTGTGAAGAGGTTGGGATTGGTACAAGGTATGGGAATATGGGAGATTCTAAAAAAAACATTTGACTTGAAATACAAAAGACCTCTCGTGAACAGTGTACCTTTGGTGCAGGACCGGGGCACGAAAAAAAAAAGAGAGAGGTTCGAAGTGCAAACGCCTCACCGTTCATCTGCGGGCTAGTTTTTTTTTTATATATTCCTACAAGCGTAGCTTAAAGGAGAAATAGTTCCTCAGATAAGGTCGCCAATCACCCCTCAAACAGGGTAATTGAGCAATCAACGAAAAAACCTTTTTTCCTTTTACTTACCTATCAGAGTTACTATTTTTTACTTTTTGTGATTTTCACTGTTGGCTTAGAACGATGAAACTACAAGGAAAACCACAAGTCAGGTCATTCGCTTCGCTTTGCATCAGCTAAGGGGGGGAAAGAAAATGGTAATTGAAGTGCAAACACCTCATGTGGATTGCAGGCGACCGGATCTCTGCTTCGTTTATCGTAACCACAGAGCACAGAGAAGGGGGTACTGCATTGACCCGGGCACACATACGCACAGTACAGTACTATTAGCTCATTGCGAGAAGATGTAACTGACTCTTGAATATTTTTGTTCTCACTTTTTTTTTGGTAATTTTTTAGTGTATGCTGCCAAATAAACAGTCTCTTCCACAGGTTTGTTGTTTGAAAACTTGGTTGTATTAGTGTAGACACCCGAGGATGCGCTCACGGACTGGGTGACACGGGGTGGACCCCCCCCCCCCCCCCCCCAACCATGCAGTATCCATTTCGCGTATCCATTAGAGAAGCCCTAACTAGAAAAATAACAAAAAAAAAATCTAATAAAAAAAAGGTACAAAATCCGTTGAAAACAAGATTGGCAAAACGAACGGAAACGCTTACCTATTCTGTGGGGATGGGAAACAAAGCGACAAACAGGTTGGGAGATATGTGGGCATGATTTCATTAACAACAAAAAAATACGAAATCAAAACCCCGGGAAAATAGGGGGGGGTGTGGAGAGCCATGAGAAAAACTTCGCAAAACTTTATCAACATTTTTTTTTTCCTCTTTGAAAAACTTAGTTGTATCAGTGTAGACACCCGAGGATGAACTCCACTATTTTCTTGTTTCTCCGTTTTTGATTACGACGAAGAAGTTGAAAAGTGCAAAACGCCTCACCGTTCATCGACGGCACATTAGCTCTCCAAGGGGTTGTCGAAAAACCCCATAAGAGCGCTTCACTTCATACATCAGGAAAATCAACATCCGCATTGTTTTAATAAAGGTAGAATGATTAAGATAATATTTTCAATCAAAAGATGGAGTTTGTCCACGTTGTCTTCTTTTTTGAATACAAGGTAGAAAAAAGAGGTATCTTCACCCCCCGCAACACAGCACACACCTTCTTCATCTGTACTCCACAACGTAAATAACATAATACCTTTTTCGGATGGATGCGATCAGCAAACTACAAATAAAGAAGGGGGGGTATTTTATTTTCCCTCCTTTCAGAGCACTGATGGATCGATCGGCCCCAGGGCATAGGACAATGGCAGCCCTGCAGCTGTCGGCAACGCTGGTGGGGTGGGCGACGAGACCTTCCGGAGAATCTCCTGCGTTGTCGGGAGCAGAGAGTTGAAGTCGGGCACACCACCAACACCACCATCAATCCCGCCATACGCACCTTGAAACATCGGTGGCGGCGGGTACGCCGTCAGCGGTGATACCGGCACAACCGACGGCACAACCGGCCCTGTCGGTGAATGCAACGTAATCCCCCCTAATCTGCTCATCGCAGCCACCGCCTCAGGAGACGCAGGACCTCTCCCTTGCGGCGAATGGTCGTTTTTGTTATTAACATTCCCTCTGTTCGCTGCCCTCTCCGCCTCCAGCTCCTGTCTCAGCAACGCTGCTTCTTTCTTTGCCTTCTCCAGCTCAGATGTTCCAGATTCTGATGCCATTTGAGCGATCTCATTTTGAACGGCTTCTTGGATTGACATAGTACGTTGTGTCATACTTTGCTGAATATGCTGCGGTTTTACTTCAAATACACCAGCCCTCGGGGGGAATTCACAGAGGAGGACACCAGAACGGAATCCTACCACGCGGCCTTTCATGCCACGCACATCGATGACGCCGGATGCAGTGGTGGCGGGGCCGGTTGCTTCGATGTCCGCGCCGAGAGGGGGGTCGGTGGAAGTAGGTACTGCTCGGATGTTGCTTGCAAGCATTTCCAACGTCTGGCCACCACGCATCGCAAACTCAACGGTATAGCGTCCATCTCTCCATCCCGCAACCTTTCCGCGGAGTCCATTAAACTCCGGCTTCATCTCAAAGTTGCATGCCTCCACTTCACTGCCAATCTGAATCTCATTCTGTGGAGGCTCCGACGGCAAAAAAAATGAGGAGCTGTTTTCGGAGACCGACCGGATGGAGGGGTCAGCGTTTTGGATGTTTTGGAGGTTGTGGAGGTTCTGTGGGGTGTGTACAGGGTGCGAGACGTGCTCAGCTCCTAGGGAGTGTGAGACTGCGTTCAGTTGGTCTTCGATGTCTTTGCGAATATCATGTTGTACCTGCCTCAGACGTTCCTTTTGTGCTGCCAAGGCGAGTTCTTGTTCAATGAGTTGGAGCTGTTGTGCGTCAACACCTGGTTTGCGTTGAAGCTGGACTTCGTGGTTGAGTTTGTGGTCTGCGATTTGCCCCATCAAATCACGTACCTTTCTGCTCGCTTCCGCCGCGGAGTTGAGAAGCCTCTGCTCCTCATTTTGCTGTGCACGCAACTGCGCTTCCGCCTGTTTTAACACAGCCTCCTCCCTCCTTTCCACCTCCACATCTGCCTTCTTCTGATGGATACTCTCAATCACCGTCGGAAACTTTGCCGCAAACTGCGAGAACTCTGCCGGAGTCACCACCCCATCCCGATCGGCATCTGCCACGATGAACAGGTCCTGCACCTGGTTTGGGGTGAAACGGAGGCCAAGCTTGCGAAATGCTTCAATCATTTCATCTAACGTTAGGACACCATCAGCTTTTATATCTAACGTTGTGAAGGCAGAAGCTTCGGTTGAGGTGATGGTGGCGGGGGTGACGTCGGTGCGAGGCGGAGCAGGTTGGGTGGGGGGTGGCGTAGCCGACCCGGTCTGCTGGAACGCAAAGAGCTGGCACCCATCAGAGAGCTGCGAGGCATCGGTCACATCCGTCCAGCGGCTGTTCACGGCGTCATAGACCTGGAGGGATGCAATGTGGAAGCCCTCGCCGCCACGTGACGCAGCTTCTTCACCATAGAACCGCTGTGCCTCGGACACCACCTCGTCGACACTACCCGGGGGAGGCTTGAAGAGGAACATGGCATTGTGTTTGGAGCCGTTTAGCTCGCATGCGACGCGGATTTTGAATGTTTGCATATTGCTTGGTGTTGTGCTCTGTAGGGTTTTTTTTGAATTGAAAATACAAAAATACTACTAGTGTGGCTGACCCCAAAATAGCAGAAAATTGCAGACTTTATTTTTCCTTCCTTCAAAACTACACACACAACGCTTTTTTTGGTTTTTGGAAGACACACAAGGTGCCAGGTTCTATGATATGCACGGAACCACCCTGCACCTGTTTGTCATATTGGTTCCCGGTTCTCGTCGTGACAGTGTTGGTGGTAATATGAGGTGGTGGACATCTAGTGGACCGTGATGGGGGGTAAACCCAATCAAAAAGAGAAAAAAAAAATGGAAAAATTCAAAAAAAGAATCTTAGATGAACCCTAAGCGATGTTCGGTTTGTCAAGAAGCAAAAAGGGGAAATCGGTGGTTCTTTTTTTTTATTTTTTTCCATTCGTTGTGACTAGAGCACCTTACCAGACCAAAAATAAAAGCTTGAAGATAACCAACGTGCACATCTGCGTGGAGACATGCTGCAACCTGACCAGCGTAACGTTAATAAAAAAAGCTGAAAGTGCAAAAAAAAAAGAACGAAGGGGCAAAAAAAAGGGGGTACACCCCCCATCCACTGGAAGTCACATGATGTCTTGCGCCTTCGCAACTCATTTCTATGATAGTCGCCCTCCTCCCCTCGGCATACCTAGAAAGCGAATATGACATTCGGCCTATATTCGGATCCGAATATAGGCGAATATGCCATATTCGGATCCGAATGTAGGGCGAATACGAAATTCACCTTCTAGGTATGCGGGAGTCCCCCCCTACCCCCCATCCCCGAACAGCTCATGCTAGAAACGCTGTCCCAGGTATGTGTCTCTATCTGTCTCTCTTGTTCACCCTTTTTTTTGATTATTTGTGTGAAAAAATGGTACATTCTGCAAAAAACATGAGAAGGTTATTTCATATACTTTCTTTTCTTAACGAAACGAATAGAAAGCAAAGAGGGTGCGAAAAATGCACCCTTGCTTGCAAGAACACGAGAAATAATAAAACCTACATTCTTGAGCTCTTCTATACGAAGTGATTTTCATTGGACGCATCCCCTTGGTCACAGCTGAAAATATATCCGTTTCGCTTGATCAGATCTCGACCGTTTGTTGCATTGCACGCTTCCACACTTTTTTTGAAAAAATTGATTGTTTCCAACACACGCGGACTGTGTCAGTGTGTGATGGTATATGATTATTGCCTGAAGTACAGAAAATGGGAGTGTCGGTGGCGGAGCACAAAAGAGGTGAAATGAAAAACATATCGGGTGGGGTCTCTGATCTAATCTGTGCGACGAATATATTTCCCCTAACACGCCATGTTTGGCCAGGGCCTCTCCAGCGCGTCAGTTGCAAAAAAAAAAGAAGAAGAAATTGAAATACAAAAAGCCCTCTCGTGAAGTGTACCTTTGGTGCACAGTTGGGGGAAACCCCTTAACCATTGCAGTCCTGCGTCCATTTGCCATCTGATAAAACAAAGAAAACCTCCACACCAAGAGAGAAGAGACGTAAAGGGGGTGGGGGAGAGGTTCATGGCAGTAAGAGAAACCAATTTCCTTTTTACTTAAAACAAAAAGAGCACTTTGGGTCCAAAACTGGGGAGATGGAGGGGGGGGAACCCCGCACACTTACACGACGGTGAAGTAAACGACATGATGTTCTATTTACATGTGCTTTACGTGTAACTTTTTTTACATGTGCCTCAAATGACCTATTGAGTAGATGTCATTTTTATGTGGCGCATGGGGGCACTGATTCTCACATGTCATTTAACGTGTACAAGGCGTGTCATGTCATTTACTTCACCGTTGCGTATGACTATATGACTTGGGGGGGGAGAAGGGTATGTATTGCCAACACATTTTCTACGGGTTTCAATGATAGGATTTTGATTTTATTTTTGACTTTTTTTTTTGCATCGACAATTCAACCGGGGGTCAGTCTTCTTTGCACACCAATATCGCTTTGAGGAAGGGCATTCGTGGTTGCCTTTAAAAAAAAAAGGGAATTCCCGGATTATTCCCATGTATTTTACTGAAAAATACAAAGAAAAAATTCAGGTAAAAAATCACTTTTTGCTCCGCTGAGTTGACCATATTTTTTGCTCGATTAGCGGAGTAACTTCTTTACCGTATCCGGAGACAAAAAACTCCGGACACAGTATTTTCAACCTACCTTCCTTCACCCCCCCTGTAAGGGCAACCGTAGGTGAAGTAAGGTATAGTATTGAAATCGATGTGGGGGGGGGAAAGGGTCAATTTTACAAAACCAGATTTTGAGGAAAATTTTAGCTGAAAATGGGCCCACGTATAAGGAACCGGGCTCATATTTCTCAAAATTTAAGTAGTCAAAAAATTGTCCAATTTTCGAGATTGACCCCACCACTGCACGGGCGGATCCCAAAAATGCAAATAAGGACCCTTTTTAATTTGTTCTCTTGAAATGTATAATTTCATGTTTTCGCGAAAATAATAACAACTGATCCCTACAAGGGTTGAAGGAAGGTGGTTGAAAACAACAATAACAACAAGGACAAGTAATTGCTAAGAAAAAACGGGGTGTGCTGTGGAAAACTCCGCGCTATTTTCGAAACCACCGTAGCATCCTGGCGATTTGCTGGAGGTGCTGATGTGCCTGGTGTGATCGATGTGTTGTAGTCTGTGCGTTCTGTGTTCCTTCCGCACTGCTCCAACGACGACGACAATGTGGGGAGCCTGTGGACAAAAACGAGCTGGAACACGCCGAGCCTGCCGAGCCGACGTCTAACAACGCTATCGAGCAGATGGTGCTGGATGAAGAGGACAGCCCCCCCTTCTTGAACGTTTCAGATACTGGCGTCCCAGTGGGTCTGGCAGCGTACGAAGAGCGTTAGCATACCTGCAGAAGAGCAGAATGCTGGGCGTGTTGTAGATTATTTCTACAGGATGGAGTTCCACATCACACCCCGTTTTTTTTCCGATAGCAATTACTTGTTTTCCTTTGAAATAGTAGTTCTTTTTTGAAGATTGCATTTTGTTTTGTAAACACGTAGAACGTATTCAGGGCGGAATGAAGTGACAACTTTTATTTTAGATTATTTTTTTTTTGCTAAATTGTAGTAGTGTAGTTGCCTCGGTTGTGCCACAGTTTTTGTGCAAATCTCTGATTTCACTTTTTTGTTTGCTTTTTTTTCCCCGCTTCCTTTTTTTACTCAGCCACTTCAAACAGTACCACATCCGTATCCTTCGTGACTGCAACGAGACCCTGGCCCACTGTCAGGTCCATGAGCGCCACCCGCGGCCATTGCAGCGCCTCCACCATGACCGGTGCTGGCTCCTCCTCATTGTCGGAATCAACAGCCGCAGGCGCCCCCTCCCCCTCCTCCCCTGCCGCTGTTTCCGCTACCTCTGCCTCTGCTTCGATTGCCTTCTTTTCGCCGTTAAAATAGCAGACTTTACCGTCGTCATATGCGGACACACCTTCCCCTGGGCGCAGAAAGGTTATCGCCCGCACCCAATCCGAGGTAACGACGGAGCAGAGCAGCTCTCCCGTTGCTGCGCTCCGCTTTTGGATGACTCCTACACCAGACATCCCGATTCCTGCCCATAGGATTGAGGAGTGCACGGAGAGCACGTTGACCATCACTTCGTCTTCGGTTTGAACAACAAGAATGTTGTTCGAAGGGAGAACCTGGGAGGCTTCTTCTGCTGAGGCTACTGCAAGAACATCGTCGGTGATCGACCAGACACGGATGTACCCATCGTCACCTCCGGTCCAGAGCAGTGTATCATGTTGTGCCATGCAGTTTAACGACTGTGCCCCGCCGTTGAATGAGATAATCTTTTCGATGCTTGGGTCCTCCACTGGCAAGGTTGTGTCCATGACAAATGAAGGCAAACGAAGAGCGGCAATGCCTCCGTTGTCATCGCACGCACAGAGCACGCCTGCTTGAGCATGAAACAGAATATGGTTGACAGCAGACCCCTGATTCGCTGTGGCCAGCTTCGTAAGACGCTGATCCTTCAGAGAGTACATATGAATCGCACCGTCATCACCGCAGGACAGAACATACCCAGGGGACACCTCGATGATTCTGTTGCATGTGTCCCCAGCTTTGTGTCCCTGTATCGTCTGTACAATCTCCCCGCCACGAGAAATGACATTGATCACACCGTCGCAACCCCCAGAAAGAACGCACAGCGTCTCGCCGGATCCGCAAATGGCGAGACACATCACGCCGTCCTCATGAGCTTCGGTGGTGGAGAGTTGTGTTAGCATTTTTTTTCTTTGGTATTTGATTCGATCCCTATGATGAGAAGGGAGTGTGAGGGAGGGGAGGGTGTGTGTGCGTGGTGTTGAGGGAGAAAGCCAGAATTAGCCAGCAGGCATTGTGCTTTCATTTTTACTCAAGGGAGGGGCGTTGGTACAAAAGAAGGGGCAGATAGAGGGGGGGTCTTTGGATATTTGATGTAAGAAAAACTGAGAGGGGGGCGAAAAGCAGAAAGATAAAGAAACACAAAAACACCGTTCCGCCCTTTGTGCACACCCTGGCCAGCCGCCTGTCGCCGTCGCATAAGACACGCCTGTGAGGGTGTGCGTCGTGCAGCTCAAGGGCGCAGTGCGCAGCTGGCGGCGTCACTCTGCGTGTCTCAGTCGCTTGCGGGATTCCTCAAGTGGTTCGTCTTTGCTGCGTTTCGGACGGGATTCAACCACAAACTCCCCCCACTCACCTTCCCTCACTGTGCTCGACACAACATCGCTGCAGCCGGTGAGGTAGATGCTCTCCAACGAAGTGCATCCATACAGGAAGTTCTCATACTCGAGAAGCAACTGGGCGCTCTGAATGTGAGTAACATGGCTCAGTGGCGATAAGTCCAGTGTACGCAAAGCACTGCATCCGTAAAGGAAGCTGCTCTCAATATGTGTGACCCTGCTAAGTGGTGTTAAGTCGAGTGTACGCAAAGACTTGCACTCCCACAGGAAGCATGACAAAATTTTTGTAACACTGCTTAGTGGTGTTAAGTCCACTGAACACAAAGACCAGCATCCCCAAAGGAAGCAGGACTCAATATGTGTAACACTGCTGAGTGGTGGCAAGACCAGTGTACGCAAAGACCTGCATCCTTCAAGGAAGCATTCATCAATGTGTGTAACACTCCTCAATGGTGATAAGTCCAGTGTACACAAAGACTCGCATCCAGTAAGGAAGCAGTCGCCTATGTGTGTAACATGGATCAACCCAGAGAGGTCGATGCTTGTCAATGAAGTGCAGTTCGCCAAAAAGCTGTGCCCAATGTGAGTCACAACAGACTCAGCACTCAGATCAAGACTCGTCAACGATGCCCCCCGCAAGAAGTACTCAGGAATCACGGTCGCAACCTCCGCCTGCAGAAGCAAACACGCAACCTCAGGATCCTTCACACTCTTCAGCCTCTCAGCAGATAAACGTTTTTAAAAATAGGATGGAACACCCCGTTCCGAAGAGGAATGCAGCCACCCCGAAAAAGTGGGGGTGTGTCGCCAGTCTGCGGTGAGAAACTCCTCCCTGAGTCAAAACTGCCGCTGGTTAGCGCTGGCTAAGGTTCCCTTTTCACCCGGTCACAATCGAGTCTCGCTCCGTCGGCGTTGACTGCACTGCAAAGCCCCTTGGTCCACCGTCGTAAAAAGACACCACAAAAAGCGTAGGTAGGTGGGGGACCGGCAGGTTACAGACAGAGGCAGTACGGAGCTAAGGTGTCGGCGGTCGCGGGTTGCCGTGGAGGCCTGCCCCCCGTGGAGGTCTTGGGATCTGGGAGTTGTGGAAGTGATCGGCTCAGAGTACCCTGCATTCCATGCACGACTCGAGCTCCTTGTGGTAGGATATTGGGGTCCCGGGAAGCACCCTTCGCCCCGAGGTCCCACCACCCCAGACAGTTTGTAGGTCTAAAAGCACAACGTACTTGTCCAGGACCTGGCCGCTCTTGGGTTCTCTCGAAAAAAAGATACTAATCCCGTACGCCCGTGCACCGCAAAAATGTGCTATGGGGGGCGGTCCGCCGTCGGGACTCTTCAGCCTCTCAGCAGTGATGTCAGTCTCACCCAACGCATGAAGTGCTGCTCTGGCCTCGTATTTCGTCACCTTCGTCAACACAACCGTGTCTCCAGCACTCAGCTGCGTCATGTCGTATCCTTCGTCCACCGCCTCCCCGCCGAAACTCATCGCAAAGCCGTCTTCAGGCAACCCCACTGCAGACGCCACCTTCCGACGCAGCACCGCAGGTGTGTCATCCTCACCCAGCTCCACCGTATCCTTCACTCCGTTCCACCCCTTGATTGTCAAATCCATTTTTACTGCTGTGTCACCAAAGCCTTTTCCCTGTTGTGTTGGTGTGATGAGTTGGAGAAGGAAGTTCATCGGCGGACGCAGGCACCAAGCAAGAAATGGTATGTGAAGTGCAAACACCTCTGCACGCAGACGCAGGATCTGCGCTTTGGTGTCGAACAAAAAGTTGACTTGAAATACAACAGCCCGCTCGTGAACAGTGCACTTCACGGCGGACTAGTCAGCGGGAAGACTAGCAGTGCTACGTCCAAATGACTAGTGTTTTATGACCAGTATGTCCTTGGTACATGACCGGTGCACGGGAGTGGACCCCAACCACGCAGTCCTACATCCATTTCGTGGTTCACATCTGATATGCTCTACTCCCGCTTCCACTCATCAGCCAGATGAACGGGGATCATGGAACACAGGGTAATCAGGCCTTTGTGATGTAGGGTCTGGTTGAAAAAGGAAGAAGAAGTGTGGCAGTGATGAGATAAGGGAAAATGCGACCCCCCTTTTTTTGTTATCCACAAACCATCCCTTCTGTGAGGTGGAATCCTTTTGTACTTTACATCAACAATAGGAGGGGAGGTAGCGTGTAGGGCCCTCTCCTGGCTTCGTGTGTGTGGGGAGGGGGTGAAGATTGGTGGTGCTGTATGTTAGCGTTGTACAGTACTCAAGAAACTTGGTGTTCCAGATAAGTTTTTGGCGGTTTTGGGGGTCATCCAAACTCCAGGGAAAAGCAAAGTCAGAAATGAATAGTGTACAGATGTGGAAGTGGCAGTGTGTGACACTCCAAAAACCAAGTGGTCAAAAAATATGTGTAATCGCAACACATCTTGGAAAAGACGTGTGAATATGAACAGACAGCACACTTAGTGCACTGGCAGTGTAACACCTCGACAAGCCGCTCTTCTGTCCTCGCACAACGCACCCGCAGTGGCATCAGGGCACCACCGCACGAGGCAGTGTCAACACCATTCGTCCTCGTCACTCAGACTGCATTCGTCTTGGAAAAGAGGCAGACACAAAGAGCAAGTACGAACAGTGCGCTCACTCCTCGACATCACAAAGAATCCGTCTCGCAAGTTCAGGTTCCACAGCATCAGCATTGCGACAGCCTAATGCACGAGGAACTGTTGGAGGGACACCGATCACTCTCTTCAGCCGCAACCCATCAATCGTGCCGTCTTCCCCAGTGCAGATGGTCCACACACGCACAGTGTTGCCCTTGCAAGCACACATCACTTCGCGTCCATCAGGGCTCACAGCAAGTCCGAGCAAATCACAATGTGCCTCGATCTCTGCCACCTTCTCACCAGTGGTCATGCTCCACACATTCACACTGCGTGTACTCGACACCACGTGAGCTCCATCAGGTGCCAGTGCCACTCCGAACACCTTATCGTAACCATCATGCTTCAGGGTGAAGACCTCCTTCCCGCTGGCAACATCCCACACACACACAGTCTTGTCGTAACAGCATGAAACAAGACGAGATCCATCACGAGTCACGGCCACGCCGGTGACAGAAGATGTATGTCCTGTGAACACCATCGTCTCTTCTCCAGTGTGGAGTTTCCACATGTGTACGGTGTTATCATCATAGTACGAAACCACATGCACTCCATCAGGAGTCACTACCACTCCCCTAGAAATAGACATAGTTCCGGCGTATACTCTGAGACGGCGGGTTCCTGCATAAACTGACACCTTCTTCCCAGTCGGCATGCTCCATACATACGCACAGTAAGTGTCTTCCTCCTCTGTCTCCTCTGAAGACTCTGAACAGGTCACCACGTGAGATGCATCGGGAGACACTGCTAAGGAATGCAGTGTTCCACACCCTTTCAAGAACACCGCAAACTCACTGGAATCTGTGCACAAAGGCTGCACTTTCCCCGTCGCAACGTCCCACACACACGCTCTCCTTTCGCCAGCGTCGTCGAAAGAGCAATAAACTACATGAGAGCCATCTGGGTACACAGCCGCAGCATCAGCATTGCGTTGATATGCTCCGGCTTCAACTACATGTGTCTGTCTGCCGGTGGATGCGTTCCAGACGGAGTTCCTCCTGCCACCGTACGAAATAATAGATCCATCAGGGGCCACTGCCACAGCCTTGCCTGAGAGCCCTTCGAAACCTGGTGTCTCCTTCCCGGTTGTGGTGTTCCACACTCGAACAGTCTTGTCGTGGTGGGAGCATGTAACCACGTGGCATCCATCTGGTGACACTGCCACTGCAGTCACAGTGGAGGTATGTCCTTGCAACACCGTCACCTCCTTCCCAGTCGAAATGCTCCAAACGTGCACAGTGCCGCTCTGGGATCCAGCAACCACGTGACATCCATCGGGAGTGACTGCCACTGCTGTCCACTTAGCGTCGGCATGGAACACCATCACCTCTGCCCCAGTGGAGAGGTTCCAAAGATACTGCCACTCCAATGATCACGTTCGAATGACCTTTCAAGACCATCACTTCTTCACCAGAACACATGCTCCACACATGTGCTGTACCAACATCAGTAGCACCTGTTATGATGTGACTGCCATCAGGTGTGACTACCACAGCACAGGCACCATGCTCCAGTACAGGAAGTGGTGTGCCAAGGGAGCAGTCAGGCAGCATCGTGCCACCCATGTCGCAGGTGTTGAACTCAGTGTGCTCCAGCCAGCAGTTCGAGAAGGAAGCGCCCGTCAGCGCCGTCTCCACAAACAGAGACCCGCGCAGGTCGCAGTTCGAAACACGGATCCCGCTCAGGTCCTCCCCACTCACAGGGATGCGTGCACGTGCCAGCAGTGCTGCTGCATTCGACCCTGCTGTCACAGCACCCTCCCCACCAACACCTGCATCTCCACCTCTACCTGGAACTACACCTGCACTGCCGCGTGTCGCCTTCACAGCCGCAAGCAGCTCTGTGCAGGCACGTTCGTACAGCACACTGTCTCCACACACCAGCGCCGCAAAGAACCCAAGCACACGCTGCGAGTCCTTGCTGAAACTCCGCTGCACCAGCGTCCCCAGTGTCCCTGCTGGATCACGTGCAAGCCGCCGTGCTGCAAGGTGCTCTCCAACCGACTTGTGCCGGAACGTGAACGCACTCCGCTCCTCCCCAAAGTCCTCAATCCGGAACGGCAGGCAGCGGAAGCACGCATCCCGCACAGCCTCACACACACCGTGCTGCGAATCAAGAAGCTTCGACGCCACACCCACAGTCCCCTGCCACTCGTTTGTCTCCAGCATCCTGCATGCAACAAGCTCCCCTGCACGCACCACATCCTCCAAAGACACATCCGAAACAGCACCAGCATCTCCACCAGACGCCATCTCCTTCTTCGTCCACGTCTCCAGGTAGGTCTCGTAGATCACCTCTTCAGAAGCCTTCCCGCTGCACTGCGCGTGGCACGCCATGTGCAGCACAAACGGGTTCCGCAGCTGCACAAGTCCCTCAACGTCCTCCTCACGCACGAAGACTGTGCGCTCTTCCTTGTGGGCGGACTTCTCCTTCTCCTTCTCCTCTTTGTGTTCCTTCTCCCAGGCTGTGTTTGCACGCTCGATGTACGTTCTCGCATCCACCTCTGTGAACGGCTGCATGTACAGAGCACGCACACCAGCCCCACACACACCAGACGGAGACGTGTCCACACCCTTCAGGTACTCACCACGCACAGTCACAACAACGCTGCAGTGTGCCTCCACCCACGGGTGCCGGCACAGAAGGCCACCCTCAGCCACCACAGCATCCACATCCTTCTGCGTCAGCCCCACCTCGTCCAGCGAGTCCAGCACCAGCACCACCTCGTACGTCTCCGCAAGGAACGCACGGTCCGCCTCCCGCAGCGCAAACGACTCCAGCACAAACCTGTCCAGCCCTCCCTTCTCAAGCAGGTGCTGCTTCACAGTCGGCAGCGCCACAAACACAGGGAAGTACGGCTTCGCATCCGCATCCGCAGTCACATCACTCACCACGGTGTTTCTGTTTCTGTTTCTGTTTCTGTTTGTGTTTGTTGTTGTGTCTTCGCTACTGGTGCTTTCTCTCTTCCTCGCAGACGTTGCAAGGTCGCTCAGAATTGCAATCGAAGCAGACGTCTTCCCGCTCCCTCCTTCTCCGATCACACACAGCACATCACACATCCCTTGTCTTTCTTCTCTCGCCTCCACATCAGGCTTGCGCTCTGTGCCCGCTGCTGCCTGTGTGCACACGGAAGACATCTGCTTCCCACCTCCACCTCCACCTCCACGTGCACGAAGCCACCTCCGCACCTCCTCCATCAGCGGACGTGTCTCCGACTCATCCACACGTGTGTCGTCCCCCACACGCCCCTCCACGTACTGCGCAAGGTAGTCCTCGAAGAACGCGACTGTGTGTCCCATCACCTCCTGCAGCGCACCCACCTGCTCAGCCGCACTCGTCTCCACACCAGAACACACCTCCTGCATCACAATCACGTCAAAGCGCAACCCCATCATCCGCAGCAACGTCGGCGAAAGCTTCCACTGCACCCGGTACTCGATGTTCGCTGTGTACAGCAGCTCGTCCTCCGAAGCATACACAGACGAGAACTTCACGTCTGCAGCACCCTCCTTCGCCACCACCACAAAGAACGTGCCCCCCTTCCCGTACATGAAGCTCCGAGCCACATCCCGCTTCAGTGTTGTCGACGTGAAGCAGTTCCACACAATGTGCGTATTCAGCGCGTACTTCGCAGACACGTTCACATTGATCCCGCGGAACACAGTCCGCAGCTGCTTCCGCCGGCTCCCAATCAGCCGGTCCAGACCACGGATCAGCGGCGCAAAGGTCGCAATCACGTGCAGCTGCGGGGGTGCGGGCGACAGCTCAAACACGTTCGGTGCTGCACCTGTCTTCTCAGGTGTCCCCTTCCACTCCTTCACCGCAGCCAGCTGCCCCACAGCACGCATCGCAGTGTTCATCGTCATGTACAGCGCAAGCGACTGTGAATCAGCAGCACTCCCGTGGTTGTCCAGCACAGCCCGCTCCGTCAGTCTGATGTACCGCAGCTTCCCGTCAGGCCCTTTCGCAATCTGCGGTGTCCCGTCCTTTTCGTCGCACACAACATCCCCGCCGCTGTCCAGCACATACTCCACGCAGTCAGACGTGAACAGGAACCCCGACAGCAGCAGCTCAAACGGGTCGCGTGCCGCCATCCAGTCCTCCACCTCCACGTGCCCACCACGTGTCCCCGCAGCCTCCCTCCGTCCTCTCATGTCCTCCAGCAGACGCTTGCACACCACACGGAACCCCGCCTCCATGTGCCGCACGTGTTCGTCTGTGTAGCCCAACGGCGGATCCACCTTTGGCAGACCACGCAGCCAGCACAGCAGGTCTTCACCTCCATTGCTGTTCTTGTTGTTGTTGTTGTTGTCGTCTGTTTTCCGCAGGAACTCCACCTTCCGTCCGTCTGTGTGCCACAGTGCACCCGTGTCCCCGTCAAGATCGTCCTCTCCCAGGTGCCTGTCTCCAGTCGAGGTGTTCGTGTCTTTCGCCATGTCCATGTGAGGGTCAGTCAGAGGTGCTGTCGTTGCATCTCCACTGCTCCGTTCCACTGCCACACCTGTTGTTCTTGTTGCTGTTGTTGTAGTTGTTGTTGTGGCGACACCGTGAGTGAGGTACACCTGCACAGCATCCTCCACCTCCACAAGGATCTGTGCTGCATGCGCCCCCAGCTCCGCCTCAAGTCGCCCCCGCACATCCGCGTCCCTGTGCTGCAGTGCGTACCACAGCGGCACCTTCCCGTCCCTGTCACGCACGTTCCCTGCCCCGTTCTCCACAAGAAACCGCACTGCCTCCACGTCCCCCGCAAGCACCGCACTGTGCAGCATTGTCCTCCCGTCCACGCTGTCCACTGCGTCCACGGGCCTCTCCTTCCCAGTAATTCCCTTTGCAATCTCGTCCTTTTCAGGCTTCGACGCTCCGGATCCCATCTTCCTGAAACAAAATGTATGTTGTGTTTGTTTTTGTTCACAAAGGTTGGTGTGTTGTCCCTGTTTGTGTGTTGTGGGAAGAAGGAGAAGAAGACCCCTGACCCCCTGACCTGTAGCAAGCACCTCCGCACGCTGCACATCGTGGACCACCTGCTCCACAACATCGGGGCGGCCACCTGCTCCACAACCCCCTCCCTTGACCATTGCTGCACGCACAACACTCTCACATGCTTGCAACCTTTTGCTTGCAAGGTGCAGCAACGCACCACACTGCGAGACCGCTGCCACCACCACATCTTCGTCATCACAAAAACACGTCACCCACATACCCCAACGCAGTGCACGTATGCGTCACAGCCAACACCGCCATCTCCTTCGTCACCTCCTCCACAAACTGCACCGCAGCACCGTTCTCTTTCAATGCAGCCTCCACTGCACCATGGCACCCTCCTATCACATATTGAAGCGCCATGCCATCCGTCGAGACAGCTGCGCATACAATGTTTGCGTCTTTCTGTAGTGCAGTCGAAGCAAATCGGAGGGCCAGCCCGGTTATCTGTACTGTAGCGAAAAACGATGGTGTGAATGCCGCGAATCCTTTCCGAGGCGTGTCTGAGGTGCAGGCCATCCTTTTGCACGAGGTGCAGCATGAACTCCTCGTTGTCACGTTGTGTGTGGTGCAGGTAGCTTAAGGGAATGTTGTGGAGGAGGACAAACTTCGCGTCTAAACAGCGTGTCGTGGCTGTGCAGTGAGTTAAGAGGTACTCCCGATCGCTCCATCCTGCAGTGCTCTGAAATGTTGCCTCAAAGCAATCGAATGATTCGAGAATATGGCCGACTTCGCGTATGCTGATCTTCTTCGAAATAATGCTGGAGACATACAATGGGATGCTTGAGTCCATGAAGCTCTGTGCCGCGTGGTACAGAACCTTGTAGGTGCCTGCCTCTTTGATCGCAGAGAGGATGAACGACTTTTGCGACCGCAAACCGCGTCCTGCGTGGATCATAGCAGTGTAGTCTGCTTTGACAGCGGAGAACACGATGTTGTGGTAGCTTTGGAAGGAAGGGAAGTACTGTAAATTGTGGGGGTCGGCAGCGACCATTTCTGATGCAAATTCATGGTCGTTTTGCAGCTTGAATTTTTGATGAATTTGAGGGCCACATACTGTATGGTGTGTCTTCATTGACTGAAGCGCGTAATGCACAGCGCACCACCTCAAACGTCGTTCCGCAGGTTGTCTCCCAAATATTCCAAAGCCCATCCCATCCCGCGCCACACCAACGCACCCCAACAGATTTATCACACCGCAACGCACTGCTCGCGTACCTCACAACAGACTAATCCACCGTCGCCCCCGGACAACACAAACCCCTCATCCCCTCGCAGCTCCTCCGACGCAAAGTGCAGTGCCCCTGGACAGCCGTGCCATCACGGTCCCCATACATTCTCGGTTTTCTCTCACCCTCGAGCTTTGCATGCGGGAGGAGCAGAGCGTAGCGCTGTGAAAACCTCTGCAAGGTTGGTCTCCCTTCCCCTGCCCCTTCCGTCTCGAACACTGAGAATAGTTTTGTGAAAAAGGCTGCATCGTCACGAAGCGAATAATCTGCGGAGCCGATCGCATCGGAAACAACCCCTTGAGAAGTTTCCTCCTCTGTGCCAGCCGCAACGTCGTCGCGCCGAACCGAGGAAGCACTTCTTTTGCGAGAAAGGTGTGGTTCTGCCTCAGCACATCATCCGCGTAGGACAGACAGTTCACCCCGGTATCCTCCATGGCGGTGAGGACGAAGGCTGGGTCGCCCCTGAAGGCACAATGCTTCATTGCGCTGGAAGACCGTTTCAGGGCTGCGCAACAAATGGCAGTATCACTTTGAAATGCTTCTGCATAACGCAAGCACTCCCCCGAGCGCGAGACTGCGGCAAGCACCACAGCACGGTTGCGGTCGACACAGTGCTGAAGAGAATAGGCATAATCCGAGGCAGCTGTGAGACAGATCTCTTCTTCGCAGCGCATCTCTGTGGGAAGACGTTTGAGAAGGCTTCCATCCTTCGCTAAGAGAGGGAGAAGCAGTGCACGATCTGTCAGCGCTGACGCAGGGGTGTACCGCAGCGCAACATCGGTGTTCTGTTTCAATGCCGCCAAGAAAATGGTCAAGCATTGTGCGTCGATGTTCTCATGGTCCAACACAAAAAAGGTGTTCACAGCGACCATAGGATTGAGGAGTGCACGGAGAGCACGTTGACCATCACTTCGTCTTCAGTTTGGACAACAAGAATATTGCTTGTTGTGGAGTGAGAAAGTTAGGATTAGGTAGCAGGCATTTTGCTTTCAAATTTTACTCAAGGGAAGGGGCGTTGGTACAAAAGAAGGGGCAGATAGAGTGGGAATCTTTGGATATTTGATGTAAGCAAGTCAAAGAGGGGGGCGAGAAGCAGAAACACAAAGAAACACCAAAAACCGCCAAAAACTTTTTTGGAACACCAAGTTTCTTGAGTACCACACGTCCCTTGTCTTTCTTCTCTCGCCTCCACATCAGGCTCGCGCTCTGTGCCCGCTGCAGCCGGTGTGCACACGGAAGACGTCTGTTTCCCACCTCCACCTCCACGTGCACGAAGCCACCTCCGCATCTCCTTCATCAGCGGACGTGTCTCCGACTCATCCACACGTGTGTCGTCCCCCACACGTCCCTCCACGTACTGCGCAAGGTAGTCCTCGAAGAACGCGACTGTGTGTCCCATCACCTCCTGCGGCGCACCCACCTGCTCAGCCGCACTAGTCTCCCCCACACCCTTCCCCACACCAGAACACACCTCCTGCATCACAATCACGTCAAAGCGCAGCCCCATCATCCGCAGCAACGTCGGCGAAAGCTTCCACTGCACCCGGTACTCGATGTTCGCTGTGTACAGCAGCTCGTCCTCCGAAGCATACACAGACGAGAACTTCACGTCTGCAGCACCCTCCTTCGCCACCACCACAAAGAACGTGCCCCCCTTCCCGTACATGAAGCTCCGAGCCACATCCCGCTTCAGTGGGGGTGGGTGGGCACACATCAAACAGTGAGGTGGGGTGGGTGGTGGGGTTTCGTTCTTTTCGCTGTTTTCTGTTGCATCGACAATGACCTCCTCTGTGCTCACGTCTGTCGGAGGATCGGTGGCGGGCAACAAACCACCTTGGCAACTCATCTTCACAGATATACAAATTGCATGCAACCCCGGAAAGTGATGAGCAGTACTTCAGTACCCACCTCAGTATTCAAATAAGAGTGTAGCGGAAAATAGGAAACATCAGAAGACCATTTGGGGCAGAGGTTCTGTCTGGCAGGCCTTTGCCGCCAAAGCCTTGTGTTTCATGAAAACACTTATTTCATATACTCAACACCAAAACGGAAACTTCAACAACCAGGGTGATGGGCGTTCAGACAAGATCTTCTTCAGACATCGCAATCGCGAAAGACCTTATACAAAGAAGCGACTGCGCTACACACCACTATCTCTTCATCAGACCATGACGTCATCAGCTACGAAGTAACCAGGGACTACATACCACTAAAACCCCAGCAATACGACCCTATCTCAGCTCATTGCAACTGGAAAAAGGCCAAGTGGGACGACACTTCCAACCACTACCAACACCTGCCGTATGTGTCTTTCGTCAAGCTATTCCCAGTAGCCCGCATGCAACCTGGTGCTGTGACTGGTGCATACGGTAAAGGTGTTGTCAGTGTAGGTGGTTCTGCAATCACGCCAATCACGCCATCACGTAAAGCGCTTCCTCGCTGCCCGTGCCCGCGGTTCACATCTGATATGGGATCATGGAACACAGGGTAATCAGGCCTTTGTGATGTAGGGTCTGGTTGAAACAAGAAAAAGTGTAGCGGTGATGAGGTAAAAAGGGAAAATGTGACCCCCCCTTTTCTTGTTATCGACAAACCATCCCTTCTGTGAGGTGGAATCCTTTTGTACTTTACATAAACAACAGGAGGGGAGGTAGCGTGTAGGGCCCTCTCCTGGCTTCGTGTGTGTGGGGAGGGGGTGAAGATTGGTGGTGCTGTATGTTAGCGTTGTACAGTACTCAAGAAACTTGGTGTTCCAAATAAGTTTTTGGCGGTTTTGGGGGAAATCCAAACTCCAGGGGGAAAAAAAGTCAGAAATGAATAGTGTACAGATGTGGAAGTGGCAGTGTGTGACACTCCAAAAACCAAGTGGTCAAAAAATATGTGTAATCGCAACACATCTTGGAAAAGACGTGTGAATATGAACAGACAGCACACTTAGTGCACTGGCAGTGTAACACCTCGACAAGCCGTTCTTCTGTCCTCGCACAACGCACCCGCAGTGGCATCAGGGCACCACCGTACGAGGCAGTGTCAACACCATTCGTCCTCGTCACTCAGACTGCATTCGTCTTGGAAAAGAGGCAAACACAAAGAGCAAGTACGAACAGTGCGCTCACTTCCTCCCAGCACAAAGAATCCGTCTCGCAAGTTCAGGTTCCACAGCATCAGCATTGCGACAGCCAAATACACGAGGAACTGTTGGAGGTACACCGATCACTCTCTTCAGCCGCAACCCATCAATTGTGCCGTCTTCCCCAGTGCAGATGCTCCACACACGTATCGTGTGGTCCTCGCAAGGACAGATCACTTCGCGTCCATCAGGGCTCACAGCACGTCTGCGCAAATCACAATGTGCCTCGATCTCTGCCACCTTCTCACCAGTGGTCATGCTCCACACAGTCACACTGCGCGTACTCGACACCACGTGAGCTCCATCAGGTGTCAGCGACACTCCGTCCACGCACGCATCATGCTTCAAGGTGAAGACCTCCTTCCCGCTGGCAACATCCCACACACGCACAGTCTCGTCGTAAGAGCATGAAACAACGCGAGATCCATCGCGAGTCACGGCCACGCCTTTGACATCATCAGTATGTCCTTTGAACACCATCGTCTCTTCTCCAGTGTGAAGTTTCCACATGTGTACGGTGCCATCACGATAGTACGAAACCACATGCACTCCATCAGGAGTCACTACCACTCCGTCGGGACAGCAAGTAGTTCCTGCATATTCTGACACCTTCTTCCCAGTCGGCATGCTCCACACATATGTATAGTAAGTGCCTTTCTTAGCTGAACAGGCCACCACGTGAGATGCATCGGGAGACACTGCAAAGGAATGCAGTGTTCCACACTGTTTCAAGAACACCGCAAACTCACTGGAATCTGTGCACAAAGGCTGCACATTCCCCGTCGCAAAGTCCCACACACACGCTATCGTATCGCCAGCAGCGTCGCAAGAGCAATAAACTACATTACCCCCTGCTTCAAATAGATGTGTCTGCCTGCCGGAGAATGCGTAACAGATGGAGTTCCTCTCGCCACCGTACGAAATGATAGATCCATCAGGGGCACCTGGCACAGACCTGCCTGAGACTGCTTCGAAACCTGGTGTCTCCTTCCCGGTCGTCATGTTCCACACTCGAACAGTACGGTCGTCGCAGCATGAAACCACGTGGCATCCATCTGGTGACACTCTCACTGACCTCACCTCAGCAGTATGCCCTTGCAACACCGTTACCTCCTTCCCAGTCGAAATGCTCCAAACGTACACAGTGCCTCCCAGGGATCCAGCAACCACGTGACATCCATCGGGAGTGACTGCCACTGCTCTCAACAGAGCGTCGTCAGGGAACACCATCACCTTTGCCCCAGTGGAGAGGTTCCAAAGATGTGCGCCATAAGAACAGCACGAAACAACGTGGCATCCATCGGGAGTGACTGCCAGTGCATGCGGATTTTTCACACAACAAGGACAATGCATCTCCTGCTCCCCCGTCACCAGATCCCATACGAACAGCACCTCCCCAGAGCATGTCACTATTTGACTTCCGTCCTTCGTAATAACCATGCTGCGAATGTCAGGAGACTTCATTGCCAGCACTTCCATCCCCGTCGAGAGATCCCACACACGGATGCCGTCATCAGGAGAAGTTGAAACAACTTTAGAACTGTCGGGAGTGACTGCCACTGCATACAACTCACCTTCGTGGCCTTTCAAGACGAACACTGCCTCCCCAGTGTGCATATCCCACACACGCACAGTTTTGTCGCCGGAGCACGAAACTATGCGGGTTCCGTCAGGTGTTACTGCAACTCCATTGATGTGGTGCGAATGTCCTTCCAAGACCATCACTTCTTCCCCAGAAGACATGCTCCACACATGTACACTGCCGTCATGGCCAGCTGTTATGATTTGACTTCCATCAGGTGAAACTGCCGCATCATAGGCATAATGCTTCAGTACAGGAAGTGGTGTGCCAAGGGAGCAGTCAGGCAGCATCGTGCCACCCATGTCGCAGGTGTGGAACTCAGTGTGCTCCAGCCAGCAGTTCGAGAAGGAAGCGCCCGTCAGCGCCGTCTCCACAAACAGAGACCCGCGCAGGTCGCAGTTCGACACACGGATCCCGCTCAGGTCCTCCCCACTCACAGGGATGCGTGCACGTGCCAGCAGTGCTGCTGCATTCGACCCTGCTGTCACAGCACCCTCCCCACCAACACCAAGACCTGCATCTCCACCTCCACCTGCACTGCCGCGTGTCGCCTTCACAGCCGCAAGCAGCTCTGTGCAAGCACGTTCGTACAGCACACTGTCTCCACACACCAGCGCCGCAAAGAACCCAAGCACACGCTGCGAGTCCTTGCTGAAGCTCCGCTGCACCAGCGTCCCCAGTGTCCCTGCTGGATCACGTGCAAGCCGCCGTGCTGCAAGGTGCTCCCCAAGCGACTTGTGCCGGAACGTGAACGCACTCCGCTCCTCCCCAAAGTCCTCAATCCGGAACGGCAGGCAGCGGAAGCACGCATCCCGCACAGCCTCACACACACCGTGCTGCGAATCAAGAAGCTTCGACGCCACACCCACAGTCCCCTGCCACTCGTTTGTCTCCAGCATCCTGCATGCAACAAGCTCCCCTGCACGCACCACATCCTCCAAAGACACATCCGAAACAGCAACAGCATAAGCATCAGCAACAGCAACTCCACCAGACGCCATCTCCTTCTTCGTCCACGTCTCCAGGTAGGTCTCGTAGATCACCTCCTCAGAAGCCTTCCCGCTGCACTGCGCGTGGCACGCCATGTGCAGCACAAACGGGTTCCGCAGCTGCACAAGTCCCTCAACGTCCTCCTCACGCACGAAGACTGTGCACTCTTCCTTGTGGGCTGACTTCTCCTTCTCCTTCTCCTCTTTGTGTTCCTTCTCCCAGGCTGTGTTTGCACGCTTGATGTACGTTCTCGCATCCACCTCTGTGAACGGCTGCATGTACAGAGCACGCACACCAGCCCCACACACACCAGACGGAGACGTGTCCACACCCTTCAGGTACTCACCACGCACAGTCACAACAACGCTGCAGTGTGCCTCCACCCACGGGTGCCGGCACAGAAGGCCACCCTCAGCCACCACAGCACCCACATCCTCCTGCGTCAGCCCCACCTCGTCCAGCGAGTCCAGCACCAGCACCACCTCGTACGTCTCCGCAAGGAACGCACGGTCCGCCTCCCGCAGCGCAAACGACTCCAGCACAAACCTGTCCAGCCCTCCCTTCTCAAGCAGGTGCTGCTTCACAGTCGGCAGCGCCACAAACACAGGGAAGTACGGCTTCGCATCCGCATGCTCAGTCACTTCGTTGTTGGTGCTTTCGCTCTTCCTCGCAGACGTTGCAAGGTCGCTCAGAATTGCAATCGAAGCAGACGTCTTCCCGCTCCCTCCTTCTCCGATCACACACAGCACATCACACATCCCTTGTCTTTCTTCTCTCGCCTCCACATCAGGCTTGCGCTCTGTGCCCGCTGCTGCCTGTGTGCACACGGAAGACATCTGCTTCCCACCTCCACCTCCACCTCCACGTGCACGAAGCCACCTCCGCACCTCCTCCATCAGCGGACGTGTCTCCGACTCATCCACACGTGTGTCGTCCCCCACACGCCCCTCCACGTACTGCGCAAGGTAGTCCTCGAAGAACGCGACTGTGTGTCCCATCACCTCCTGCAGCGCACCCACCTGCTCAGCCGCACTCGTCTCCACACCAGAACACACCTCCTGCATCACAATCACGTCAAAGCGCAACCCCATCATCCGCAGCAACGTCGGCGAAAGCTTCCACTGCACCCGGTACTCGATGTTCGCTGTGTACAGCAGCTCGTCCTCCGAAGCATACACAGACGAGAACTTCACGTCTGCAGCACCCTCCTTCGCCACCACCACAAAGAACGTGCCCCCCTTCCCGTACATGAAGCTCCGAGCCACATCCCGCTTCAGTGTTGTCGACGTGAAGCAGTTCCACACAATGTGCGTATTCAGCGCGTACTTCGCAGACACGTTCACATTGATCCCGCGGAACACAGTCCGCAGCTGCTTCCGCCGGCTCCCAATCAGCCGGTCCAGACCACGGATCAGCGGCGCAAAGGTCGCAATCACGTGCAGCTGCGGGGGTGCGGGCGACAGCTCAAACACGTTCGGTGCTGCACCTGTCTTCTCAGGTGTCCCCTTCCACTCCTTCACCGCAGCCAGCTGCCCCACAGCACGCATCGCAGTGTTCATCGTCATGTACAGCGCAAGCGACTGTGATTTCACATCAGCAGCACTCCCGTGGTTGTCCAGCACAGCCCGCTCCGTCAGTCTGATGTACCGCAGCTTCCCGTCAGTCCCTTTCGCAATCTGCGGTGTCCCGTCCTTTTCGTCACACACAACATCCCCGCCGCTGTCCAGCACATACTCCACGCAGTCAGACGTGAACAGGAACCCCGACAGCAGCAGCTCAAACGGGTCGCGTGCCGCCATCCAGTCCTCCACCTCCACGTGCCCACCACGTGTCCCCGCAGCCTCCCTCCGTCCTCTCATGTCCTCCAGCAGACGCTTGCACACCACACGGAACCCCGCCTCCATGTGCCGCACGTGTTCGTCTGTGTAGCCCAACGGCGGATCCACCTTTGGCAGACCACGCAGCCAGCACAGCAGGTCTTCACCTCCATTGCTGTTCTTGTTCTTGTTGTTGTTGTTGTTGTCGTCTGTTTTCCGCAGAAACTCCACCTTCCGTCCGTCTGTGTGCCGCAGTGCACCCGTGTCCCCGTCAAGATCGTCCTCTCCCAGGTGCCTCTCTCCAGTCGAGGTGTTCGTGTCTTTCGCCATGTCCATGTGAGGGTCAGTCAGAGGTGCTGTCGTTGCATCTCCACTGCTCCGTTCCACTGCCACACCTGTTGTTCTTGTTGCTGTTGTTGTAGTTGTTGTTGTGGCGACACCGTGAGTGAGGTACACCTGCACAGCATCCTCCACCTCCACAAGGATCTGTGCTGCATGCGCCCCCAGCTCCGCCTCAAGTCGCCCCCGCACATCCGCGTCCCTGTGCTGCAGTGCGTACCACAGCGGCACCTTCCCGTCCCTGTCACGCACGTTCCCTGCCCCGTTCTCCACAAGAAACCGCACTGCCTCCACGTCCCCCGCAAGCACCGCACTGTGCAGCATTGTCCTCCCGTCCACGCTGTCCACTGCGTCCACGGGCCTCTCCTTCCCAGTAATTCCCTTTGCAATCTCGTCCTTTTCAGGCTTCGACGCTCCGGATCCCATCTTCCTGAAACAAAATGTATGTTGTGTTTGTTCACAGAGGTTGGTGTGTTGTCCCTGTTTGTGTGTTGTGTGAAGAAGAAGAAGAAGTATCCAGTGTGCAAACCTGTAGCCGATGAACTCATAGCACAACACCTGATATGCTCCACTCCCGCTTCCACTCATCAGCCAGATGAACGGGGATCGTGGAACACAGGGTAATCAGGCCTGCGTGCTGTAGGGACTGGTTGAAAATAGAAGAAGAAGTGTGGCAGTGATGAGATAAGCGAAAATGCGACCCCCCTTTTTTTGTTATCGACAAACCATCCCTTCTGTGAGGTAGAATCCTTTTGTACTTTACATCAACAACAGCACCTACACAGAGGTAACTCCCTGTACACAGCGTCGTCCCGACGTCTAAGTTGCACTTCATAATCGATGCAGGTCGTGTCTCAACCGTTCTCACATTATTGTTCATTTCCTTTTTCTCTCTTTTTCTCACAAATTCTTCACCGCAACAATAGTCACCCACAACCCCCCTGCATCGACCATCTCCGTCTTATCTATGAAGTCCAGCAGTGCTAGCGGACACTCCGGCGCATCCGGCAGGTCCACTGCCTTCAGCACAGCCGACTCCGGCGCCGTCTGGAACAGATAGTACCCTTTTCTGTGCAGATGCCTCAGGAGCGACGCCAGCCCGGCACGTGGAAAGACACCACCGGAGGCTGCTCGCATTGCGACAGGCCAGATTTTAAAGAGCAGCGCCTGGATGCGATGCGAGTCCACCAGCCTGCGAGCACCAAGCAGCGCGCTGTGCTCCATCCCGTTGATGTCCAGCGACACCACCGGGAGCAACGGCTCTGCCAGAAACAACGCATCCAATGTCTTCAGCTCCACCGCCCCGCCACCACCACGAAAGCCGTCCCCCTCCTCCCCAAGGCCTCTGAACAGCGCCTCACCGTCCGTATGCGCCACTGCGACACGCTTCACGACCATCTGCGGAACCGCAGCTTCCAGACGTGCTGCTGTGACACTCGAGGGTTGGACAGAGACCACACGGCATCCGTGGTCCAACGCATATTGAAGCTGTTCAGAGGAGTGACTACCTACGTCCACAAACAGAGCAGGTGGCAGGGATGAATTCGCCATCTTAGGCGTCAATGCGCAGTACTCCGAGAGAAGCGAGCGGAGCACCGTCCGTGCGTCTAACGCGCGCCCGAACCTCGGGTGTGTTCGTGAGGCCCTCACTGCGCCAAAGGCATTGCACTGTGCACGAGTCTCTGCGGCAAGTGTCTTAACGCGAGCTACAGCGTCTGTGTACCGTGATGCGACCTCGTGAGAATATACTTCAGCCACCCCCCGATCCACGTTTTCCTCAGAAATGTGCTGTGCAGTGCTGAAGTCAAGGTTGAGGAAGGTGAGTGCGGCGGTGGTGTCTTGGGTGCCATCTGTGTCGGTAACAATGCAAATAAGCAACATGAAAAGGGCAGCCCACATTTTAGAGAAAAATTGTGTAGTTCTGTGGGTGCTTTTTGTGTTTGGGTTTGCGGAATGGTCAGACTTATGGGTTTGAGGGAAGGCGGGATCTTTTTTAAAGACGAATACAGGTCGCAAACTTTTCTGCAGTCAATGCAGGGAAAGAATAATCAACAATGTGATACAGGATATGGGTGGTTCAGTGATTCCACAGAACACCATTGGTGTGTCTCAACCAAAAACCAAATCATTAAAAGAGAGAGAGAGAGAGAGCTTTTGAAGAAGGAAATTAGATTCATATACTGTCACTTCACAGAATTGAAAGTATTTGAGAGTAAACACAAGCGGGTGAAGTAAGGAAAGAAAATTACACTAGAAAATTATGCAGCAGCGTTTCCAGCTGTGTTGCCTGCAGTGCTTTGCGGGAGGAGTGGACTGTGAGGGTGTGCGTCGTGCAGCTTCGAGGTCGCAGTGCGCAGCTGGCGGTGTCACTCTGTGTGTCTCAGTCGCTTGCGGGATTCCTCAGGTGGTTCGTCTCTGCTGCGTTTCGGACGGGATTCAACCACTAAATGCCACAGCTCTTCTTTCCTCACTGTGCTCGACACAACATCGCTGCAGCCGCTGAGGAAGATGCTCCTCAACGAAGTACACCCAGAAAGGAAGTGCTCAGACTCCATAAACAGCTGGTTCTCAATGTGAGTAACATGGCTCAGTGGTGATAAGTCGAGTGTACTCAAAGAACTGCATCCTTCAAGGAAGCCGTCTTCAATATGTGTGACCCTGCTAAGTGGTGTTAAGTCGAGTGTACGCAAAGACCTGCACTCCCACAGGAAGCATGACAAAATTTTTGTAACACTGCTTAGTGGTGTTAAGTCCACTGAACACAAAGACCAGCATCCCCAAAGGAAGCGTGCATTTATTTGTGTAACACTGCTGAGTGGTGGCAAGGCCAGTGTACGCAAAGACCTGCATCCTTCAAGGAAGCATTCCTCAATGTGTGTAACACTCCTCAATGGTGTTAAGTCCAGTGTACACAAAGACTCGCATCCAGTAAGGAAGCATTCGCCTATGTGTGTCACATGGATCAACCCAGAGAGGTCGATGCTTGTCAATGAAGTGCAGTCCCACAAAAAGCAGCCCCCAATTTGAGTCACAACAGACTCAGCACTCAGATCAAGACTCGTCAACGATGCGCCACACAAGAAGTACTCAGGAATCACCGTCGCAACCTCCGCCTGCAGAAGCAAACACGCCACCTCAGGATCCTCCACACTCTCCAGCCTCTCAGCCGTGATGTCAGTCTCACCCAACGCATGAAGTGCTGCTCTGGCCTCGTATTTCGTCACCTTCGTCAACGGTGGGGGCCCGTTTTCGATGCATGCACCCCTATCCGAGATAGGTGATACAATACATCGTGGAGGTGATGTTACATAAGTCCATCACCGCCCCTGCTGTGCCCATCCTTCTGCTTCGTCTGCTTCTTCTTGAAGAAGCCTCCCAGCGTCGTCTGTCGCCCCTTCGAGGTGTCGTGGTGGCGGCGGCAGCAGTGATCCAGCGTACTCTTCTCTTGCACACAGTTCCCGCACCTCGAGAGTCTATGCTTAGTGCATGCTTCGTGTCGGATCGGTAACCCGTCGTCGTTGGAGTGGTGCGCAAAGCAGCAATGCATCAGGTCTGCCTGGGCGTTCTTCGAGCAGGCATCACACTTCGTCTTCCGGTGCAGCACACATATCGCAAACTGGAAGATCGGAACCGCTCCTTCAGGTGCCTTCACGGGTGCGTCCCCTGGACGCACGTGCTCATGGTGCCGGTAGCGAGCATGCGCAGATGTCTCCTGTTCAGCCCGCTGGATGAATGGTAGTGCCCTCCTGCCCCTAACTTCTGTGGAGGGGTACGCCGTCTCAGCAGAATACTCCCCCATCCATGTACCTCTCGCTCTATCGCCACCACGGAGCTCCGCCTCAGACATGCCTTCGGAGCTGCGTTGCAGACGGTACGCCACACCTTCGTCACCTTCGTCAACACAACCGTGTCCCCAGCACTCAGCTGCGTCATGTCGTATCCTTCGTCCACCGCCTCCCCACCGAAACTCATCGCAAAGCCGTCTTCAGGCAACCCCACTGCAGACGCCACCTTCCGACGCAGCACCGCAGGTGTGTCATCCTCACCCAGCTCCACCGTATCCTTCACTCCGTTCCACCCCTTGATTGTCAAATCCATATTTTTGTAACCAAAGCCTTTTCCCTGTTGTGTTGGCGTGATGAGGTGGAGAAGGTAGTTCATCGGCGGACGCAGGCACCAAGCAAGAACTGGTATGTGAAGTGCAAACACCTCTGCACGCAGACGCAGGATCTGCGCTTTTGTGTCGATTTTATTTCCCAACCCAACAACAACGATAAAGCGTGAAGACAATAGATAAAAGCAAAGAAGTAATTATAGGTTTTGTGAGGCACTCAACGAGTGTGTAGTTGTCTAGATACCATAGTTGTCTAGTGTGCCGGCTCTGTGGCGTCACGGAGCCACCAACACTCCCCAGTCATTTTTCCTGCGCATCCAAGAAAACTCGCAGTATGCTGCGCTTTGGTGTCGAACAAAAAGTTGACTTGAAATACAACAGCCCGCTCGTGAACAGTGCACTTCACGGCGGACTAGTCAGCGGGAAGACTAGTAGAGCTACGTCCAAATGACTAGTGTTTTATGACCAGTACACATGGTAGCACGACTTGTCGTACACGAGTTGGTCCTAGTGGAGCTACTAGTCGTATTACTAGTGGAACTAGTAGTGTCACTGGTCGTGTTTTACGCTCATCATGACGACTAGTAGTTCCACAAGTAGTCCGCCGTGCTTGGTACATGACCGGTGTACGGGAGTGGACCCCAACCACGCAGTCCTACATCCATTTCGTGGTTCACCTCTGATATGCTCTACTCCCGCTTCCACTCATCAGCCAGATGAACGGGGATCATGGAACACAGGGTAATCAGGCGTGCGTGATGTAGGGTCTGGTTGAAAATAGAAGAAGAAGTGTGGCAGTGATGAGATAAGGGAAAATGCGACCCCCCTTTTTTATCGACAAACCATCCCTTCTGTGAGGTGGAATCCTTTTGTACTTTACATAGGGGAGGTAGCGTGTAGGGCCCTCTCCTGGCTTCGTGTGTGTGGGGAGGGGGTGAAGATTGGTGGTGCTGTATGTTAGCGTTGTACAGCACTCAAGAAACTTGGTGTTCCAAATAAGTTTTTGGCGGTTTTGGGGATAATCCAAACTCCAGGGAAAATCAAAGTCAGAAATGTAAATATAGTGTACAGATGTGGAATGGCAGTGTGTGACACTCCAAAAACCAAGTGATCAAACAACATGTGTAATCGCAACACATCTTGGAAAAGACGTGTGAATATGAACAGACAGCACACTTAGTGCACTGGCAGTGTAACACCTCGACAAGCCGTTCTTCTGTCCTCGCACAACGCACCCGCAGTGGCATGAGGGCACCACCGCACGAGGCAGTGTCAACACCATTCGTCCTCGTCACTCAGACTGCATTCGTAGGCCTCTTCCTCTGCCTCTTCGTCAGCCTCTTCGTCAGCCTCCTCAACAGGACAAAGAATCCGTCTCGCAAGTTCAGGTTCCACAGCATCAGCATTGCGACAGCCAAATGCACGAGGAACTGTTGGAGGTACACCGATCACTCTCTTCAGCCGCAACCCATCAATTGTGCCGTCTTCCCCAGTGCAGATGGTCCACACACGTACAGTGTTGTCCTCGGAAGCACACATCACTTCGCGTCCATCAAGGCTCACAGCAAGTCTGCGCAAATCACAATGTACCCTGATCCCTGCCACCTTCTCACCAGTGGTCATGCTCCACACACTCACACTGCGCGTACTCGACACCACGTGAGCTCCATCAGGTGTCAGTGCCACTCCGTCCACGCACGCATCATGCTTCAAGGTGAAGACCTCCTTCCCGCTGGCAACATCCCACACACGCACAGTCTTGTCGTAAGAGCATGAAACAACGCGAGATCCATCACGAGTCACGGCCACGCCGTTGACATTATGAGTATGTCCTTTGAACACCATCGTCTCTTCTCCAGTGTGAGGTTTCCACATGTGTACGGTGGAATCATCATCATAGTACGAAACCACATGCACTCCATCAGGAGTCACTACCACTCCTCTGGGACGGCAAGTAGTTCCTGCATATTCTGACACCTTCTTCCCAGTCGGCATGCTCCACACATACGTATAGTAAGTGTCTTCCTCCTGTGAAGACTCTGAACAGGCCACCACGTGAGATGCATCGGGAGACACTGTCAAGTAAAGCAGTGCTCCACACTGTTTCAAGAACACCGCAAACTCACTGGAATCTGTGCACAAAGGCTGCACTTTCCCCGTCGCAACGTCCCACACACACGCTCTCCTTTCGCCAGCGTCGTCGCAAGAGCAATAAACTACACGAGATCCATCTGGGTACACAGCCGCAGCATGTGCAATCCTGCTTCAACTACCCGTGTCAGCCTGCCGGTGGATGCGTTCCAGATGGAGCTCCTCTTGCCACCGTACGAAATGATAGATCCATCAGGGGCAACTGCCACAGCTTTTCCTGAGACTCCTTCGAAACCTGGTGTCTCCTTCCCGGTCGTGATGTTCCACACTCGAACAGTTTTGTCGTAGTGGCAGCATGTAACCACGTGGCATCCATCTGGTGACACTGCCACTGCAGTCACAGTAGAAGTATGCCCTTGCAACACCGTCACCTCCTTCCCAGTCGAAATGCTCCAAACGTACACAGTGCCACTCATGGATCCAGCAACCACGTGACATCCATTGGGAGTGACTGCCACTGCTGTCAACGCATCGTCGGCATGGAACACCATCACCTCTGCCCCAGTGGAGAGGTTCCAAAGATGTGCGACATCATAACAGCACGAAACAACATGGCATCCATCGGGAGTTACTGCCAGTGCATGCGGAGTCTGCACACAACAAGTCCGTTGACTCTTCTGCTCCCCCGTCACCAGATCCCATACGCACAGCACCTCCTCAGAGCATGACACTATTTGACTTCCGTCCTTCGTAATAACCATGCTGAGAATGCCAGGCGACTTCACTGCCAGCACTTCCATCCCCGTCGAGAGATCCCACACACGGATGCCGTCTCCATCACAAGTTGAAACAACTTTAGAACTGTCGGGAGTGACTGCCACTTCACGCACCTCATCTTTGTGGCCTTTCAAGACGAACACTGCCTCCCCAGTGTGCATATCCCACACACGCACAGCTTTGTCGCCGGAGCAGGAAACTATGCGGGTTCCGTCAGGTGTTACTGCCACTCCATTGATGTGGTGCGAATGTCCTTCCAAGACCATCACTTCTTCCCCAGAAGACATGCTCCACACATGTACTCTGCTCTCTACGCAGTTTGCACTACCTGTTACCATTTGACTGCCATCAGGTGTCACTGTCACACAATAGGCACGATGCTGCAGTACAGGAAGTGGTGTGCCAAGGGAGCAGTCAGGCAGCATCGTGCCACCCATGTCGCAGGTGTGGAACTCAGTGTGCTCCAGCCAGCAGTTCGAGAAGGAAGCGCCCGTCAGCGCCGTCTCCACAAACAGAGACCCGCGCAGGTCGCAGTTCGACACACGGATCCCGCTCAGGTCCTCCCCACTCACAGGGATGCGTGCACGTGCCAGCAGTGCTGCTGCATTCGACCCTGCTGTCACAGCACCCTCCCCACCAACACCTGCATCTCCACCTCCACCTGCACTGCCGCGTGTCGCCTTCACAGCCGCAAGCAGCTCTGTGCAGGCACGTTCGTACAGCACACTGTCTCCACACACCAGCGCCGCAAAGAACCCAAGCACACGCTGCGAGTCCTTGCTGAAGCTCCGCTGCACCAGCGTCCCCAGTGTCCCTGCTGGATCACGTGCAAGCCGCCGTGCTGCAAGGTGCTCCCCAAGCGACTTGTGCCGGAACGCGAACGCACTCCGCTCCTCCCCAAAGTCCTCAATCCGGAACGGCAGGCAGCGGAAGCACGCATCCCGCACAGCCTCACACACACCGTGCTGCGAATCAAGAAGCTTCGACGCCACACCCACAGTCCCCTGCCACTCGTTTGTCTCCAGCATCCTGCATGCAACAAGCTCCCCTGCACGCACCACATCCTCCAAAGACACATCCGAAACAGCAACAGCATAAGCACCAGCAACAGCAACTCCACCAGCGCCATCTCCTTCTTCGTCCACGTCTCCAGGTAGGTCTCGTAGATCACCTCCTCAGAAGCCTTCCCGCTGCACTGCGCGTGGCACGCCATGTGCAGCACAAACGGGTTCCGCAGCTGCACAAGTCCCTCAACGTCCTCCTCACGCACGAAGACTGTGCGCTCTTCCTTGTGGGCTGACTTCTCCTTCTCCTTCTCTGCTTTGTGTTCCTTTTCCTTCTCCCAGGCTGTGTTTGCACGCTTGATGTACGTTCTCGCATCCACCTCTGTGAACGGCTGCATGTACAGAGCACGCACCACCCACATCCTCCTGCGTCAGCCCCACCTCGTCCAGCGAGTCCAGCACCAGCACCACCTCGTACGTCTCCGCAAGGAACGCACGGTCCGCCTCCCGCAGCGCAAACGACTCCAGCACAAACCTGTCCAGCCCTCCCTTCTCAAGCAGGTGCTGCTTCACAGTCGGCAGCGCCACAAACACAGGGAAGTACGGCTTCGCATCCGCATCCGCAGTCACATCACTCACCACGCTGTTTCTGTTTTTGTTGCTGTTTGTTGTGTCTTCGTTGCTGGTGCTTTCGCTCTTCCTCCCAGACGTTGCAAGGTCACTCAGAATTGCAATCGAAGCAGACGTCTTCCCGCTCCCTCCTTCTCCGATCACACACAGCACATCACACATCCCTTGTCTTTCTTCTCTCGCCTCCACATCAGGCTTGCGCTCTGTGCCCGCTGCTGCCTGTGCGCACACGGAAGACATCTGCTTCCCACCTCCACCTCCACCTCCACGTGCACGAAGCCACCTCCGCACCTCCTCCATCAGCGGACGTGTCTCCGACTCATCCACACGTGTGTCGTCCCCCACACGCCCCTCCACGTAATGCGCAAGGTAGTCCTCGAAGAACGCGACTGTGTGTCCCATCACCTCCTGCAGCGCACCCACCTGCTCAGCCGCACTCGTCTCTGCAACACCCACACCAGAACACACCTCCTGCATCACAATCACGTCAAAGCGCAGCCCCATCATCCGCAGCAACGTCGGCGAAAGCTTCCACTGCACCCGGTACTCGATGTTCGCTGTGTACAGCAGCTCGTCCTCCGAAGCATACACAGACGAGAACTTCACGTCTGCAGCACCCTCCTTCGCCACCACCACAAAGAACGTGCCCCCCTTCCCGTACATGAAGCTCCGAGCCACATCCCGCTTCAGTGTTGTCGACGTGAAGCAGTTCCACACAATGTGCGTATTCAGCGCGTACTTCGCAGACACGTTCACATTGATCCCGCGGAACACAGTCCGCAGCTGCTTCCGCCGGCTCCCAATCAGCCGGTCCAGACCACGGATCAGCGGCGCAAAGGTCGCAATCACGTGCAGCTGCGGGGGTGCGGGACACAGCTCAAACACGTTCGGTGCTGTCTTCTCAGGTGTCCCCTTCCACTCCTTCACCGCAGCCAGCTGCCCCACAGCACGCATCGCAGTGTTCATCGTCATGTACAGCGCAAGCGACTGTGATTTCACATCAGCAGCACTCCCGTGGTTGTCCAGCACAGCCCGCTCCGTCAGTCTGATGTACCGCAGCTTCCCGTCAGTCCCTTTCGCAATCTGCGGTGTCCCGTCCTTCTCGTCGCACACAACATCCCCGCCGCTGTCCAGCACATACTCCACGCAGTCAGACGTGAACAGGAACCCCGACAGCAGCAGCTCAAACGGGTCGCGTGCCGCCATCCAGTCCTCCACCTCCACGTGCCCACCACGTGTCTTCGCAGCCTCCCTCCGTCCTCTCATGTCCTCCAGCAGACGCTTGCACACCACACGGAACCCCGCCTCCATGTGCCGCACGTGTTCGTCTGTGTAGCCCAAGGGCGGATCCACCTTTGGCAGACCACGCAGCCAGCACAGCAGGTCTTCACCTCCATTGCTGTTCTTGTTGTTGCTGTTCTTGTTGTCGTCTGTTTTCCGCAGGAACTCCACCTTCCGTCCGTCTGTGTGCCGCAGTGCACCCGTGTCCCCGTCAAGATCGTCCTCTCCCAGGTGCCTCTCTCCAGTCGAGGTGTTCGTGTCTTTCGCCATGTCCATGTGAGGGTCAGTCAGAGGTGCTGTCGTTGCATCTCCACTGCTCCGTTCCACTGCCACACCTGTTGTTCTTGTTGCTGTTGTTGTAGTTGTTGTTGTGGCGACACCGTGAGTGAGGTACACCTGCACAGCATCCTCCACCTCCACAAGGATCTGTGCTGCATGCGCCCCCAGCTCCGCCTCAAGTCGCCCCCGCACATCCGCGTCCCTGTGCTGCAGTGCGTACCACAGCGGCACCTTCCCGTCCCTGTCACGCACGTTCCCTGCCCCGTTCTCCACAAGAAACCGCACTGCCTCCACGTCCCCCGCAAGCACCGCACTGTGCAGCATTGTCCTCCCGTCCACGCTGTCCACCACGTGTGAGTATTTCTGCTTTTGAGTGGTCGTGACTTTGTCTGTCTCGTCCGTTTCAGGCTTAGACGCTCCGCAGCCCATGTTTGTGTAATGTGGACACAAAGGTGCAGGCGGTGTATACCTGTTGTGTGGTGTGTCAGCCTGTCTCTTTAATATAGCCAAAACGCGGGGTGAAAGTACCACATGGTGTATACATGTCCCTATTATACCGGGGTGCTATAGGTCTGACAGACTGTGTTTATGGTGGTATGACGACATTTTGTCTGAGATTCCAACTTTCGGAAAATCACTGCGCCTTCGTGACCATTTGGAACAGTTTGTGGCTCCCTTCTATCCTCAGGTAAACCTTCATGGAACTTCAGGAGGCGTCACACTCGGTGTAAGTTCCCCCGGATGCAATTTAACATCCAGGGTGCTGCCTGTTGGTGGTTGTGCCATGCTGGGACAAGCACCGTACACGATGGGGAACGCTGGAGTCTCGACCAAGTGTCCTGCGTCCGACAGGAGATTGTAGTAAGAGGTAAGCACCAAAAAGGGGGTGGGGTTGTCAACGTGTCTCTCGTATCATCATTTCTGGTACAGTCGGGTCTGGAACGCTGCCCTCACCCAATCCCGTGCCAACGGAGTAGGGCAGGCATGTGTACTCGTCCAAGGTCTTAACACGCACACAGCCCTCATGCCAGTCATCACGACGGGGAACGCTGCAGTGTCGACCAAGTGTCCTGCCCGTCCGAAAGAGATGTGGTAAGAGGTAAGCAACAAAATAGGGGTAGAGTTGTCGATCGGTGTTGAGTGAAACTGAAAAGTTGCTCACACCAGTGTAATGGACAGGGGAGGAGAGGAGAGGAGGGTGTGCGTCGTGCAGTTAGCAGCTGGCGGTGACAGTGTGTACGTCTCAGTGTCTTGTGGGAATCCTCAGTATAAATACCAAAACCCACAAAATCTTCTTTGACCGTTTCAGGGCTGCGCAACAAATGGCAGTATCACTTTGAAATGCTTCTGCATAACGCAAGCACTCCCCCGAGCGCGAGACTGCGGCAAGCACCACAGCACGGTTGCGGTCGACACAGTGCTGAAGAGAATAGGCATAATCCGAGACAGCTGTGAGACAGATCTCTTCTTCGCAGCGCATCTCTGTGGGAAGACGTTTGAGAAGGCGTCCCTCCTTCGCTAAGAGAGGGAGAAGCAGTGCACGGTCTGTCAGCGCTGGCGCAGGGGTGTACCGCAGCGCAACATCGGTGTTCTGTTTCAATGCCGACAAGAAAATGGTAGCGCATTGTGCGTCGATGTTCTCATGGTCCAACACAAAAAAGGTGTTCACAGCGACCATAGTATTGAGGAGTGCACGGAGAGCACGTTGACCATCACTTCGTCTTCAGTTTCGACAACAAGAATGTTGCTTGTTGTGGGAGCAACGGCTCTGACAGAAACAACGCATCCAATGTCTTCAGCTCCACCGCCCCGCCACCACCACGAAAGCCGTCCCCCTCCTCCCCAAGGCCTCTGAACGGCGCCTCACCGTCCGTATGCGCCACTGCGACACGCTTCACGACCATCTGCGGAACCGCAGCTTCCAGACGTGCTGCTGTGACACTCGAGGGTTGGACAGAGACCACACGGCATCCGTGGTCCAACGCATATTGAAGCTGTTCAGAGGAGTGACTACCTACGTCCACAAACAGAGCAGGTGGCAGGGATGAATTCGCCATCTTAGGCGTCAATGCGCAGTACTCCGAGAGGAGCGAGCGGAGCACCGTCCGTGCGTCTAACGCGCGCCCGAACCTCGGGTGTGTTCGTGAGGCCCTCACTGCGCCAAAGGCATTGCACTGTGCACGAGTCTCTGCGGCAAGTGTCTTAACGCAAGCTACAGCGTCTGTGTACCGTGATGCGACCTCGTGAGAATACACTTCAGCCACCCCCCGATCCACGTTTTCCTCAGAAATGTGCTGTGCAGTGCTGAAGTCAAGGTTGAGGAAGGTGAGTGCGGTGGTGTCTTGGGTGCCATCTGTGTCAGTAACAATGCAAATAAGCAAAATGAAAAGGGCAGCCCACATTTTAGAGAAAAATTGTGTAGTTCTGTGGGTGCTTTTTGTGTTTGGGTTTGCGGAATGGTCAGACTTATGGGTTTGAGGGAAGGCGGGATCTTTTTCAAAGACGAATACAGGTCGCAAACTTTTCTGCAGTCAATGCAGGGAAAGAATAATCAACAATGTGATACAGGATATGGGTGGTTCAGTGATTCCACGGAACACCATTGGTGTGTCTCAACCAAAAACCAAATCATTAAAAGAGAGAGAGAGAGCTTTTGAAGAAGGAAATTAGATTCATATACTGGCACTTCATAGAATTGAAAGTATTTGAGAGTAAACACAAGCGGGTGAAGTAAGGAAAGAAAATTTCACTAGAAAATGCTGCAGCAGCGTTTCCAGCTCTGTTGCCTGCAGTGCTTTGCGGGAGGAGTGGCCTGTGAGGGTGTGCGTCGTGCAGCTTCGAGGTCGCAGTGCGCAGCTGGCGGCGTCACTCTGCGTGTCTCAGTCGCTTGCGGGATTCCTCAAGTGGTTCGTCTCTGCTGCGTTTCGGACGGGATTCAACCACTAAATGCCACAGATCTCGTTCATTCACTGTGCTCGACACAACATCGCTGCAGCCGGTGAGGTAGATGCTCCTCAACGAAGTGCATCCACCAAGGAAGCCGCTGTCAACCTGTGTGACACTGCCCAGTGCTGATAAGTCCAGTGTACGCAAAGACTTGCATCCATACAGGAAGCAAGTACCAATATGTGTAACATGGATCAGCCCAGAGAGGTCGATGCTTGTCAATGAAGTGCAGTTATAAAGAAACCAGGACCCAATTTGAGTCACAACAGACTCAGCACTCAGATCAAGACTCGTCAACGGCGACATCTGCAAGAAGTGATTAGGAATCACCGTCGCAACCTCCGCCTGCAGAAGCAAACACGCAACCTCAGGATCCCTCACACTCTTCAGCCTCTCAGCCGATAAACGTTTTTAAAAATAGGATGGAACACCCCGTTCCGAAGAGGAATGCAGCCACCCCGAAAAAGTGGGGGTGTGTCGCCAGTCTGCGGTGAGAAACTCCTCCCTGAGTCAAAACTGCCGCTGGTTAGCGCTGGCTAAGGTTCCCTTTTCACCCGGTCACAATCGAGTCTCGCTCCGTCGGCGTTGACTGCACTGCAAAGCCCCTTGGTCCACCGTCGTAAAAAGACACCACAAAAAGCGTAGGTAGGTGGGGGACCGGCAGGTTACAGACAGAGGCAGTACGGAGCTAAGGTGTCGGCGGTCGCGGGTTTCCGTGGAGGCCTGCCCCCCGTGGAGGTCTTGGGATCTGGGAGTTGTGGAAGTAATCGGCTCAGAGTACCCTGCATTCCATGCACGACTCGAGCTCCTTGTGGTAGGATATTGGGGTCCCGGGAAGCACCCTTCGCCCCGAGGTCCCACCACCCCAGACAGTTTGTAGGTCTAAAAGCACAACGTACTTGTCCAGGACCTGGCCGCTCTTGGGTTCTCTCGAAAAAAAGATACTAATCCTGTACGCCCGTGCACCGCAAAAATGTGCTATGGGGGGCGGTCCGCCGTCGGGACTCTTCAGCCTCTCAGCCGTGATGTCAGTCTCACCCAACGCATGAAGTGCTGCTCTGGCCTCGTATTTCGTCACCTTCGTCAACACAACCGTGTCTCCAGCACTCAGCTGCGTCATGTCGTATCCTTCGTCCATCGCCTCCCCACCGAAACTCATCACAAAGCCGTCTTCAGGCAACCCCACTGCAGACGCCACCTTCCGACGCATCACCGCAGGTGTGTCATCCTCACCCAGCTCCACCGTATCCTTCACTCCGTTCCACCCCTTGATTGTCAAATCCATTGTTGCTGTTGTTATACCAAAGCCTTTTCCCTATTGCATTGGTGTGATGAGGTGAAGTGCACACACCTCTGCACGCAGACGCAGGATCTGCGCTTTGGTGTCGAAGAAAAAGTTGACTTGAAATACAACAGCCCGCTCGTGAAACAGTGCACTTCACGGCGGACTAGTCAGCGGGAAGACTAGTAGTGCTACGTCCAAATGACTAGTGTTTATGACCAGTACACATGGTAGCACGACTTGTCGTGCACGAGTTGGTCCTAGTGGAGCTACTAGTCGTATTACTAGTGGAACTAGTAGTGTCACTGGTCGTGTTTTGGGTGCCATCTGTGTCGGTAACAATGCAAATAAGCAAAATGAAAAGGGCAGCCCACATTTTAGAGAAAAATTGTGTAGTTCTGTGGGTGCTTTTTGTGTTTGGGTTTGCGGAATGGTCAGACTTATGGGTTTGAGGGAAGGCGGGATCTTTTTCAAAGACGAATACAGGTCGCAAACTTTTCTGCAGTCAATGCAGGGAAAGAATAATCAATGATGTGATGCAGGATATGGGTGGTTCAGTGATTCCACAGAACACCATTGGTGTGTCTCAACCAAAAACCAAATCATTAAAAGAGAGAGAGAGAGAGAGCTTTTGAAGAAGGAAATTAGATTCATATATTTTCACTTCACAGAATTGGAAGTATTTGAGAGTAAACACAAGCGGGTGAAGTAAGGAAAGAAAATTTCACTAGAAAATGCTGCAGCAGCGTTTCCAGCTCTGTTGCCTGCAGTGCTTTGCGGGAGGAGTGGCCTGTGAGGGTGTGCGTCGTGCAGCTTCGAGGTCGCAGTGCGCAGCTGGCGGCGTCACTCTGCGTGTCTCAGTCGCTTGCGGGATTCCTCAGGTGGTTCGTCTCTGCTGCGTTTCGGACGGGATTCAACCACTAAATGCCCCAGCTCTTCTTTCCTCACTGTGCTCGACACAACATCGCTGCAGCCGGTGAGGTAGATGCTCTCCAACGAAGTACACCCAGAAAGGAAGTGCTCAGACTCCATAAACAGCTGGTTCTCAATGTGAGTAACATGGCTCAGTGGTGATAAGTCGAGTGTACTCAAAGAACTGCATCCTTCAAGGAAGCCGTCTTCAATATGTGTGACCCTGCTAAGTGGTGTTAAGTTGAGTGTACGCAAAGACCTGCACTCCCACAGGAAGCATGACAAAACTTTTGTAACACTGCTTAGTGGTGTTAAGTCCACTGAACACAAAGACCAGCATCCCCAAAGGAAGCGTGCATTAATTTGTGTAACACTGCTGAGTGGTGGCAAGGCCAGTGTACGCAAAGACCTGCATCCTTCAAGGAAGCATTCCTCAATGTGTGTGACACTCCTCAATGGTGTTAAGTCCAGTGTGCACAAAGACTCGCATCCAGTAAGGAAGCATTCGCCTATGTGTGTAACATGGATCAACCCAGAGAGGTTGATGCTTGTTAATGAAGTGCAGTCCCCCAAAAAGCTGCCCTCAATGCGAGTCACAACAGATTCAGCACTCAGATCAAGACTCGCCAACGATGCGTCCATCAAGAAGCCATCAGGAATCACCGTCGCAACCTCCGCCTGCAGAAGCAAACACGCCACCTCAGGATCCTGCACACTCTCCAGACTCTCAGCCGTGATGTCAGTCTCACCCAACGCATGAAGTGCTGCTCTGGCCTCGTATTTCGTCACCTTCGTCAACACAACCGTGTCTCCAGCACTCAGCTGCGTCATGTCGTATCCTTCGTCCATCGCCACCCCACCGAAACTCATCACAAAGCCGTCTTCAGGCAACCCCACTGCAGACGCCACCTTCCGACGCATCACCGCAGGTGTGTCATCCTCACCCAGCTCCACCGTATCCTTCACTCCGTTCCACCCCTTGATTGTCAAATCCATATTTTTTTGTAACCAAAGCCTTTTCCCTGTTGCATTGGTGTGATGAGGTGAAGTGCACACACCTCTCTGGACGCAGACGCAGAATCTGCGCTTTGGTGTCAAACAAAAAGTTGACTTGAAATACAACAGCCCGCTCATGAACAGTGCACTTCACGGCGGACTAGTCAGCGGGAAGACTAGCAGTGCTACGTCCAAATGACTAGTGTTTTATGACCAGTACACATGGTAGCACGACTTTTGTCGTGCACGAGTTGGTCCTAGTGGAGCTACTAGTCGTATTACTAGTGGAACTAGTAGTGTCACTGGTCGTGTTTTACGCTCATCATGACGACTAGTAGTTCCACAAGTAGTCCGCTGTGCTTGGTACATAACCGGTGTACGGGAGTGGACCCCAACCACGCAGTCCTACATCCATTTCGTGGTTCACATCTGATATGCTCTACTCCCGCTTCCACTCATCAGCCAGATGAACGGGGATCATGGAACACAAGGTAATGAGGCGTGCGTGATGTAGGATCTGGTTAAAAGAAGAAGAAGTGTGTCAGTAATGAGATAAGGGAAAATGCGGCCCCAGTCTTATGGGTTTGAGAGGCGGGCTTTTTTTTAAAAGACTTAATTATTTCTGGTTGTTCTGCCAACGAGAACAATAACGCCTTTTTTTGTTTTTCCCTTTTTGGTTACGACCCCCTTTAAATTGAATCGCGGCTTCTGAAATGTTCTCATTCTTTTCTTACCACACCACCACGAAACAATGGAACAAAATCCCCCCAAAAAATGGAGAGTCCATTCGGCACAAAATCACCCTTTTTCCCCCCCCCCATTCATCATATTTTCTATTTCGATCCACAACAGCAATTTTGCTTTCCATTCAAAGAAGAGACAACACACAGCATATAGAATAAGACGAAGAAAAATGGAACATCCCCTCCTTTATGTATTCCCTGTGGGTGTTGTAACGTTATCGATAACGTAATAACAAGTGTTACTTTGGAAAAACGTTATTTTTGTTACCTACCTCCACGTGTATCTGTCCTGTGCATATGTCCGTGTTGGTCGAGGCTTGGACAAAAACACATATCTTCGGACATATGTACAGTTCAGGTAGTGTACTACAGTGTACAGCGGCAAAAACCCATTCGGAGCTTTCCGTCCGGTACGTTGGCGGGGCATCTCCCCTCATATGTGTATATGTCCGGAAATTTTTCAGAAAAGTGCCGGGCATATACACATCAAAATGGGTCCGTACATATACACGGGGGAGGGTAGGTACAACGTTATCCATAACGGTATAACAACAATAAAAGTGTTATAACGGTATCGATAACGTTATGACACCCACAGTATGGTATTCGGTGTTTGTTGTTTGTTGTTCGAATCCATCCAAAAAAAAGAAAAAGAAAAGAAAGAAATATCCCAAACGATGCGACAAATCCGCTCAAGGCGCGAAGTCTGTTGTGCTCATGTCTTCCTTAAGTATCACTCCTTCGGGTTGCGGTCTTTTTGTGAGGACGCGTCGTACGCCCTATTGCATCTCTGCCCTATCTCCGTTGTTTTTTTTTTTTTAAACTTGGTTGTATTAGTGTAGCCACCCTAGAGTGTGCTCCACTATAATTATTTTTTTTTCTCAACTGAGGAAAAGTAGCTCTGAGCAAACCCCGTGGAAGAAGTGTGAGGATAAATTCACTTTTCCTCGCACATAGCCACTTTTCCTCACGCAATTTGGAAAAGTAGCAATAATTTTTGGCTGGGGTTTGTGTAGAAAAAAGCCTATGTGTGAGGCTTTTTTTGGTGTGAGGAAAAGTAGAGGGGGGGTCGAAAAAAAAATTGGGTGGGAGAGTGGGTCATTTTGATATCTCTGCTTCACATTTTGTCACCGTGACCAACATGACTTTTTTGGTCCATTTTTTCGGCCAAAAATTTGGTACCACAGGGCTACTGGGATTATCAATCTTTTGAAAATACGGCCTGGTATTCGGGCCAAAATGTCCCATGGGGCCCATGTAGCCTTACTGGGTGTCGAGCAGAGCCAATCTTAATAGTGAAATTCGATTTTCTGTGAAAAATATTCCCACCAAAAAATCGTCTTTTTTTTTCTGCATATTCACCCCACACTTCTTCCACGGGGTTCGCTTAGAGCTACTTTTCCTTCAGTTGAGAAAACTATTATATTCTGGTGAAATATTCACTTTCCCTCCACTCGTGCCCTTTCAGAAACTCGTGGCTGACTTTATCCCACTCGCCTCGCTCGTGAGATAAAGTCTATTACCCCACTCGCTTCGCTCGTGGGGTAAAACGCCACTCGTTTCTGAAAGGTACACTCGTGTGAGGAAAAGTGAATATTTCCTCAGACGAATAAATAGCTATTGTTTTCCTTTCATCCCGACGTATCCTTAAATTTGCAAAACACCCAACACCTATTAGCTACACCAAACGACACCCCCATCGATTCGCGACTTCGTAACTCCTTAAACCACTTTTTCAAACCCAACACACCCCTTTTTTGTTGTCCATATCCCTCTTTTGCCCTCTTTTCAACCCCACCGGTATCCCCCCTTTTTTTTTGAAAACTTGGATTAGTATAGCCACCCGAGGATGAGTTGTCGGCTGTGTTTTTTTTTTTTTTGAAAATTTTGTTGGAATAGTGTAGTTGCCATCTGCACAAGCTCCACTGTTTTTGCTTTTTTTAAACCGTTAGAAAATAACCTACAAAATCCAACATCTCTGGTTTCCCCCCCTTCTCTGTTTCATTTATGTAAAACGTTGCGATTTTGGGGAATTTTGACCAAAAATTATTTTTATTTTTGAAATAATTGATAACGTGCAGACACCTCGCTTTTTTTTTTCGTGAGCTCCACACATTTTTTTCCTTTTGGGCAACCCTCCCACATATTGCTCAGTCATTTTCTCCATTTTGCTTTTTTATTTTTTTTCCAAATCTGTCGACCTTAGCATTATATACCTCCCTCCCCTCTCTAATTTTCCACAGGGGCAGACGACTTGAGCGATTTCATCAGAGCATAGAGCCTTTTGTTCTCTGCACGCAGCTTCGCAAGCTCACGACGGAGGGCGCCTTCGTCTCCTCCTCCTCCTCCTCCTCCCACCCCCGGCAACGGCGTTCCATCTCCCGCAGGAGACGACACATGGCTTCCTGGTGTGTCATATGTCAGCCTGACACGCCGTTGAGAAGGGTTTTCCTCCGCCCACATCATATCCGCATCGGCACGCGCCTGGGTGAGCTCCTCGACCAGCGCGACCACATGGGCGCCACTCAAGCCCTCTGTGCGTTCCAACAGCTCCTTGGTGTGTCGATGCGCTGCTGCAACGACGGCATAGGCTGCCTCTGCACCACGACACCACACCTCCCTATGATGACCAAGAAGCACGGAACACAATGGATCATCCCGACCACGGTACATATTCCCCAACTGCCCCAAATGCGCAGTAAACGATGAAAGGTATTCCTCCGCCGCTTGCATCTTTCTGTTCACCGCTCGGACCAACGCTTCAAGACATTTTCCAAGACGTGACAGACCCAACCCCAACTCTTCATCCTCCCCTGCCGGGTGTGAACGAAGCTGTGGACACAAATCAATCAGCTCTGCCGCCGTCCGCAACGTTCTTCCTACCGCTTCTGCAAGCAATGCACCCTCTGACTCAGAGAGCGCGCGAGAATCCTCGATCGCGCGAATCAATGCAGAGTCTTGAGGATCTCTTCTCTGCATGGACAATTCCTGTTCTAATTGGGTGCATTTAATGCGCAGTGCGTAGGACTCAGAAGAGGCAGGCGCCGTCATCGTTGAAGAGGAGAGGCGTCTGTGAACGGACATCTCTTCCGTGAGGGCGGTGACGGTGTTTTGGTAGTCGGAGACTTCGTCTTCGAGACAGCGTTGCAGGTGGACAGCTTCGCTGAGGTCTTGCTCCGCAATGTCGGCACGGCGGCTCGCAGAGCGGGCCTCCTCCTTCGCAGCAAAGAGCGCTTCGTTTGTTTTGTCTGCATGCTGGCGAGATGCGTCGGCCTCTGCAATCAATCGTTCAATCTGTTCTGTGAGTGGTTCGACACCAAGCCCTTCGTTTGTAAGCTGCATTTGCAAAGCAGAGAGGGCACGGTCTGATGCCTCGGCACGGTCATTTGCACGATCCAAATCGTGTTCCAATTGTTGGATGGTTTGGAGTCTGTCTTCTGCTTGGAGAGCTGCAGAGTCGGTAGAGTTGCGTGCGTCTTGCAAATCACGGAGGGCAGTGGTGCAGCGAAGTTCGGCTTCTTCTTGCGCATCTTCGGCGACACCCTTCGCTTCACCTGCATCGTCGAGACGGTGGCGGAGCACAGTAAGATCTGCTTCGAGACTAGCGATACGTTCTCTAAGAGCGGCGCAGGTTGCGTTGTGCACAGCCTTGGCGGAGGTGGTATCACCGTCGAGGTGGGCAGCGAGGGTTGCTGCGGTGTCGAGTTGCTTTGCGACAGAAGCTGCAAGGGAGGATAGTGCATCGTCACGCTCCTTCTCAACGAGGGTAAGTTTCGCCTCAGCGATGTCTCTGCGGGAGACTGCGTTGTCGGCGTTGATCTGCATCTGTTGGAGTGCCTGCTGGTCGGTGGAGTGCTGCTCGCCGCTTTGGCGAAGTGTATCCCCTTCGAGCTTGGCACGGCGCGCCTCTTCACGTGCAGTGGAGAGTTCGTCCTTGAGGTCGGAGATGACGGTGCTCATCTTGTCAAGCATGTCGTGCATGTCGGGGGAGGTGGAGGTGGAGTGCATGCCCGCTACCAGGTCTTCGAACTCGGTGACGTTGGTGTAGTCGCGTTGGGCGGAGGCCAGGCGGAGCTCTTCGGCCTCGGCCTGGGAGAGCATGGCGCGCTCGACCTCGCGTGCCATCGCCTCGGTCAGGGTGGTGATCTGCTCCTCCGCGGAGAAGAGCTGGCGTTGCGAGGCGTTGACCTCCTCCTCAGCCTCCGCGATCTTCGTCTCGGCCTCTTCCAGTTGTGCTTCGAGGTCGGCTTCGGCGGCGCGAGAGTCGCGTGCAGCCTGAAGAGGGGGAAGGGGAGGGAGGGGAAGGGGGGTGTTTGGTGTGAAGTGAAGTGTTGGCTATGAAGAGAATGGCTGAGAGGCAGTCGAAAGAAAAAAGTTGGCGAAATGCAAAGGGCTCTTGTGATAGTGTATAAAAGTGCTTGAGAGAGTGTCTTGATTGTTGCTCAAAAAAAAGACTATAAACGGGAGTGTTTCGCTTCAAAAAAAAAAAAGCTTCAAAACACATACCTCACGAAGCGCCTGGAGGTCTGTGATTCCGTCGAGAGAGTCGCAGTAGCCAGAATCGGTTCCAGTGTCGGTATCGGTGTCGCCACTGCCGGCATCAGCACGCCCCGTCTGCAGGCTTTCAAGCGCACGCTCCAGCTCCTCCACACGCTTGCTGAGCTCTGTGTCAGCCTGGGGGGCAGGCACTGCGTCGACGGCATCAACCTTCAATGATTCGTCCACCTGCTCCTGAAGGGAGACGGTCTTCTCAAGCAGTGTCTGTGTGGTGAGAGGATGGAAGGAGAAGAGGAGAAGGGGAGAAGGGACACAAGAAGGCTGTAACGACCCATTAGTTTTCTGACCGCATTTCACGGGGGAGGGGAGGGGGGGCTGTGTTGGCAAATACGTGACTACCCCTCCACGTATCGCGTATGATACGGGGTTATCGTATTTGCCACCCCGGGGGAGGGGGGAGAGGGGAGGATACGTCTCTGGCAATACCTTGACGCGTTCGCTTGCAGCCTCCTCCTTCAGTTGCGCTGTGTCGCGCTCTGCTTTGTACTGCGACGCTTCGCGTGTCTTGAGCACCAGCTCGTCATGAGTGGCGTCGTGTGCCTGGTGGGGGGTGGTGGTGGTGTGGGGTGTTTAAAATCAGTATTTGGGTAATTCCTTCGTGGAAAAAATGTGGCCCAAATACGTGCGGGTAGGTACAGCGAACGATGAAGAAAAAGGTGTGCGATAGCACAAACAGAAGACAGGTTTATAAGATGAAAGGCGCTTCTCGTATGGGCATATTTACCACTATCGTTACATCGCGGTGTCATGAATTTGTGTACCTTTTTCTGGTCTTCGGATGCAGTCTGCAGTGCGTTAAGCTTCTGCACGGCCTCAGCGAGGTTCTGTGCGGTGAGGTGTGTGTATTTTTTTTGTATTTATTCCGGCTTTCTAATAACACGTCTAAGGGGAAACGAATCGCCACACTTTCCTTCTTCTTCTTATGTTTTTCTGAAAACTTAGTTGTTTTAGTGTAGACAACCCGAAGATGAACCTACAAGATTCTTTCTAGTTTCTTTGATAAATTGTTGGAGTAGTGTAGTTGCCTCGGGGTTGTGTTGCCACAGTTGTGCAATCTCCACTGTATTTTTTTTGTTCTCTTTGCTCTCCTCTTCATACCTTCTCCGCCTTCTCTGCACTCGCCTCCGCTGCTTCCATCTGCTCCACCGTATCCTCCAGGTCGTCACGCAACATCGCCATCTCATCTAGCTGCTTCTCGAGCGCCTTGAGCTGTTTATTCTTTTCCGCCAGCTCGCATGCACCCTTTCCACCCTCCTCCACCTTCTCCTCCTCCTCCTCCTTCCCCCTACCCGCCTCACGAAGCTCCTCAAGCTCCTGCTGCACCGTCGCCAGCTTCTGCTCTGTCTGCGAGGTGTACGTCTCTGCTGTTGTGCGAAGCTCATGCAGCTCTGCCTCCGCTGCCATACGCTGTGTGTTCGCATCTTCAAGCTCTCTGGCGGCACGTGGTGAATCCTGCACCTCTCCACCAAGCTGGGCCTCAGCAGCCTCCAGATTGGTTCTGACCGCGACCAACTCTCCTTCCAACCCCTCTGCCTCGAGCCTCAACCTCGCTATGGTTTCCTCCGCCTGCGCCAGCTTCCCATCCAGAATGCTTGCAGAGTTCGCCTGCTCACGAAGCCCCTCCATCTCGGCACTGTCCGGAGCAGCCTCCATCCGCACCTCCTCAACCTCAGCCCTCTCCTTCTCTAGTCTTGCATATTCCTCGAGAGCGTCGTCTCTCGAGGAAAGGGCAGACTTCAAAGACGTCATTTCGATTTCCTTTTGAGAGATCACCTCTGCCAATTTAGTGGAGGTTGCGGTGATTTCAGCTTCGTGGGTGATAATCGAATTATTGAGGTTCACGATAGTTTCCTTCAATTCTGCGATTTGAGAGTCGAATTCGGAGGTCTGTTGTGAGAGTGTGGCTTCAAGCTGATGGATTGCGTTTTGGTGGTCGATCTGGCTGATCTGTGCATCGGGTGTTTGTGTTTGTGTTTCAGGTTGAACAGAGGATTCTAAACGTTGAATTTCATCCTGCGATTCATTGAGCTGCTCGGTCAGTTCCTCCACAACTTTGTTGAGGCGTTTCTCTTCTGTGGTAGAGAGCGTTTGAAGACGTTCCACCTCTGCACCGTGCTCCTCCTCTGCCTCTGCAAGCTCCTCTTTCAGCTCATCGACCACCTTGCTGAGACGTTTGACCTCGCTGTCCGTTTGGGGTGGAGGTGGAGGATTGTCGGTCTCCGCTGTGTGGTTGAGTTGTTGCAGGTCTGCAAGCGCGGTCTCAAGGCGTTGAACTTCGGTTGTATGGTTTTCTTCTGCTTCGTCAAGTTGTTCTGTGAGTTCATCGATGATTTTGTTAAGACGTTTTGCTTCTTGGTTTGATTCTGGGTTTGATTCGGAATGCTGTGTCTCTCCCAAGGTTGTTTCCAAACGTTGGATGTCATCCTGCGATTCGCTGAGTTGTTCTGTCAGTTCATCGATGATTTTGTTCAAACGTTTTACCTCTTGGTTGGATTCTTGGTTGGATTCGGGCTGTTCTGTGCCTTCTAAGGTTGCTTCCAACCGTTGAATTTCATCCTGCGATTCGTTATTCTGCTCCGTCAGCTCATCCACAATTTTGTTCAACCGTTTCACCTCCTGATTCACCTCTGTCTTAACAGAAAGCGCTGTTTCCAAACGTTCCACCTCTGCACCGTGCTCCTCCTCCGCCTCTGCCAGCTCCTCCTTCAATTCATCGATCACCTTATTCAGACGCTTGACCTCGCTGTCCGTTTGGGGTGGAGGTGGAGGCACATTGTCGGTCTCTGGCATGGTGGCGTCCTCTAACGCTTGCGAATTCTTCTCGTCACGCTCTGCCTCAATCTTCTGAACCTCCGCAATGCGTCCATCCTCTGTCGAAGCGATTTCTTTTTGGAGTGTACTGTACTCTTCGAGAGCTGCCTCTAGTCGAACTATGGTGTCCCGAGCGGTTGTCAGGTCATCTGAGGGGGAAGGAGGATTGAAAATGTCGTGCTCCCCGCTTCCTCTCAGCATCGTGACCGTCGCCTCGAGGTCTGTAACGGCAGAGATGCGGTGTTCTTCTGACGCAAGGTGCTCTGTGTTCAGCTGGGTAGCAGAGAGCAGTGCGTCTTCTTGCTGTGCGATGATTTGCTTCAAAGATGCCAACTCTGACTCATCGTTTGTATCCTCACGTTGTTCGAGCTTCTCGACATAATCAATCCGATTCTGTTCTGTCTCAGACCTCTTCGATTCAAGACATTTCGTTGTCTCCAACGTCTCTTCTAAGTTTGATATGATGGACTTCATCTGTTCGCATTCAGCGTCTTTTAGAGAAATCTGTTCTTGGAGAGTTTGAACGGTAAAACGATTCTCTGATAATTCGGTTTCCAAATCCGCAAACTCTGCAGCCTTTGCTTCAAGGGTGGCAATAAGATTTTCTTTTTCGCGGACCTTCTCCTCTTCATCCCGCAGCGCTGCAATGCGGGCATCTTCAGATTCAGCCCTCTCGTTTGCCAGAGCTTCTGCTTCTCTCCCTGCAGCTTCGTGATCAGAGAGGACCTGCTGTAGAGCATGCATTTGTTCTGTCAAATCTGTTTTGTCTTCTTCACCGGAGTGTTGTGTCCCTTCTTGCGCAGCCTTCTCCAGCTCCTCCACAAAGGTGCATCTCTGTGTTTCAGCCGCGCTCATTTCAGAGATTTTCTGTTGCAGTGCAATGTTTTCTGTTTCTAATTCTGTTGTCACCGTCCGCAGCTTAGAGTGGTTTTCCTCGAGTTGGGTGTATGCTGCAATTCTTTGGGTCTCAGTAGCTTCCTTCTCGCGCGCTGTTTCAACAAAGTCGAGGCAAGCGGAGTCGAGTTGATCCATCTGTTCTTTGGCGAGACTGAGCTCTGTGGATAAATTATCAGAATGGTTTTGCAGCTCAACGATTTTATCGTATTGTTCAGAAGCCTCCTTTTCAAGCCGTTTCAGCTGTTCCTGCGTAAGAAGAAGCTCTTCGTTAGTACCACTGCTTTTCTCTGCCTTCATCTCCTCGATCTCTTTGCAGACAATGTCATACTTTTTTTGCAACTCCTCCCCCTTTACGGCATGCTCCGACATCTTCTTTTCCGCTTCAATCATCTCTTCGATTAAATCCCCTTTCATCGCACACTCCTTCTCCAACTCTCCAATAAGAGAGCGGAGGAGAGGTGACACCTCATCAGAGGTGAGACGTTTTTTGAGCGTTTTGACTTCTTCTTCCTTTTCTTGAATTAATTGAATCCGCTCCTCTTCGTGAGAAGCTTGCGAAGCAAGGAGCTTCTGCGCTTCCTTCGATTCTCCTTCGAATTTATTGAGAATGGTCTTCAGTGAGGTGACCTCTGATTCTGCGCGCAATGTGGCCTCCTTCAGTTGAGCTTCTGAAGAATGGAGAGAAACGGTGTGGTTCGCCCTTTCTGTGGCTTCGTGCTCTAAGGTTTGGATGATCCGTTTTGCTTCGGAGAGCTGTGATTCGGTTTCCTCTGTTGTTGACGCGGAGAGGGTTAGGCGCTGAATAGCGTCATGATGTTCTGAACGGAGTTGTCTTGTATTCTCCTCTACCTCCGCCAGCTGTGCTTCCATCTGTGTGATGTGTCCCTGCCGTGAGAGGTCTTCGGCAGAATGGGTGTCCTGAAGGGAAGCGTATTCATGGATGATCCGTTCATATCCGGTCACCTTAAGTTGAAGTTCTTTCAAGCAGGTTTCGCTCTCCTCCAGCTGTGTTTCTAAGGTGTTGATACGCTGATGGCTTGACTCATTCGCGTGATGTGCTGCCTTCATTGCGGCAGCTTCCGCAGCCTCTTCTGCAAGCTGTGCTGATGAATTCTCTGCTGTTTGGACACGCCGTTCGAGATTCTCCACAAAATCACATGTTGCACCTCCCAATGAATTTTGCTGAAGCAAAAGTGTTTCGCACTGTCCAAATGCAGCCTCCAACTTTTGGACCATTTGGACCCCCTCAGCTTCGCGTTGTCCGAGGAGGAGGATTTCATTTTGTAGGTTGTGCACAGTCCGCTCACTCTCCCCTTGCCTTGCTGCAGCTGCGGCAAGCTCTGCGCGGGCGTTCTGCGAATCGGTCATCGCGTTGGAAACCTCTCTGTGCTTTGCTTCCATGTCAACGACATAACGGCACACATTCCCTCCAACACCGTTTTGCTCCCTTTGCGTTGTCAGAAGCATGTTGACCTGCGTTTCTAAACCTTCTATGGTATGCTGCGCTGCGCCCTGTGTTGAGACTGCGTGATGAGCGATAGATTGCGCAGCAGAAAGCTTGGATGCGAGCTCCACCTTTTCCGCCTCCACTGCCACAATACGGGCCTGAAGCACACCGTTCCCTCTCCGCACCTCTGCCACATTCTCCTCAAGCATCGCAATGTTCCCTTCCAAATCTGCCTCCCTCCGCTTTCCTCGCGAACCTGCGGCGCTTAGGTTTGCCTCCAGCTCTGCAACAGCTCCACGCAGCTCTTCACATTCTCCCCTTTGCCGTGCGAGCTCTGCGGAGTGGTCGGGGACTGCAGAGAGTTTCTGCTCCATAGCTTCAAACGCTGCTCTCTTTGGTGGATCTGTAGACAGCACTTTGTTAAGAAGTGTGGACGTGTTGTTGTGGATGCTCTCCAGTTCATCGTACGCACCCTGCAAAGCCATGAGTTGTCCACGAAGCGTAATCGCCCCTTTCCCTTCCGCTCTGATCCGCTCCGTTTCACTGCGTGCAGCAAGCAGTTGCGCCTCGCACTGAGCCAAATTCGCCTGCAAGCTTTGTGAATCAATAGAATTTGCCTGAAGCGCAGTGATTTCACTCTGTTTGGCACGCAGCGATGACTCCGCTTGTTTGGTACTGTGCTCCGCAGAGATCTTCGCAGATTCAAGCGAGGTAACAAATTGGGTACGCTCTTGGTCAGCTTGCTCCCATCTGTGGCTGAGGTCTTGCGCAGTGTGTAGGGCTTGAAGACAGCTTTCGAGCTTCGCAGTGAGTGCGTCAATCTCTCCACGCGACGCGGTTGGAGCGACTACAGCGCCAGCATCATGCAGCCTCGCCTCCAGCGATACTATGTACTGTGCGCGACGTTCCTCCTCCGCACCCCACTGCGTATTCAAAGTCTGCGCCTGTTCGAGCGCAGCGCCGGTGGCCGCTACAACGTTACGCATCTCCAACGCTTCTGCTCTCGCCCCTTCACACTCCGCTTGCAGTCTGGCAATCTCAGCGGAAAGCTGAGCCTCATTCTCTGCCCTCTCCGCAGTTTCCAGAGCATATTGCTGGTTGTGTTTTTCATTTTCTTGGAGTCTGGCAACCTCATGAACCTCCTTTACCTCCAGTTCGGAGATGTTCTGCACTTTCTGCGCCTCTGCAGCGCTCCATTGCGAATTCAGCGTTTGCGATGCAGTCAGGGCCGCAAGAAGTTCTTCCACATTGGCTGCAGCTGCGTTGCGCTCTGCAGTGATCTGCTCCATTTGGGCCCGCATTTCTTCGTTTCTTGTCAACAACGTTTCGACCATTTGCATGGTTTCGTCAGACTCCTTCATGGCCTGAGCCCTAGCACTCATCTCCTTGCCCTTTTCCAGCTCTTCGTGAAGGGAAGTGGAGTGTGCACGAAGCGACGCAACTTCCTGCAAAAGAGCTTCGATGTCCGACTCCGTCATTTGCCCCGCATTTTGTTGTTGTTGTTGTTGTTGCGCCGCTTCGGCAAGACGTTGGTTCTCCGCCGTCAATTCCTGAAGCTGTCCATGCAGATTGTCTATCACCCGAGAACGCTCTGTGTCCCTCTGCTGCGCTTCACGTTGCACCCGACGAAGTTCCATCTCGCTGTTGGTACTGCCCGACTCTGCACGGAGACGTTCGTTCAGCATTTGATATTCTGCGCACCGTTTATTCTCTGAGGCGTACAGCTGTTTCAACGCACGCAGTCTTTTATCCCTCTCCAGGAACATCTTCAGAAGCTGTCTATGGTGCAAATTATGGTCCACACCACCAGCCTCAAAAAGCTCCAATAACCTCAAAACGATATCGCTGGCATCCTTGATGGGGATGACCGCGCTTTTCTCGATGTCAGGAAATTCAACATGGATGCTTTTAGGTTGGAAAGAGAAACGTGCTTTGCGAAACTCTGGTCTCGCCTCACCATCGCATGTATACCCGATAGCACCGTTCGGAGCAATGCGAAAGGTAAGCTGCCCTCCATTTGGGCGAGAGTCAAGAAAAGAGACCTGCTCACTGCTGGCTGCAGGGGAGGTGTGCTGGAAGTGCGCGGCAGTGTTGATACTGCTGACCTGGGACATGGCTTCAAAGTTTTGTACGCTGTCTTGGGTAGTTTCGTGGACACGTTGCAGTTCTGCTTCGGTATCTCTCAGACGGAGTAGCATCTGGTCATACGTCAACTGCTCCTGCGACCCGGTTGCTTGCGTAGGCTGGTGAGAGCTAGTCATATAAGCGCGACTCAAAAACTCCCCAGGAGTGGTGTTCAGCGACGCCCTCTCCCTCTTGAATTCCTTAAGCAAAGCACGTCCAGCGTGTTCCGCAGACATGCAAATCTCAGGAAGAAAAAGACAATAAAAAAAGACCTCAGACCCAAAACCGGAGAGCTTAAAACTAGAGACTAGATGGGTGCGGGGGGTGTTTCTCTGTGGCTCCCCGCCTGTGGTGTGGAAGGTTTTGTGAGAAAAAAAAAATGTGAAAGGGGAGGATTCCGCCTATACGAGGCAAACATTGTGTTAGAATTGGGTCAAAAACTCAAAAAAAAAAAAAGGGACGGAGAGAGAGAAGGCGGGGCTTGTCACATCTCAAACGCTGTAATATGAATTGTATCTTGGTTTATTGCACTGTTGCCATCAAAAGCTTTGAGGGAGGGAGAGGGAGGGAGGGCCAATACGCTTATTTACGCAAAGGCTCCTCCCCCCGCATACAGACGCTTTCTAGAGACGCACACACGGTGTCCTTCACAAGAGAGAGAGAGAAACGGAATATACAGTCAGACAACAAACACCGGTGGGGTAAAAACTAAGGTGGATTTTGGAATTTCAAAACTCTAAGGAGGGTTTTTACCCCCTCCGATGTTTGTTGTCTTACTGTAATAGTATGGGACCACCGGCCCCTTAGCCATTCTCCCTTTTTATCCCACATTCCACTGCAACGATGTGATACGATATTGTATCATTTTGGGGCACGTACACAAAACACAACGAACACACCCAGGGTGAAGAGTCTCGCGCGTGGAAAAGGCAAGAAGAAAGAAGAAGAAGAGGAAGAGGGGAGAAAAAAAAACATAAAAAGTTGGACAGATGCAGCAATGACAGCTGAACCTTTTTGGTGCATGACCAGGCGCACCGGGTGGACCCCCAAGCAGACACTGCGTCTCCACAGGCGAGCGAACCCCCAGAGATTACTGGTCAAAGAAAAAAAATACCCCTCCCCTCCCCCCCTGTCCCAAGCCCCCAAATTTCGCCCCATTTTGTCGATGGTATTCGAGCCAGATAGGAACCCCATTTGCTAGAAAAAGAAGAAAAAAGAAAACAAAAAAAATGGTAGTTATGCAGGCATCGACTGATTTCTCCACGGTACGATGCCAGCCATGAATGAAAGCACAAACAAAGAAAAGATAAACTCAAGCCATCTTGAAAACACGCCGACAGTGCTGTGCCTCGTGTGCGATCCACACGACGGCGAAGTAAATGGTTTTACTTGTGGTATTTTTTTTCACCGTTGTAAGCCTTCCCTTCACCGTGGTGCGGGTAACCCACACCAGACCCCTCTGAACACTCTGCGTGCATACTTCTTCTTATGAGCTCCCAGACGATGCGGAGCTGGCCCGCTCCTGGCCCTCCATCTTCGCACGCTTCCGCTCCTGTGCTGCAGCCAGCACTGAGTACAGCTGTGAGGAGGGGGTTTGTTTTTGTTTTTGCTTTTTTTGAAAACTTGGTTGTATTAGTGTAGCCACCCGAGGATGAACTCCACTATGTTTTTTTTCCTTTTTGCGACTCTGTTTTTTGTATTGTATTTCACTGTACTTTGTAAGTTACGAGGTGAGAGGAGGGGGTTCAAAATCAGTTTTTTGTGTAGTTTCGACCATCACCCTGTCCGAGGATGGGTTCTGTACAACAAAGGTTGCCCGAACGCTAATGAATGCCAAAGGTTATGGATGGTCATCCTCAACCTATTTTGGGGAACACTACAAACGTGGATTACGACGAATCCGGATTACTAATACACATTGTCACAAAATTATTACACCGCACACTCGACGTTTGGATAAAGAAAACTAGAGACAAAAAGGGGGTTTTGGGGGGAAGAGTTTAGTTCTTGAACGCATCCCCACACTCAGTCACACATGCAAAAAAAAAATAAACAACATTATCATACCGGCTTCCGTGACGACTTCTTCGGTTGACTGCCGGAATTGTCGAATACTTCTGACACTGGCTTAATCTGTTGGGAGGGGCTCATGTGTGTGTGTGTGTGATTGGGTTGTGTTATGCTAGTGGATTCAGGGGGTACGGACAACCCACGGGAGAACCACGGAGAACTGTTTCGGGCTATATTAAGATTTGCGGAGCACCTTCGGGGGAACCACGGAGAATCCGTTTGGTGATCACACCAGTTATTGCTAATTGAGTACTCAAAGAAGCAAGATTCTTGTCTTTTTTTGATAAATTGTTGTAGTGTAGTTGCCTCGGTTGTGCTGCCACTTTTTTTTTCAATCCGTTTTTGCAGCGTTGCTTCCAATATTTTTTTTAGAATTGATAACAAGTTGTTTTATCAAAAAAAAAAAGTCAGAACAGCCAAACCCAACGAAATCATACCTTCGACAGAACCAAAATCCAGACCAACTTCCACCCAAGGTAGATCGACACGATGCTAGTAGTAATCACCGCAAAGTTCTCACCAACAGAGACCAGACCCTCCATCAGCGGGCCGCTGCCAGCTTCCATAGCCCCTACTCACACCCCCAGTGTTCCCTGCAGAACGTTATTGTATAAATGTATGCAAAAAAGATGACGCGGCACAGTCGCTCTTCCGCTAAAAAACGCACGCAGTCCCCTTAAGAAGTGCACACACTATGCAATAATGTAAATGTGTACCTTTTTTGTAATTTTTTTTTGCAAAATGTCAAGAAAATTCCAAAACAATTTAGGCAGATGAAGGCAGATTCCCGAAACCAGAAATGAGTCAATCAGGTCTCCGGTGGTATGAGATTCCTTCTGTCCCTACCTACTATCTGGCGAAACAGCAGTCAAGGGAACGGACTTGAAACTGTCAGCGGGGAAAGAAGACCCTGTTGAGTTTGACTCTAGTCTGACTTTGTGCAGTGACATGAGAGGTGTAGTTATAGGTGGGAGGCTTCAACAATGAAATACCACTACTCTTATCGTCGCTTTACTTATCCAATGATGGGGAGACGGCACCTGCCAATTTATTGGTCTGGCCCTCTGGGTCTTTAGGTTTTCCGATTCCAGCGACAAACTAGCATTAGCTAGTGAGCCACACACCGACGACCCACTATCTACCCCTTCCAAGCGCTGAGAGCTTTGGGTGGAGAAAAACAAAATGAAGAAAAAAAAACACTTTTTTTTTTTTCAATAAGAATCATTGGAACACATCCTATGCCACTATAGTATTTTTTTATTGTTGGGGGTGAGGGCATTGTTATACTCTGTGTTCTTTGCTGTTGTTCTTTTCCTTTTCCATTTTGTTTTTGTATTTTTTTTTTTTTATCCTTCTCAGGGCGTTCGCTATCGCCATCGTTTTTTCCTGATCGTGGCGAAATGCCAAAAAACCCGAAATTTTTGCTTTTTTACTAGTGCTTAAAATAGGTCAAAAAAATTTTTCCGCCGGAGAGAAGCTAGTTCGTGGGGGGTGAATCCCTGGTACTGAGTGGTCAAAAAAAATTTGCGATTTGCGCGTGATCCCTTCCCCAGCACAAGTGCTATTACAGCTGCACTTTCCTGACTAAAACCAGCAAAACGATGGAGAATTTCATCAATCCCCCCTCACTGAGGGTCTCTTTGTGTTGTTTAATCAAACAGATGTACAAGAGAGAGGCATCCGTCATATGAGACTTCATCCTTATTTTGATTATTTTCAATAAACTAAAACGTCTCTCTGCCGTTGAAGGTAGAGTTGACACGAGTAGTGACACCTTCTATAACAGGGGCTTCACCAGACTGCAGGATTGAGGAGCGGGAGTGCTGGGGAAACTTCCTCTCACGGCAGGCGGGTTTGCGGAACAGTGGACACCCCTCTGCGACCCCCCCTCCGGGGGGTCGACAGGGTGGTGGGGAGAAATCTCTCTCTCTTTATTTTTTTTTCTCCCCTTTTTTTATTTATTTATTTATTTATTTATTTATACAGGGTTTCGCCCCGGTGGGGCGAAGCCCTGGGGCGAAATAAAATGTCATTTTTTCAGGAAAAATTTTTTTTAACGAAAAAAAATATTTTTCGCCCCGGGGCGAACGCCCTGATCCTTCTCCCGCCCCCCTTCCTATTTCCCAAGCAAGTAGATTGACGTAAAACTAAATCTGAGAGCTAATGTGCAGTTTCAGATTGTATGGGCAGAGGGGGATGGAAAAATGGCGTCGTAGTCATTTTAGAAAAAGTCTTCACAAGAAATGCTAAGTCTTTTTGAGCGTCTGATGAGATGATTCTTTGGTTTATTCATCAGTCATTTGTTTTTTTTTTTACTTTTGAGAGTATTCACCTAAATAAAAGGGGGGTATGGGAAGGTGGGGACAAAACAAACTAGCGAGATGAGTGTACCTTACAAGGCACACTACATCTTAGGCAAAAAATAAATAAAACGAAAAGTCAAAAATAAAATAAATGGGGTGGCGACAGGGGGGGTGTGGAAAAAAATATTCACAAAAAATATTTTCAAATTCTCTCGATCACAAAAAATCACAAAAATTCACAAAAAATCACGAAAAATCACAAAAAATCACAAAAAATCACAAAAGTGTACCGTTTTGGGCTGCTGCAATTGTGCTGTAATTGTGGTGGAATTGTGTTCAGTTGTGCTCAGTTGTTCTCAGTTCTGCGTGTAAGTTTCGCTTAAAATTGAACTTTTTCGGCGTGGCTGCATAACCGATTCCCTACCCTGTTTCTACCAGATGTCATGCCGTTTTGGGGGGCATTCATGTGTTGTTTGTTGTTGGAAATTTTTGTTTTGTTTTCATTGGTGAAATTTTTAAACATCGGCATTTGCATTTCCGGAATCCGTCTGGCCAGTGGTGGGGTCAATTTGCCGAAATGGACAAGTTCTCGTTTTTGGTCAATTTCCACAGTATACACAGTTTTCACGGTATACACAGCATACACAGTGTCAGAGTGGGACAAAAAAAAGCTCATCTCAAAATATGCCGATCACAAAAAATCACAAAACATCACAAAAAATCACAAAAAATCGCAAAAAATCACAAAAAATCGCAAAAAGGTCACAAAAAATCACGACCTGTCGCAAAGAATCACAAAGAAGAAAAATGATTCTTTGTGATTTTTCGTGATTTTTCGTGACTGCCCAGTTCCGACCCCCCTTGTCGCCACCCCAATAAAGTAAAATATATGAACGAAGCTGGGGCGCGTGCGAGAGAGAGAGAGAGAAATCAGAAGAAGAAGAAGAAGAAGGGATGATGTTGGTCTCAATGTGCACATTGGCAATATACGTGTTGCGTTGGAGCAAAAAAGAACAAACGGACACGCAGTATTTTTCTTCTTTTTGTCAATAAAAATAAATGGGAAATTGTTTTTTCGATGGTTCAGGCTCTGATTTTGCCCGAAGCTTTCTTCTTCTGCTCTCTGACTTACCCCACGCACCCCTCGCCCACACATTTGAAACGTTTTCCTTTTTAAAAAAGCATGGACAAGTCCCTACCAAAAAAAAGGCAGGATAACTCCGCACAATCACACGAAGAATCACAAAGCAACACTCTTTTTTTTATATTTTTGGCGTTTTTTTTTGTTTTGGTACATATAAGGCTGCTAACCTTACTGCTGTCTCAGAAGGCCGAGGGGTGCCTTGTTGTGTGCGGGCTCCTGCCAGCGGCCGTCGACCTTGCAGTTTCCTCCGTCCTCGTTGCACTTGAAGTTGGTCTCAGTCCAGGCAGCGGGGGTGGCCCAGTTGCACGCGCTCTCAAGGCAAAGGTCCTTACCCTGGCCACGGGAGATACGGGTGTATCCACGCTCTCCCCAGTACTCACCCCAGGAGTTGCGCACCACCCAGTAGGGGGCGTCGCCGTCCACACCCCAGCCCACAACGGAGACGATGTGGTCGATGCCACCACACTTCTCAGCGATGACTCCTCCGTGGTAGTCGTGGAGCGGCACGGCATCGACACCACAGGCGATGGGACCACGGGTGTAGATCTCAGCCATCATCTTGTCAGCGCCAGAGACGGATCCGTGCTCGGCAATGGTGGCGTTGGGGAACTTGCTGATGGCAGCACAGAACCCTCCGCTTGCAGTGAAGGTGGAGCAGGTGCGGCAGACGTTGTCAGCCTTGCAGGTGGTGTCGACGTGCTCGCAGAATCCCTCAGAGGACTCCTTCGAGCATGCAACGTACGGTGAGCATGTGTCAAACACAATGCCGTCCTTGTTGTTTGCGATCCAGTTGTAGGTCGCTCCTGCAGACCCACCATGGCACGACCCGGCGTTGCCGCAGTTGAGGATGTGCTGCACAGCGAGGTTGACGTCGATGCCCTTCGCCTTGCGTGCGATCTTGATGCGGTCACCAAGGGCCGACGCAGCACCGTGTGCCCAGCACGACCCACAGTACTGCGGGATGTGCTGGTTCAGGTTCTTTGTCAGGTAGCTCACACCGTTCACGTCACCCCAGGTGAAGTCCGTCGGCAGGTCTGCGGTCTTCACGTACGTGTGCGGGAGTGCGCTCACGACATGGGGCTTGACACCCGCAGCAGCCTCCTGCTCACGTGTCCACACGAAGGACTGCTTCTCCGCCGACACGGCGGAGGCGCTCAGCAAGAGCATTGCGGCGGCCTTCATTGTCTTGTCTGTTGTGTGCGTCTGGGTGTGTATGTATGTATGTGGGTGTCGTGGGGAGTAGGAGGAGTGCGTCAGTTTTGGGCACAACGTGAAACGGGGTAGGGTGGGCGGGTGGGTCTGCGGCGTCATTCATATTATGGGGGGATCCGGGTGCCCCAACAACACTCTTCACAAAAAATCACAAAATCACAAAATCACAAAACCCTGGTTGAAATCACACGCCAGCACGAAACCATTGGAAAACCAAGTGGTCAAAATGTATGCATGGTGGTGAAACACCCGCACAAGCAAGTCTGCAGGTGTTATGTTCACTCCAAATCTAACGTAAACATCCACAAAACGAACAGAACACATGTGTAATCGCAACACATCTTGGAAAAGACGTGTGAATATGAACAGACAGCACACTTAGTGCACTGGCAGTGTAACACCTCGACAAGCCGCTCTTCTGTCCTCGCACAACGCACCCGCAGTGGCATGAGGGCACCACCGCACGAGGCAGTGTCAACACCATTCGTCCTCGTCACTCAGACTGCATTCGTCTTGGAAAAGAGGCAAACACAAAGAGCAAGTACGAACAGTGCGCTCACTCCTCGACAGCACAAAGAATCCGTCTCGCAAGTTCAGGTTCCACAGCATCAGCATTGCGACAGCCTAATACACGAGGAACTGTTGGAGGGACACCGATCACTCTCTTCAGCCGCAACCCATCAATCGTGCCGTCTTCCCCAGTGCAGATGCTCCACACACGCACAGTGTTGTCAGAGCAACTGCAGATCACTTCGCGTCCATCAGGGCTCACAGCAAGTCCGTACAAACTACAATAGGCGCTGACCTCTGCCACCTTCCTACCAGTGGTCATGCTCCACACATTCACACTGCGCGTACTCGACACCACATAAGCTTCATCAGGTGTCAGTGACACTCTCCACACGTCACCACTATGCTCAAAGGTGAAGACCTCCTTCCCGCTGGCAACATCCCACACACGCACAGTCTCGTCGAAAGAGCATGAAACAACGCGAGATCCATCGCTAGTGACAGCCACGCCGGTGGCAGATTCAGTATGTCCTTTGAACACCATCGTCTCTTCTCCCGTGTGAAGTTTACACATGTGCACGGTGGAATCACCATAGTAAGAAACCACATGCACTCCATCAGGAGTCACTACCACTCCTTCGGGACGGCAAGTAGTTCCTGCATATTCTGACACCTTCTTCCCAGTCGGCATGCTCCACGTACAGTAAATGTCTTCCCCCTCTGTCTCCGCTGAAGACTGTGAACGGGTCACCACGTGAGATGCATCGGGAGACACTGTCAAGAACTCAATCGTTCCAGACTGTTTCAAGAACACCGCAAACTCACTGGAATCTGTGCACAAAGGCTGCACTTTCCCCGTCGCAATGTCCCACACACACGCTCTCCTTTCGCCAGCGTCGTCGCAAGAGCAATAAACTACATGAGAGCCATCTGGTGATACAGCAGCACCATCACCATGTTTAGTAATCCCTGCTTCAACTACCCGTGTTTGCCTGCCGGTGGATGCGTTCCAGATGGAGTTCCTCGTGCCACCGTACGAAATGATAGATCCATCAGGGGCCACTGCCACAGACCCGCCTGAGACTCCTTCGAAACCTGGTGTCTCCTTCCCGGTCGTGGTGTTCCACACTCGAACAGTATCGTCCAAGGCGCATGAAACAACGAGGCATCCATCTGGCGATACTGCAACTGCGTTGACATGAGAAGTATGCCCTTGCAACACCGTCACCTCCTTCCCAGTCGAAATGCTCCAAACGTGCACCTTGTCGTCACTACATCCAGCAACCACGTGACATCCATCGGGAGTGACAACAACAACACTCAACTGAGCGTCGGCACGGAACACCATCACCTCTGCCCCAGTGGAGAGGTTCCAAAGATGTGCGCCATCATAGCACGAAACAACATGGCATCCATCGGGAGTGACTGCAAGGGCATGAGAGGACTCCACACAACAAGGCCACTGCATCTCCTGCTTCCCCGTCACCAGATCCCATACGCACAGCTTCTCCCAGGAGCACGTCACTATTTGACTTCCATCCTTCGTAATGACCATGCTGCGAATGTCAGGCGACTTCATTGCCAGCACTTCCATCCCCGTCGAGAGATCCCACACACGGATGCCGTCTGAAGGAGAAGTTGAAACAACTTTAGAACTGTCGGGAGTGACTGCCACTTCACGTACCGCACCTTCGTGGCCTTCCAAGACGAACACTGCCTCCCCAGTGTGCATATCCCACACACGCACAGTTTTGTCGCCGGAGCACGAAACCACGCGGGTTCCGTCAGGTGTTACTGCAACTCCATGGATTACTTCGTAATCGGAATACACGTGCCCTTCCAAGACCATCACTTCTTCCCCAGAAGATATACTCCACACATGTACACTGCCGTCTTCACCAGCTGTAACCATTTGACTGCCATCAGGTGTCATTGCCACATCATAGGCACGATGCTCCAGTACAGGAAGTGGTGTGCCAAGGGAGCAGTCAGGCAGCATCGTGCCACCCATGTCGCAGGTGTTGAACTCAGTGTGCTCCATCCAGCAGTTCGAGAAGGAAGCGCCCGTCAGCGCCGTCCCCACAAACAGAGACCCGCGCAGGTCGCAGTTCGACACACGGATCCCGCTCAGGTCCTCCCCACTCACAGGGATGCGTGCACGTGCCAGCAGTGCTGCTGCATTCGACCCTGCTGTCACAGCACCCTCCCCACCAACACCTGCATCTCCACCTCCACCTGCACTGCCGCGTGTCGCCTTCACAGCCGCAAGCAGCTCTGTGCAGGCACGTTCGTACAGCACACTGTCTCCACACACCAGCGCCGCAAAGAACCCAAGCACACGCTGCGAGTCCTTGCTGAAGCTCCGCTGCACCAGCGTCCCCAGTGTCCCTGCTGGATCACGTGCAAGCCGCCGTGCTGCAAGGTGCTCCCCAAGCGACTTGTGCCGGAACGCGAACGCACTCCGCTCCTCCCCAAAGTCCTCAATCCGGAACGGTAGGCAGCGGAAGCACGCATCCCGCACAGCCTCACACACACCGTGCTGCGAATCAAGAAGCTTCGACGCCACACCCACAGTCCCCTGCCACTCGTTTGTCTCCAGCATCCTGCATGCAACAAGCTCCCCTGCACGCACCACATCCTCCAAAGACACATCCGAAACAGCAACAGCATAAGCATCAGCAACAGCAACTCCACCAGACGCCATCTCCTTCTTCGTCCACGTCTCCAGGTAGGTCTCGTAGATCACCTCCTCAGAAGCCTTCCCGCTGCACTGCGCGTGGCACGCCATGTGCAGCACAAACGGGTTCCGCAGCTGCACAAGTCCCTCAACGTCCTCCTCACGCACGAAGACTGTGCACTCTTCCTTGTGGGCTGACTTCTCCTTCTCCTTCTCCTCTTTGTGTTCCTTCTCCCAGGCTGTGTTTGCACGCTTGATGTACGTTCTCGCATCCACCTCTGTGAACGGCTGCATGTACAGAGCACGCACACCAGCCCCACACACACCAGACGGAGACGTGTCCACACCCTTCAGGTACTCACCACGCACAGTCACAACAACGCTGCAGTGTGCCTCCACCCACGGGTGCCGGCACAGAAGGCCACCCTCAGCCACCACAGCACCCACATCCTCCTGCGTCAGCCCCACCTCGTCCAGCGAGTCCAGCACCAGCACCACCTCGTACGTCTCCGCAAGGAACGCACGGTCCGCCTCCCGCAGCGCAAACGACTCCAGCACAAACCTGTCCAGCCCTCCCTTCTCAAGCAGGTGCTGCTTCACAGTCGGCAGCGCCACAAACACAGGGAAGTACGGCTTCGCATCCGCATGCTCAGTCACTTCGTTGTTGGTGCTTTCGCTCTTCCTCCCAGACGTTGCAAGGTCACTCAGAATTGCAATCGAAGCAGACGTCTTCCCGCTCCCTCCTTCTCCGATCACACACAGCACACCACACGTCCCTTGTCTTTCTTCTCTCGCCTCCACATCAGGCTTGCGCTCTGTGCCCGCTGCTGCCTGTGTGCACACGGAAGACATCTGCTTCCCACCTCCACCTCCACCTCCACGTGTACGAAGCCACCTCCGCACCTCCTCCATCAGCGGACGTGTCTCCGACTCATCCACACGTGTGTCGTCCCCCACACGCCCCTCCACGTACTGCGCAAGGTAGTCCTCGAAGAACGCGACTGTGTGTCCCATCACCTCCTGCAGCGCACCCACCTGCTCAGCCGCACTCGTCTCCCCCACACCCTTCCCCACACCAGAACACACCTCCTGCATCACAATCACGTCAAAGCGCAGCCCCATCATCCGCAGCAATGTCGGCGAAAGCTTCCACTGCACCCGGTACTCGATGTTCGCTGTGTACAGCAGCTCGTCCTCAGAAGCATACACAGACGAGAACTTCACGTCTGCAGCACCCTCCTTCGCCACCACCACAAAGAACGTGCCCCCCTTCCCGTACATGAAGCTCCGAGCCACATCCCGCTTCAGTGTTGTCGACGTGAAGCAGTTCCACACAATGTGCGTATTCAGCGCGTACTTCGCAGACACGTTCACATTGATCCCGCGGAACACAGTCCGCAGCTGCTTCCGCCGGCTCCCAATCAGCCGGTCCAGACCACGGATCAGCGGCGCAAAGGTCTCAATCACGTGCAGCTGCGGGGGTGCAGGCGACAGCTCAAACACGTTCGGTGCTGTCTTCTCAGGTGTCCCCTTCCACTCCTTCACCGCAGCCAGCTGCCCCACAGCACGCATCGCAGTGTTCATCGTCATGTACAGCGCAAGCGACTGTGATTTCACATCAGCAGCACTCCCGTGGTTGTCCAGCACAGCCCGCTCCGTCAGTCTGATGTACCGCAGCTTCCCGTCAGGCCCTTTCGCAATCTGCGGTGTCCCGTCCTTTTCGTCGCACACAACATCCCCGCCGCTGTCCAGCACATACTCCACGCAGTCAGACGTGAACAGGAACCCCGACAGCAGCAGCTCAAACGGGTCGCGTGCCGCCATCCAGTCCTCCACCTCCACGTGCCCACCACGTGTCCCCGCAGCCTCCCTCCGTACTCTCATGTCCTCCAGCAGACGCTTGCACACCACACGGAACCCCGCCTCCATGTGCCGCACGTGTTCGTCTGTGTAGCCCAACGGCGGATCCACCTTTGGCAGACCACGCAGCCAGCACAGCAGGTCTTCACCTCCATTGCTGTTCTTGTTGTTGTTGTTGTCGTCTGTTTTCCGCAGGAACTCCACCTTCCGTCCGTCTGTGTGCCACAGTGCACCCGTGTCCCCGTCAAGATCGTCCTCTCCCAGGTGCCTGTCTCCAGTCGAGGTGTTCGTGTCTTTCGCCATGTCCATGTGAGGGTCAGTCAGAGGTGCTGTCGTTGCATCTCCACTGCTCCGTTCCACCACCACACCTGTTGCCTTTGCTGCCGGTGGTGCTGTTGGTGCTGTTGTTGTGGCGACACCGTCACTGAGGTACACCTGCACAGCATCCTCCACCTCCACAAGGATCTCTGCTGCATGTGCCCCCAGCTCCGCCTCAAGTCGCCCCCGCACATCCGCGTCCCTGTGCTGCAGTGCGTACCACAGCGGCACCTTCCCGTCCCTGTCACGCACGTTCCCTGCCCCGTTCTCCACAAGAAACCGCACTGCCTCCACGTCCCCCGCAAGCACCGCACTGTGCAGCATTGTCCTCCCGTCCACGCTGTCCACTGCATCCACGGGCCTCTCCTTCCCAGTAATTCCCTTTGCAATCTCGTCCTTTTCAGGCTTCGACGCTCCGGATCCCATCTTCCTGAAACAAAATGTGTGTTGTGTTTGTTCACAGAGGTTGGTGTGTTGTCCCTGTTTGTGTGTTGTGGGAAGAACAATAAGGGCTTTCGTCCAGTGAAAATCACGTCGGTAGAAAAGTTCAAGAATGCAGGTTTTATTATGATCACCTGCAATGCTAAAAGGACATACCCCTACTCCCTTCCTTTTTCCATTGCCAAAAGCAACATCACAGAATACGAAGTCCTCTGTGGAAGACTCAAACTGCGTGATGACCTCCCGCCTCGCAAGAGGACCAGTCGTGATAAGACATGGATGAGAAGCCGAGTTGTCTTCTACGCACACCAGGGGTGAGGAGGAGGGACGGGAGAGGGAGAAGGCAGCAAACACAGTGTACCATTCTTTAAACCAAAGTCTATCATTTGTGGGTTGTACTGTTTTGGGGAGAGTGTCTTTGGGTATTTCATGAAAGCAAGACTGAGAGGGCGAGAGGCAGAAACACAAACATCCACGAGCTCCAAGGCACGAGATACGTGCCCTGGAACACAACAGTGGGTGCTTGATGAATGCAACGAGCGCAGGGGCACCGACGGACTGGAGGGAATTCACACGATCTCTTGTGCCGTCGCATAAGACACCCCTGCCCGCCCGCAGCCGCTGCAGCAGCGTTTCCAGCTCTGTTGCCTGCAGTGCTTTGCGGGAGGAGTGGCCTGTGAGGGTGTGTGTCGTGCAACTTCGAGGTCGCAGTGCGCAGCTGGCGGCGTCACTCTGCGTGTCTCAGTCGCTTTTGCGGGATTCCTCAAGTGGTTCGTCTCTGCTGCGTTTCGGACGGGATTCAACCACTAAATGCCCCAGCTGTTCTTTCCTCACTGTGCTCGACACAACATCGCTGCAGCCGGTGAGGTAGATGCTCTCCAACGAAGTGCATTGACCAAATAAGAGGCTCTCACTATGTGAGTGTTCTATTTGCGTGACACCGCTCAGTGGTGATAAGTCCAGTGTACGCAAAGAACTGCACTCATAAAGGAAGCTGTGTCCAATTTGTGTGACACTGCTGAGTGGTGTCAAGTCCAGTTCACACAAAGAACTGCATCCTTCAAGGAAGCAGTGGTCAATGTGTGTAACATGGATCAACCCAGAGAGGTCGATGCTTGTCAATGAAGTGCACTCATAAAGAAAGCATTGGCCAATTTGAGTCACAACAGACTCAGCACTCAGATCAAGACTCGTCAACGATGCCATCTGCAAGAAGCCATTTGGAATCACCGTCGCAACCTCCGCCTGCAGAAGCAAACACGCCACCTCAGGATCCTGCACACTCCAAAGCCTCTCAGCAGTGATGTCAGTCTCACCCAACGCATGAAGTGCTGCTCTGGCCTCGTATTTCCTCACCTTCGTCAACACAACCGTGTCTCCAGCACTCAGCTGCGTCATGTCGCATCCTTCGTCCATCGCCACCCCACCGAAACTCATCACAAAGCCGTCTTCAGGTAACCCCACTGCAGACGCCACCTTCCGACGCATCACCGCAGGTGTGTCATCCTCACCCAGCTCCACCGTATCCTTCACTCCGTTCCACCCCTTGATTGTCAAATCCATTTTTGCGTCACTCTGTACTTTACATGGTGAGTGGCGGGATCGTGGTAGTAGTGGTAAGTAGGGTATGAAGCACAGCAACACAAATGGTTGAACTCATATTTTCTATAACCGACCCTCCCCCGTGAAATTGACCCCCCCCCCAAAAAAAAAACCGGTATTTTGCCCCCAGGGACAATTTCAAGGCAGGGGTGTGTTTTTTCATCTTCAAAGCACAGGAGTGGCCGGGATCACCGCGACAAGTGACTTAACACGCCGCACGTACTTTGTACTATTTTTTAATTCATATCTTCGTGAACCCGTCAAGGACACACACAACCTGTTTCTGCCCTTCTCTTATTGAATACGAAGTTGAAATCGTATGGTTTGTCTTGCGCTTGCGTTTCACACTTTCTGGACACTGCGGAAAAGATGACACCCAGAGACCTGCGAGAGTTAGCCTAGGTTCGAGCCCTTGGCGTCTGGTGTGAGGTGGAGGAATTTTAACTTGTGTTTACTAGGTCACGTTGTTTCTTCTTCTTCGGGATTGAGGTTGAGTCGTTATCATGGCCACCTCTGTTGCCTGCAGTGCTTTGCGGGAGGAGTGGCCTGTGAGGGGGTGCGTCGTGCAGCTTCGAGGTCGCAGTGCGCAGCTGGCGGCGTCACTCTGCGTGTCTCAGTCGCTTTTGCGGGATTCCTCAAGTGGTTCGTCTCTGCTGCGTTTCGGACGGGATTCAACCACTAAATGCCACAGCTGTTCGTTCCTCACTGTGCTCGACACAACATCGCTGCAGCCGGTGAGGTAGATGTTCTCCAACGAAATGCATGCACCAAGAAACAAGAAGGGGTCAATCTCTGTGACACTGCTGAATGGTGTTAAGTCCAGTGAACACAAAGACCTGCAGGCAGAAAGGAAGCCGTCGCCAATGTGTGTAACATGGATCAACCCAGACAGGTCGATGCTTGTCAATGAAGTGCAGTCCGCAAGAAACCAGGACCCAATTTGAGTCACAACAGACTCAGCACTCAGATCAAGACTCGTCAACGATGCGTGCCCCAAGAAAAACTCAGGAATCACCGTCGCAACCTCCGCCTGCAGAAGCAAACACGCCACCTCAGGATTCTTCACAGTCTTCAGCCTCTCAGCAGGTAAACGTTTTTTAAAAATAGGATGGAGCACCCCGGTCCGAAAAGGAATGCAGCCACCCCTGGCTTCAGGCTCGCGAACCCAGTATTGCAGTAACACTGGGTCTCACGGGCCAAAAACCGAACAAAGAAAAGGAAAATGTTTGGGTTCAGCGACAGCGCCAATGGGCTGACGCGAGGCTGAACCAACTTAAAATAAAATAAAAAATCTTGTATCAACTTGAAAAGGAAAAGCAATGAACAGCAACAGAGCCATTTGGGCTTACGCGTCGCTATAGTAACTGAAAAACAATGTTTTAAAAACAAGAATGTCGTTGACCAAGATTGAAATACACGAAAAAGGTAAAATACTAAGAATTGCCTCATATTCCATGGGCATCGTTTCTGATGTTGTAGTTTGTCTGCTGAGTGATCACGCGCCCCCCCTACTAGGGAGGTCTTAGGTTCATGCTTCGGCTTGCACGTAAAAGCTACCATGTCGCCGAAGTTAGCGGTCCTCGTATTCCATGAGGTCTTTCAAATGTTGTTGTTTGACTGCTGAGTGATCACGCGCCCCCCCTACTAGGGAGGTCTTAGGTTCATGCTTCGGCTTGCACGTAAAAGCTACCATGTCGTCGAAGTTAGCGGTCCTCGTATTCCATGAGGTCTTTCAGATGTTGTTGTTTGACTGCTGAGTGATCACGCGCCCCCCCTACTAGGGACGTCTTAGGTTCATGCTTCGGCTAGCACGTAAAGCTACCATGTCGTCGAAGTTAGCGGTCCTCGTATTCCATGAGGTCTTTCAGATGTTGTTGTTTGACTGCTGAGTGATCACGCGCCCCCCCTACTAGGGAGGTCTTAGGTTCGGGCTTCGGCTTGCACGTAGAAGCTACCATGTCGCCGAAGTTAGCGGTCCTCGTATTCCATGAGGTCTTTCAAATGTTGTTGTTTGACTGCTGAGTGATCACGCGCCCCCCCTACTAGGGAGGTCTTAGGTTCATGCTTCGGCTTGCACGTAAAGAACTACCATGTCGCCGAAGTTAGCGGTCCTCGTATTCCATGAGGTCTTTCAGATGTTGTTGTTTGTCTGCTGAGTGATCACGCGCCCCCCCCTACTAGGGAGGTCTTAGGTTCATGCTTCGGCTAGCACGTAAAAGCTACCATGTCGTCGAAGTTAGCGGTCCTCGTATTCCATGAGGCATTTCTGATGTAGTTTGTCTGCTGAGTGATCACGCGCCCCCCCTACTAGGGAGGTCTTAGGTTCAGGCTTCGGCTTGCACGTAAAAGCTACCATGTCGTCGAAGTTAGCGGTCCTCGTATTCCATGAGGTCTTTCAGATGTTGTTGTTTGTCTGCTGAGTGATCACGCGCCCCCCCCTACTAGGGAGGTCTTAGGTTCATGCTTCGGCTAGCACGTAAAAGCTACCATGTCGTCGAAGTTAGCGGTCCTCGTATTCCATGAGGCATTTCTGATGTAGTTTGTCTGCTGAGTGATCACGCGCCCCCCCTACTAGGGAGGTCTTAGGTTCAGGCTTCGGCTTGCACGTAAAAGCTACCATGTCGCCGAAGTTAGCGGTCCTCGTATTCCATGAGGCATTTCTGATGATGTAGTTTGTCTGCTGAGTGATCACGCGCCCCCCCTACTAGGGAGGTCTTAGGTTCATGCTTCGGCTTGCACGTAAAAGCTACCATGTCGTCGAAGTTAGCGGTCCTCGTATTCCATGAGGTCTTTCAAATGTTGTTGTTTGACTGCTGAGTGATCACGCGCCCCCCCTACTAGGGAGGTCTTGGGTTCAGGCTTCGGCTAGCACGTAAAAAGCTACCATGTCGCGAAGTTAGCGGTCCTCGTATTCCATGAGGCACTTCAGATGTTGTTCTTCTTTTTCTTCTTGTTCCGAGTCTTTGCCGCAGTCCACTGCGTTGCCCGGGGTCACCTCGTGGAGGTGCTCGGTAAAACCCCAGTCTTCAGCCTCTCAGCAGTGATGTCAGTCTCACCCAACGCATGAAGTGCTGCTCTGGCCCCGTATTTCGTCACCTTCGCCGCCGTCAACACAACTGTGTCTCCAGCACTCAGCTGCGTCATGTCGTATCCTTCGTCCATCGCCACCCCACCGAAACTCACCACAAAGCCGTCTTCAGGCAACCCCACTGCAGACGCCACCTTCCGACGCATCACCGCAGGTGTGTCATCCTCACCCAGCTCCACCGTATCCTTCTCTCCGTTCCACCCCTTGATTGTCAAATCCATATTTTTGTAACCAAAGCCTTTTCCTTGTTGCATTGGTGTGATGAGGTGGAGAAGGATCAAATGATAAACCAAAGTCTATCATTTGTGGGTTGTACTGTTGTGGGAGAGAGTCTCTGGGTATTTCATGAAAGCAAGACTGAGAGAGGGGCGAGAGGCAGAAACACAAAGAAACACAAACACCCACGAGCTCCGAGACACGAGACACGTGCCCTGGAACACAACAGTGGGCGCTTGATGAATGCAATGAGCGCAGGGACACTGACGGACTGGAGGGAATTCACACACCTTTGTGCGCAATTAGAAGTCGACCGCGCTCGACTCATAACACATCACAAGGCTGGTGCTCCCCTCGAGTGTCGCCATGTAACCTGAGAACAACTCTTGCATGAAAACAAAACGGAAGCCAATCAAAAAAAATAACAACATAAAACTCAAATTCATACACGTACTGCTATAGCTAACAGTAAGCATTTTAAGGGTCTAACATGTACAGACCCCTTTTTTTCTTTTCTTCTGGAAGATAAGATTAAGAGGCTTTCTGATAACAACGTGGACTCGTCGTATGGTTTTTCTTTGAAAAGCTAATAAAATAGACCAGGATGACAATGCTAGCCAGTGCACCCTGTACTGTAAAATAAAATAAAACAAATTCATATACTTTCAAATAAAATTTGAAAGCATTAGGGAAGTGTATAAAAAACAACAACAACCCATCTTTTTTTTTAATATTTCTTGTTGTAAAAATGTGAAAGGGGAAAAATAAACTGTTTCCTTGCATAAATTGAAACTTTCAGTAGATTGGTTTCGAACTTTTACCCTGTTTCAGTCTTAAGAATTATACAGTAGTATTCAAAAGGGTAGACATCTTCAGTAATTCCCCTTTATATGGTGGGTGAAAGTTATGAAACCGATGTTCGTGTGAACATTTGGTACCTTCTACTAAAGCCTTTTTTTTTTTTTTTTGGGTAGGGGAAACACACATAAAAGCAAAAAAGTCTCGTTTTCTTTTTATCTATTTACAGGTAAGTCCTGTATGCTGCACCGGAGGGTTAGATAACCTAAAAAGTCTTGGCTTTGATGGCTGCCGTGTATACGTAAAGTATTCCGTGCAATAATGCTACCAATCCAAACAAATATCTACACAGCCACCGTACTGTGTAACACTCAGTATACATCACACAATAAACATCAAAAATTGAAAATAGAACTCGTTTGTTTTTTTTTTTTTCCATAAAAGAAAAAGCTTTAACTGAATTTTCTGGACTTAGTAGTTCGCCGCCCAAGCAATGATTAAAACTCGTTTAACCATCCTTTGTCCTTTGTACAATTCGACAATTCAAAGCAAAAAGAAAAGAGTATAACATTGGCACGCATGACCAAACCATTATAAACAACAAATGTACCGCGACCACCTTAGTCTTAACCGGACTTCGTTAGCTATAAGTTGCTCCATCACAACTAGAGACAACAGATAACCGCTAAGATTACCACACCACGATCAAATTGGCCTAACCAGTAAAAATACCAATGTTTCTACTCTTGCAATCCCTACAACTTGGGACCACAGACTGCACACCTTACCCAGAATGTGGCAATGACGCACATTGGTCTGACGTTGTAAAAGGGATCAGTACAAGCCTGATCCTCAGAGAAGGTTAGGGAACATACCATTGTCCTCACCTACGGTATCAAAAGTCGCCGAAGCGACAGAAGCGGATTTACAGACAGTAAAAAGACCAAAAACGGTCCACCTACATGTAGCTCTCTTTTTTTTTTTTTTTTACAAAATAAAAACAGGACGCACTGAGCTGCGCCTGGGTACTTTTTCCGTTGGGTACTATAAACGGACATTTTTTTTAGGGTATAAATGTCATCACGCTCTTTCTAACCTAAAAAGGTTACATTGTTTTCTTTGGGTTTCTTTTTATGTACCACTTCTGTAAGGAAAAAAAGCATAGAGCATACAGGACAGCTGTATTGTATGCATGCTTTTTTTTTGCATTCTGTATAATTATAAAATACAGAACAGCATTAGTGCGGCACATAAAATATATCCATATGTGTGCACTATTTTTTTAGGCTCAACCTAAAATAGGAGTAGCGACCAATCCGCGACATCACATCAAGTTTCCCTAACATGGCAGGAGGCACTATTCAGTAAAAAACAAATTCATATACTTTCAAATAAAATTTGAAAGCATTAGGGAAGTGTATAAAAAACAACAACAACCCATCTTTTTTTTTAATATTTCTTGTTGTAAAAATGTGAAAGGGGAAAAATAAACTGTTTCCTTGCATAAATTGAAACTTTCAGTAGATTGGTTTCGAACTTTTACCCTGTTTCAGTCTTAAGAATTATACAGTAGTATTCAAAAGGGTAGACATCTTCAGTAATTCCCCTTTATATGGTGGGTGAAAGTTATGAAACCGATGTTCGTGTGAACATTTGGTACCTTCTACTAAAGCCTTTTTTTTTTTTTTTTGGGTAGGGGAAACACACATAAAAGCAAAAAAGTCTCGTTTTCTTTTTATCTATTTACAGGTAAGTCCTGTATGCTGCACCGGAGGGTTAGATAACCTAAAAAGTCTTGGCTTTGATGGCTGCCGTGTATACGTAAAGTATTCCGTGCAATAATGCTACCAATCCAAACAAATATCTACACAGCCACCGTACTGTGTAACACTCAGTATACATCACACAATAAACATCAAAAATTGAAAATAGAACTCGTTTGTTTTTTCCATAAAAGAAAAAGCTTTAACTGAATTTTGAATATGGCTAATTTTGAATATGGCCCCTTTTTTTCTTTTCTTCTGGAAGATAAGATTAAGAGGCTTTCTGATAACAACGTGGACTCGTCGTATGGTTTTTCTTTGAAAAGCTAATAAAATAGACCAGGATGACAATGCTAGCCAGTGCACCCTGTACTGTAAAATAAAATAAAACAAAATGAAAAAATGAACGAATGGATGAAGCCGGGCATGTGCGAGAGAGAGAGAGAAAAATCAGAAGAAAAGAAGAAGAAGAAAGTAAGAACTTTGGTCTCAATGTGCACATTGGCAATATACGTGTTGCGTTGGAGCAAAAAGAACAAACGGACACGCAGTATTTTTCTTCTTTTTGTCAATAAAAACAAAAGGGAAATTGTTTTTTTTTTCGATGGTTCAGGCTCTGATTTTGCCCGAAGCTTTCTTCTTCTGCTCTCTGACTTACCCCACGCACCCCTCGCCCACACATTTGAAACGTTCTCCTTTTTTTTTAAAAGCATGGACAAGTCCCTACCAAAAAAAGGCAGGATAATTCTTCACAATCACACGAAGAAGAATCACAAAGCAACACTCTTTTTTTCTTCTAAAAAATTTTTTTGGCGTTTTTTGTTTTGTTTTGGTACATATAAGGCTGCTAACCTTACTGCTGTCTCAGAAGGCCGAGGGGTGCCTTGTTGTGTGCGGGCTCCTGCCAGCGGCCGTCGACCTTGCAGTTTCCTCCGTCCTCGTTGCACTTGAAGTTGGTCTCGGTCCAGGCAGCGGGGGTGGCCCAATAGCAATGAGTCTCAAGGCAAAGGTCCTTACCCTGACCACGGGAGATGCGGGTGTATCCACGCTCTCCCCAGTACTCACCCCAGGAGTTGCGCACCACCCAGTAGGGGGCGTCGCCGTCCACACCCCAGCCCACAACGGAGACGACGTGGTCAGTTCCGGTGCACTCCCCTGCAATGACTCCTCCGTGGTAGTCGTGGAGCGGCACGGCATCGACACTGCATGCGATGGGACCACGGGCGTAGATCTCAGCCATCATCTTGTCAGCGCCAGAGACAGGGCCGTGCTCGGCAACGGTTGCGTTGGGGAACTTGCTGATGGCAGCACAGAACCCTCCGCTTGCAGTGAAGGTGGAGCAGGTGCGGCAGACGTTGTCAGCCTTGCAGGTGGTGTCGACGTGCTCGCAGAATCCCTCAGAGGACTCCTTCGAGCATGCAACGTACGGTGAGCATGTGTCAAACACAATGCCGTCCTTGTTGTTTGCGATCCAGTTGTAGGTCGCTCCTGCAGACCCACCATGGCACGACCCGGCGTTGCCGCAGTTGAGGATGTGCTGCACAGCGAGGTTGACGTCGATGCCCTTCGCCTTGCGTGCGATCTTGATGCGGTCACCAAGGGCCGACGCAGCACCGTGTGCCCAGCACGACCCACAGTACTGCGGGATGTGCTGGTTCAGGTTCTTTGTCAGGTAGCTCACACCGTTCACGTCACCCCAGGTGAAGTCCGTCGGCAGGTCTGCGGTCTTCACGTACGTGTGCGGGAGTGCGCTCACGACATGGGGCTTGACACCCGCAGCAGCCTCCTGCTCACGTGTCCACACGAAGGACTGCTTCTCCGCCGACACGGCGGAGGCGCTCAGCAAGAGCATTGCGGCGGCCTTCATTGTCTTGTCTGTTGTGTGCGTCTGGGTGTGTGTGTGTATGTATGTGTGGGTGTGGTGGGGAGTAGGAGTGCATCAGCTTTGGGCACAACGTGAAACGGTAGGGTGGACGGGTAGGTCTTGTTGGAGAGTCTTGCAAACGTAAACGTGGAACACCCTATGCGATATACGATAACAATGCGTGTAGCCTCCAACGACATGCACCTGCCTATGAAGTGACCAACCGCACGTAGAGTTAGCCAAACACAAACACAATACACAACGTTGATAGTGCAAACGCCTCTGGGACGCAGACACTGACACACCGCGTACAAACAACGTTGAGATATGAATATGCCACCCGTGCACACATCTTCAATCACCACAGCAGAGGTAAAAGCACAACTTCTCTTCTTTTGTCCAAAGACGCGCTCCACTGCAATCAACCCCGTCTCTTCTCTCCTTTGTTTCGGGTATGCTCTAGGCTGCAGCGCCAAGAATTTTTCTTTCATCATTTTTTTAAAAAAGCAATTTTTTCCCCCCTCGGACATCAGCCGCTCACCCCCGCCGCAGTAACCGCCTTCCGCAGCAGAATCGGCCGGACTGTTGCGTGCCTCCACTTCCCGTCTGTGGTATAGCGCACCCTTGCGAGCCCCGCGCTTTGCGTGCCGAGGAACACTGCGTTGCACCATTCGCCAAGAATCAACACTTGGACCGCACTTTGCTGGGCTAAGGTGGCAACCTGGACGTCCTCATAGCTCACAACGGGAGGTGTGCTTGGGTTGGCCACAGAGGCTTCCCGGGGCGCATTCGTCCCTTCCAGGAGCAGGTAGGTCACAGACGCGGCATCCTTGACTAGAACCTCTGGAGTGCAAGCCGTACAGTAGAACCCCCACATACCAGACCGCACGCACCCCCGATGCACGGCACGATGACAGCCCCGACACCACGTGTACCTCCCGGAGCCGGGTACCCCGCACACTTGGCAGAGGGCTTCTTCGATGGCTTCGTCGTGAGGGCGTTTGGCATTGCGTGACGCTGTCGCCACCATCGTTGGGTATAACGTCACCCACCCGAATAGGAGAATGGGGAGTGTACTCTTAGTGCAATCGTGTTCAAAAAAAAGAAAAAAAAATCTACCCCCTGCGGCGTGTTTAAGAGTGAGTGGGTGGGGGGGTGAGTGGGTGAGTGGGGGGTAGGCTGCCGGCAGCAGCCTCGGGAGACTTGGTCGCGGCCACTGTGAAGCGCGGTAAGCCTGAGCTGAGGAAGAAGGTCATGCCGGTATGTAGTGTAGCGGAGTGAGGGGGGAATCACGTCTTCGAGTTTTAAAAAAATAAAGGGATCCAATAAAGATGATGAATAAGAAAGGGGTGAACGTCGAATGGGGATATGGCTATGGTTAGTTGTATACAAGGTACATACAACAGGGTATACAAATGGTATAGATCCCGACTATTTAGTATGCAACCAACTTCTTTGAAAGTCCTTTGAAAGATCCCTTCAATTTATGCACAATCCCAGTGTACACTAGGTTGTGCACGCTGTACCCAGGGTACCCCATAGTGTATTTTCATCATATGCAATCAATAAATTGATAGTATATGGTGAGGGATCAACAAAAACGTTCCCATCTTCCCATAGTGGCAAGACAGTTTCGAGTACACCTACACTCACCCACCCCCCAACAGGATTACACCAAAAAAATAACACTATTTATTCTGAATGTGTGTATTTTGGGCTGTATTTTATTTTTCCTTCCTTCAAAACTTCACACACAACGCTTTTTGGTTTTTGGAAGACACACAAGGTGCCGGGTTCTATGATAAGCACGGAACCACCCTGCACCTGTTTGTCATATATATTGTTTCCCGTGCAATACATGGGGAAACGTTTCGCGTCGAAACTAGGGAAAGCTTTTTGATAAAAGTTAATGAAACACAAAAACCAAGCGCGTGTGGAAGAAAAAAGAAAAGAAAATATTTTTTCTGATTCAAAGTGGTGTTTACGTTTTGGGTACGGGGCGGAGAATAAAATCTGTTCGATAAAAGAAACGCAAGCTTTTTTGTTTTATCTTGTTCATTTAGAACATGCAACGTTTGCTCAAAAGTGAAAAATTCTTGCTTTAATGGATCGCTAGGGTGGGTAAACTATATAATCAAAAAAAAATCGAGCAAATTCGTGATTCAAAAAAGTTGGTCAAAAATCCAAAAAATCAGAAGGGTCCCCCCTATGGTTTTACTGTACAAATCCTATAGGTAGTGGGTGGTACCCACCCCCTCCCTCCACAGCCTCGGAGGGGCAATCAGATGCACAAAAGTTTTCGATTCGTGCTTCATTTGAACGATTTGTAGAGAATAGTACACAGTACACAGTACACAGTACACAGTACACAGTACACAGTACACAGTACACAGTACACAGTACACAGTACACAGTACACAGTACACAGTACACAGTACACAGTACACAGTACACAGTACACAGTACACAGTACACAGTACACAGTACACAGTACACAGTACACAGTACACAGTACACAGTACACAGTACACAGTACACAGTACACAGTACACAGTACACAGTACACAGTACACAGTACACAGTACACAGTACACAGTACACAGTACACAGTACACAGTACACAGTACACAGTACACAGTACACAGTACACAGTACACAGTACACAGTACACAGTACACAGTACACAGTACACAGTACACAGTACACAGTACAGTACAGTACAGTACAGTACAGTACAGTACAGTACAGTACAGTACAGTACAGTACAGTACAGTACAGTACAGTACAGTACAGTACAGTACAGTACAGTACAGTACAGTACAGTACAGTACAGTACAGTACAGTACAGTACAGTACAGTACAGTACAGTACAGTACAGTACAGTACAGTACAGTACAGTACAGTACAGTACAGTACAGTACAGTACAGTACAGTACAGTACAGTACAGTACAGTACAGTACAGTACAGTACAGTACAGTACAGTACAGTACAGTACAGTACAGTACAGTACAGTACAGTACAGTACAGTACAGTACAGTACAGTACAGTACAGTACAGTACAGTACAGTACAGTACAGTACAGTACAGTACAGTACAGTACAGTACAGTACAGTACAGTACAGTACAGTACAGTACAGTACAGTACAGTACAGTACAGTACAGTACAGTACAGTACAGTACAGTACAGTACAGTACAGTACAGTACAGTACAGTACAGTACAGTACAGTACAGTACAGTACAGTACAGTACAGTACAGTACAGTACAGTACAGTACAGTACAGTACAGTACAGTACAGTACAGTAACTAGCGATTCACATATCAGCCAAAATCTCGTTAAGCGTATACTTCTGGTCCTCGTTCTCTTAATAAACCACAGATGCAATTTTTTGAGCCTGTGACCCCACATTTAACTCATTTCGATCCGCTGATTTCAATCCCAAAAAAATTCAAAACAATGTTTGTTGAAATTTTCTGGCTTTTCTGAACTTTTTCGCTCCTTTTCTGGTCGAGCAGCTATTTTCACTTTTCTGGTGTAGGGGTAGGTTTTCTGGGTGGTACAGTGGTGTGTCTGGGCACCTGGGTGCTGGTGTATTTTCGGCCCAGGTACCCAGACCCATGCAGTGGCACATGACCTCTAGTGTGAGTGACCCACGCAGGAGGGAATGTATACAGGTACACAGGTAAAACCCGTTAAAATTGTGTGTAAAAGTTCCTCAAAGCCAAAAAAGTTCAACAAAGCCCTGTTTTCACCTCCCAAAAAGTCGTTTTCTCTTGATTCGTGATTTCTGAGTGTGCACTCAGAAATCACTTATCAAGAAAACGACTTTTCTGGTCGATAAAAATAGCTATTTGTGAAATAGTGTCGGCAGGTTTTTTCACTTTTTGATCTCCGACGCCTGAGGTGAAGTTGTCTTCCAAACACCCCGAAAATAGGCGTATATCACTGTGTTAAACCCAAGGAGGAAATTTCCTCACCGTACATGGCACTGTGCAGTGCTCAGTACATAGTACCCATTCTCCCGCCGTCCACTCGCTCGCCCCAGATGCATATTTCTGAGCGTCCGACCCCGGAATTAAACGTTTTCGCACCCTATCTTTCCAAGAATATTTTTTTTTCAGAATGTGCCCGGGCCATAAAATCGATAAATTCTACGGGTTCACAGTCTAGTACGCTTGAGGCAGGGGGTGTAATATTTTCATTTAATTCACAAAACCATGTGGCTGACGACCCCAAAATAGCACAGTGTGACAGAGTCAGTCACTAAAGAGATTTGCCGTACAAATATGGCTGTAGAAATAGGCCAATTTTTTTTGTGAAAATGGGGGTCGGGGACCTTGTATTTAGAAAAATTGCTGGGTAATTTTTTTCCAAAAAAAATGACGTATTTGGACATTTTCGCGCTCGATCTTCCCAATCAAAAAAAAACCAATAGCTATTTTTCACAACCTGGTCTGGTTACTTTACCCACTCAGCCAAAAAGTGGGATTTTCCAAAACTGATTCTTGTATTTTAGGGTGTTGTTTTGGCTCTAATTGCCCAAAATTGTGTTTTTCGAACCGAATGACCCCCTCCTCTGAGTTCACCATATTTTTGCTCGATTTATTTAGTGGAGTAGAACCCCCCTAAACGGCTATTTAAACCCAAAAACACACATTCAAAATAAATAGTGTAAATAAAATCGAAAATGTTTCGCATACCCGATTTCTCTCAGAAGTCAGTCACTGATGTTGCCATTTAACCCAGGGAGTATAGCTTATGTACACAACTGCTACACGCTTATGCTCCTGATGAAGTATAATAAAAAGTGGGGAAGGGATGTGGGGAGAGTCTTTGGATATTTGATGTAAGCAAGGCAAAGAGGGGGGCGAGAGGAAGAAACACAAAACACCATTCCGCCCTTTGTGCACACCCTGGCCTGCCGCCTGTCGCCGTCACATAAGACACCCCTGCCCGCCCGCAGCCGCTGCAGCAGCGTTTCCAGCTCTGTTGCCTGCAGTGCTTTGCGGGAGGAGTGGCCTGTGAGGGTGTGCGTCGTGCAGCTTCGAGGTCGCAGTGCGCAGCTGGAGGCGTCACTCTGCGTGTCTCAGTCGCTTTTGCGGGATTCCTCAAGTGGTTCGTCTCTGCTGCGTTTTGGACGGGATTCAACTACTAAATACCCCAGCTCTTCTTTCCTCACTGTGCTTGACACAACATCGCTGCAGCCGGTGAGGTAGATGCTCTCCAACGAAGTGCATGCAGCAAGAAAGAGGCTCTCACTATGTGAGACATTTTGTTCTAGTTGCGTGACACCGCTCAGAGGTGATAAGTCCAGTGTACGCAAAGAACTGCACTCATAAAGGAAGCTGTGTCCAATTTGTGTGACACTGCTGAACGGTGTCAAGTCCAGTTCACACAAAGAACTGCATCCTTCAAGGAAGCAGTCGCCAATGTGTGTAACATGGATCAACCCAGAGAGGTTGATGCTTGTCAATGAAGTGCACTCATAAAGAAAGAATTTGCCAATTTGAGTCACAACAGACTCAGCACTCAGATCAAGACTCGTCAACGATGTGTGCCCCAAGAAAAACTCAGGAATCACCGTCGCAACCTCCGCCTGCAGAAGCAAACACGCAACCTCAGGATCCTCCACACTCTCCAGCCTCTCAGCAGTGATGTCAGTCTCACCCAACGCATGAAGTGCTGCTCTGGCCTCGTACTTCATCACCTTCGTCAACACAACCGTGTCTCCAGCACTCAGCTGCGTCATGTTGTATCCTTCGTCTATCGCCTCCTCTCCGAAACTCATCACAAAGCCGTCTTCAGGCAACCCCACTGCAGACGCCACCTTCCGACGCATCACCGCAGGTGTGTCATCCTCACCCAGCTCCACCGTATCCTTCTCTCCGTTCCACCCCTTGATTGTCAAATCCATTTTTACTGCTGTGTCACCAAAGCCTTTTCCCTGTTGCATTGGTGTGATGTGGTGAAGGTGTGTGGGAAAGGAACAAGAACAAGGCAAACCTGCTGCCACCAAGACAGAAGAGGGACTCCCACACGAGTGTGTGCTCACCGACGAAGACACACACAATGCAAGCGTTGATACCGCGCTCCCTAGCCGCACAGTGATGGCGACCCCATGTCGCAAGACCTCTCCACAGCATTGCAACTGCACGGATGCAGGCCCACACACGGCACGGAGGACTTGGCATCTTGTTGCGCAGTTCGAACACATGCACCTCACAGAATACCACTCTCCACAGCATTGCCGTGGAATTCAAGAAATGCTTCGATACCGTGCCCATCAACACCGCCACAGAGCTGGCGAAGCGTCTGCGCTTCAACGTCACAGTCGCCAACGTCTTAAGGGAGGGCTATGCCTAAATGAAACGTTCCTTGAAATGCAAAGGTTCAGCGAGACTCCTTCATAGGCACCAACGGCATCATCCAGGACGCCATAAGCGTAGTCCTGATCAACATCGTGATCAGCTGTATGGATGCTCGACACAGAGAGGCGAGGGGCTCAGACAAAGTCTCAGACCGAAGCCTCGCTTGAGAAATCCCATATCAGATCATGCTCCTGATGAAGTACAATAAAAAGTGGGGAAGGGATGTGGGGAGAGTCTTTGGATACTTGATGTAAGCAAGGCAAAGAGGGGGGCGAGAAGCAGAAACACAAAGAAACACAAAACACAGTTCCGCCCTTTGTGCACACCCTGACCTGCCGCCTGTCGCCGTCACATAAGACACCCCTGCCCGCCCGCAGACGCTGCAGCAGCGTTTCCAGCTCTGTTGCCTGCAGTGCTTTGCGGGAGGAGTGGCCTGTGAGGGTGTGCGTCGTGCAGCTTCGAGGTCGCAGTGCGCAGCTGGAGGCGTCACTCTGCGTGTCTCACTCACTTTTGCGGGATTCCTCAAGTGGTTCGTCTCTGCTGCGTTTCGGACGGGATTCAACCACTAAATGCCCCAGCCGTTCTTTCTTCACTGTGCTCGACACAACATCGCTGCAGCCGGTGAGGTAGATGCTCTCCAACGAAGTGCATTGACTAAATAAGAGGCTCTCACTGTGTGAGAGACTTTGTTCTATTTGCGTGACACCGCTCAGTGGTGATAAGTCCAGTGTACGCAAAGAACTGCACTCATAAAGGAAGCTGTGTCCAATTTGTGTGACACTGCTGAACGGTGTCAAGTTCAGTTCACACAAAGAACTGCATCCTTCAAGGAAGCAGTCGCCAATGTGTGTAACATGGATCAACCCAGAAAGGTCGATGCTTGTCAATGAAGTGCACTCATAAAGAAATAATTCTCCAATTTGAGTCACAACAGACTCAGCACTCAGATCAAGACTCGTCAACGATGCGTGCCCCAAGAAGCCATGTGGAATCACGGTCGCAACCTCCGCCTGCAGAAGCAAACACGCCACCTCAGGATTCTGTACAGTCTCCAGCCTCTCAGCAGTGATGTCAGTCTCACCCAACGCATGAAGTGCTGCTCTGGCCTCGTACTTCATCACCTTCGTCAACACAACCGTGTCTCCAGCACTCAGCTGCGTCATGTCGCATCCTTCGTCCATCGCCTCCCCACCGAAACTCATCACAAAGCCGTCTTCAGGCAACCCCACTGCAGACGCCACCTTCCGACGCATCACCGCAGGTGTGTCATCCTCACCCAGCTCCACCGTATCCTTCACTCCGTTCCACCCCTTGATTGTCAAATCCATTTTTACTGCTGTGTCACCAAAGCCTTTTCCCTGTTGCATTGGTGTGATGAGGTGGAGAAGGTGTGTGGGGAAAGGAACAAGAACAAGGCAAACCTGCTTCCACTAAGACAGAAGAGGGACTACACGAGTGTGTGCTAACCGATGAACACACACACAATACAAGCGTTGATACCGCTGCTCCCTAGCCGCACAGTGATGGCGATCCCATGTTGCAAGACCTCTCCACAGCATTGCAACTGCACGGATGCAGGCCCACACACGGCACGGAGGACTTGGCATCTTGTTGCGCAGTTCGAACACATGCACCTCACGAATACTCCTCTCCACAGCATTGCCGTGGAATTCAAGAAATGCTTCGATACCGTGCCCATCAACACCGCCACAGAGCTGGCGAAGCGTCTGCGCTTCAACGTCACAGTCGCCAACGTCTTGAGGGAGGACTATGCCTAAACGAAGCGTTGCTTCAAATGCAAAGGTTCAGCGAGACTCCTTCATAGGCACCAATGGCATCATCCAGGACGCCATAAGCGTAGTCCTGATCAACATCGTGATCAGCTGTATGGATGCTCGACACAGAGAGGCGAGGGGCTCAGACAAAGTCTCAGACCGAATCCTCGCTTGAGAAATCCCATATCAGATCATGCTCCTGATGAAGTACAATAAAAAGTGGGGAAGGGATGTGGGGAGAGTCTTTGGATATTTGATGTAAGCAAGGCAAAGAGGGGGGCGAGAGGAAGAAACACAAAACACCGTTCCGCCCTTTGTGCACACCCTGGCCAGCCGCCTGTCGCCGTCACATAAGACACCCCTGCCCGCCCGCAGCCGCTGCAGCAGCGTTTCCAGCTCTGTTGCCTGCAGTGCTTTGCGGGAGGAGTGGCCTGTGAGGGTGTGCGTCGTGCAGCTTCGAGGTCGCAGTGCGCAGCTGGCGGCGTCACTCTGCGTGTCTCAGTCGCTTTTGCGGGATTCCTCAAGTGGTTCGTCTCTGCTGCGTTTCGGACGGGATTCAACCACTAAATGCCACAGCTTGAAGTTCCTCACTGTGCTCGACACAACATCGCTGCAGCCGGTGAGGTAGATGCTCTCCAACGAAGTGCATTGACTAAGAAAGAAGCACTCAGTATCTGTTGCTTGTTCTATTTGCGTGACACCGCTCAGAGGTGATAAGTCCAGTGTACGCAAAGACTTGCAATCATAAAGGAAGCTGTGTCCAACTTGTGTGACATTGCTCAGTGGTGTCAAGTCCAGTTCACACAAAGAACTGCATCCTTCAAGGAAGCAGTCGCCAATGTGTGTAACATGGATCAACCCAGAGAGGTTGATGCTTGTCAATGAAGTGCAGTACTTAAGAAAGCCGTGCCCAATTTGAGTCACAACAGACTCAGCACTCAGATCAAGACTCGTCAACGATGCGTGCCCCAAGAAGCGATGTGGAATCACCGTCGCAACCTCCGCCTGCAGAAGCAAACACGCCACCTCAGGATTCTGCACACTCGAAAGCCTCTCAGCCGTGATGTCAGTCTCACCCAACGCATGAAGTGCTGCTCTGGCCTCGTATTTCGTCACCTTCGTCAACACAACCGTGTCCCCAGCACTCAGCTGCGTCATGTCGTATCCTTCGTCCATCGCCACCCCGCCGAAACTCATCGCAAAGCCGTCTTCAGGCAACCCCACTGCAGACGCCACCTTCCGACGCATCACCGCAGGTGTGTCATCCTCACCCAGCTCCACCGTATCCTTCACTCCGTTCCACCCCTTGATTGTCAAATCCATTTTTGCGTCACTCTGTACTTTACATGGTGAGTGGCGGGATCGTGGTAGTAGTGGTAAATAGGGTATGAAGCACAGCAACACAAATGGTTGAACTCATATTTTCTATAACCGTCCCTCCCCCGTGAAATTGACCCCCCCCCCCCCCCCCCCCCCAGTGTTCCTAATTTTGCGTTTAAAACGTTTAAAACGTTTTAAACGTTTTAAATTATTTAAAACGCGTTTTAAACGTTTTAAACGTTTAAAACTCGAATAAAAAACGGGTGACAGTTCTGCACAAAAAAACGTAAAAAAAGTGGGGGGAATTTTTCGAATTTTTTTTTTCTGTATCAAAAATCATAGTTTTGGTGCATCTGGGGTCAATTTAGCCTGGTTTTTCTTGGTTTCTCCTGCTAACTTGTTTCCTGTACGGTACCCTAATGAGTGCGCTAAAACCTGGCTGATCAAGCGCTTGGTGCCAGCATTTGATGTGTCAAAAATTCCCAGCGGGTTCCAGATGGGTAACAGGGTACTTAAGGCTGAGTATGACAGGGTCATGGTTCCTGTGAGAGCAGCCCTAGCAAAGAGCCTGCACATCTCGGTATACGTTGATGGCTGGAAGGCGCACAACGACGAGAAGGTGTTCACCCTTGTCGCGAGGGTGCGGATGCCCGCCCTGTAAGCACAAAAGTTTTGGAGGAGGACTTGCACAATGCGGAGGAGATCTGCACGCACCTGCATGAGAAAAAGATAAGTTGAGTGGGCTAGTGTGTGATGGGGACACCATGGGACACCACTGTGTCTTCTCTGTCCACAACAGCAGCGGCGGACGACCTGGAGAAGTTCATGCGGGTGGAGGACTCCCCTGGTAGAGCTGCTGCGATATCGACTAAGCTACCTGCAGGCGACAGCTGGCTTGCCGGAGCGATAGAGACTGTGGAGGAGACGGGAGCCTATCGCCACAGCGTACGCGCACCCTTACTGGACCACGACCCCGTGTCACCGTGGGAGTGGGATCGTACGCTGAATGACGTGCTGATCACCAGAAATACCGGGTGTCAGCAAGAGTGACTCTGCAAGCAGCGAAGAGAACCGGCAAAGGACGGAACTGGCTCTTGCGGCTCTGCCACCCCACACGGGACGCGTCTACACAGACAGATCCTTGCACACGGTAAACAGAACACTACGCGCTTCACTGACTACCAGATCAGCGCACCCCCAAGGAGGAGTGGGGGCCATCTTCTACCACAACGACGGCTCCACTACACCAAAGGGGGCACACCAAGCATCCAGTGGCGCAGGCACACTCTGCTCGGCCTATCAGGCAGAGCTGGTGGCACCTTGTAATTAGACACCATGCGGTGTCTAATTACACCGTGCCTGCTGCCACTGAAAAGTTCAGCAAAGAGGAAAATACCACATTTTTTCGCAAAGACATTTTTTTTTGCCTGTAAAAAAAAAAAATTTTTTTTTTTTTTTTTGCCTGAAAAGCCAAAATTCACCACCGTTTTTTATTCGAGTTTAAAACGTTTAAAACAGTTTAAAACGTTTAGAATTTAAAACGTTTAAAACGTTTAGTTTAAAACTAGCGTTAGGAACACTGCCCCCCCCCCCCCCCCCTAGGCATAGGTGCCGGCCGAGTCGTTTTTGGGCGAGTTGTCCGAACTCCACGATTTTACCAAACAACTCGCCCAAAACTCGCACAACTCGGCCACAACTCGCCCTATACTCGGCACAACTCGCCCTATACTCGGCACAACTCGACCACAACTCGGCCACAACTCGCCCATTTTTACAGGCAAAAACATACAGGGATGGGAGGGGACGTTGTAAGGTTACACACATGTAACGTTGGTACAACACATGATCTCAAGAAAAACAACCAGGGCTAAGGCCAAACGCCACTCATTACATGCACCTTGTCATATGACTAGTCATAGGTGGTAACTAGGTCGTGGTGGTCCATGGGTCACCGTGCACACTCACGGTTTTTGGTAATTGCTGGGGGGAATGGGATATACTCCGTACATGGCTACCCACACAGAACACACGGTTCCCCAGACATCCGTCAGGCAATCACTGATTCACTTCACACAGGTCGGGCAGGCGCCGCCTGCTCATCCTCTTTTCCTGTCTGCTATCGATTACAGGTTCACAACGTTCGCACGTTCAGTCAAAATGCTTTGGGCGACGACTTCCCTTGGGATACAAAGCATACAAAACCACCCAAAGCGCACATTCACAGACCAGCTGTGAAGCGGCAAAGAGTCGTTCAAGCTGAGATGCACAAGATAAAATGTGATGTGGTGTACCTGTGTACCTGTGTACCTGTGTACCTGTGTACCTGTGTACCTGTGTACCTGTGTACCTGTGTACCTGTGTACCTGTGTACCTGTGTACCTGTGTACCTGTGTACCTGTGTACCTGTGTACCTGTGTACCTGTGTACCTGTGTACCTGTGTACCTGTGTACCTGTGTACCTGTGTACCTGTGTACCTGTGTACCTGTGTATAAAAAATGCCAAAAAAAAACAACTCGCCCAAAAAAAAATGGGCGAGTTGTTGGGCGAATTTGGGCGAGTTGCCGAGTTGTTTTAACTCGCCGGGCACCTATGCCTAGGGGGTCCGACTCCACGACGGTGAAGTAACGGGTGTTACAAGTGGAGTTACAAGTGAGTTACATGTAACTTTTGTTACATGTAACTCACTTGTAACTCACTTGTAACCCACCAGTTACAACCTGATTTTGCCTGTAATTCATGTATCCCACTTGTAACTCACTTGTAACTCACTTGTAACGGTTTTTCACTTGTAACGTTACATGTAACTTCACTTGTAATGTACTATACTTCACCGTCGTGTCCCTAGTAAAATTTTGTCCGGTTTTCGTTTTTTTCACCATTAGGCCATTTCCTGGGCACCCCCGGGTGAATCCTGCCCCCAAAATAGGGTTTCTGGGCCCTGTGGGGCTAAATTCACCCTCTAGGTACCCCAAAATATGAAAAAAATTGAAAAATATGGTGAAAAATCGGGTTTTTGGCCTTTTGGGCACTATGGCCAGTTTTGACTAAATTTCCAAAAAAAAATCAAAAAAAAGCCCCAAAAATAGACGAAAAAAGGAGTCTCTGGCCACAATTTCGGCCCAAAAATGTGTTTTGAGTCCATTGCAAACGGTTTTTCGCCTTTTTGCCACTTTTTTTGATGATTTTTTGGTGTTTTTAGGTGCAAAAACAACCCCAGAACAACCTCAGAACACTTTTTCACCACATTCTGGATCAATATCTAGCCGAACTTTTTGCTGAAAACCGCCGAAAAACCACCCCTGTAAGTCAGATTATACCGAATGTTGCTCCAATTCCCACAATAACACCCAAATCTACGTCAGAAAATCGGGGAAAAAAAACACACTTTTTTCAAAAGGTCGTCAGGCAGGGTTCCACCCCAGAACAACCCCAGAACACTTTTTCACCACATTCTGGACCAATATCTAGCCAAACTTTTTGCTGAAAACCGCCGAAAAACCACCCCTGTGAGTCAGATTATACCGAATGTTGCTCCAATTCCCACAATAACACCCAAATCTACGGCAGAAAATCGGGGAAAAAAAACACACTTTTTTCAGAAGGTCGTCAGGCAGGGTTCCATAATGAGCTTTTTGAAAAAAGCGTGTTTTTTTTCCCCGATTTTCTGCCGTAGATTTGGGTGTTATTGTGGGAATTGGAGCAACATTCGGTATAATCTGACTCACAGGGGTGGTTTTTCGGCGGTTTTCAGCAAAAAGTTTGGCTAGATATTGGTCCAGAATGTGGTGAAAAAGTGTTCTGGGGTTGTTCTGGGGTGGAACCCTGCCTGACGACCTTTTGAAAAAAGTGTGTTTTTTTTCCCCGATTTTCTGACGTAGATTTGGGTGTTATTGTGGGAATTGGAGCAACATTCGGTATAATCTGACTTACAGGGGTGGTTTTTCGGCGGTTTTCAGCAAAAAGTTCGGCTAGATATTGATCCAGAATGTGGTGAAAAAGTGTTCTGAGGTTGTTCTGGGGTTGTTCTGGGGTTGTTTTTGCACCTAAAAACACCAAAAAATCATCAAAAAAAGTGGCAAAAAGGCGAAAAACCGTTTGCAATGGACTCAAAACACATTTTTGGGCCGAAATTGTGGCCAGAGACTCCTTTTTTCGTCTATTTTTGGGGCTTTTTTTGATTTTTTTTTGGAAATTTAGTCAAAACTGGCCATAGTGCCCAAAAGGCCAAAAACCCGATTTTTCACCATATTTTTCAATTTTTTTCATATTTTGGGGTACCTAGAGCACCGTGCGCTGGTCAGAAGGTCTGACCAGGTAATACCTGGTCAGATTTATGACCAGGTACACCTGGTCAGATCTGACCAGGTACACCTGGTCATGACCAGGTATACCTGGTCATGACCAGGTGTACCTGGTCAGATGACCAGGTACCTGGTCACATTTACCCAGGTAAGTACCCAGGCGCCCAGGTGACCAGGTACCCAGGTACCCAGGTACCCAGGTACCCAGGTACCCAGGTACCCAGGTACCCAGGTACCCAGGTACCCAGGTACCCAGGTACCCAGGTACCCAGGTACCCAGGTACCCAGGTACCCAGGTACCCAGGTACCCAGGTACCCAGGTACCCAGGTACCCAGGTACCCAGGTCCAGGTCCAGGAACAGGTACCCAGGAACAAGAAAAAAGTCGTGAAAGAGCAACCACAGCTCCACATGACAAACACAAAAGTGTCCAGTCACGTGGGGCATTCATGCACTGAGGAGATAATGATCCAACAATTTACAAGAAAGATTACTTAACCTACTGCTGGAAATTGCCAGGTCGTAGTAACACACAAAGTGTGCCTCCGTTCGGGAAGACCGGATATTCTAGAGACCAAAAAGGCCTCAAGAATATCTTCCGGTAGTCAAGGTAGAACCGAGTGAACGGCCCAAGACCCCCGTGGAGAAGTTAAATGTTGTAATGCTATCAGGTAGAAACTGCGAACACTGTCTTACCCTCCTCAATGCATGGTGGTTGATGTCTTCCACAACAAATTTCCTGTACCCAGGTACCCAGGTTCCCAGACCCACGCAGTACCACGTCGCAGTACTACGCAAAATTTACCACCAGACCCTGTCTTCGTGCACCTGAAGTACAACGCCGCAGACAGGCCAAACATGCGTTGGACTCAGAGGAATGCCCGCTGTGCAGGTATCATGAGAACCAACTCCCAGCAACAAGGGGCGCCTTTTGGCGGGCGTTGTTGAGGGTGTTTGGGGTGCAAAGTTTTCCACAATTTTGATGCGCGGGTACAGAAGTGTTGTCTTGTTCTTTCATCTCTAGGAATGTAAATGTCAATCGCGTTTAACTACCACGAGGGCTTGTTCAGTGAACCCACAAGGGGTCGAAGGGGGTTGGTTATCCCATATCTATCAAAGGTTGTGTCGACCAGGCTAAACCACTATGTTACGCTGTACGTTGTTAAATCCGAAGAAATAACACTTTAGCAGCCGCAGGAAGTTTGCTAAAAAGAGTGCCTCACGCTACACAAACCACCACCCGCGATTGACTTAGATGTTATAACAAAGAGAATTCAGAACAAAACAACACCCTGCCCCATACACACTAAATTGTCATGCTTCAAGAGCATGCCTGGGCCAAAATTACTGTTGACAAAAAAGGCAACAAGACCACCCACAAGGAGTGTGAAATGTGCACTGGTTTTCTGGGGGAACGCAATATTTTCTTGTGTCTAGTCCTCCGCAAGCAGAGGACAGACTTTCCGGAAGGTTTCCAAAGTCGAATTTCTTGCACTAGCTATGCTCCCTGGGTTAAATGGCAATAGCAGTGACTGACAAAATATTCCCACCCCCCAGGTCTTCGTCCACAAACCCAGAATAGATTGATGTGGGTGAAGCCTTTCGGATTTTTGAGTTGTTGATAGAATGTCGAAGAGCGGCGAAACTTCTCATCGCAATCACGGATGCAGTTCAGATTTCACGATCCTGTGATGAGTGTAAATGTGGGGTGTGATTAAGTTATGGTGTATAAACGCAGTGCGGTGAGGGTGAATTTAGCCCCACAGGGCCCAGAAACCCTATTTTGGGGGCAGGATTCACCCGGGGGTGCCCAGGAAATGGCCTAATGGTGAAAAAAACGAAAACCGGACAAAATTTTACTAGGGAGTCGGACCCCCTACCCCCCCCCCCCCCCTACACGACGGTGAAGTATAGTACATTACAAGTGAAGTTACATGTAACGTTACAAGTGAAAAACCGTTACAAGTGAGTTACAAGTGAGTTACAAGTGGGATACATGAATTACAGGCAAAATCAGGTTGTAACTGGTGGGTTACAAGTGAGTTACAAGTGAGTTACATGTAACAAAAGTTACATGTAACTCACTTGTAACTCCACTTGTAACACCCGTTACTTCACCGTCGTGTAGGGGATATCAAAGGCCTATTTAAAAGTGTCACATTTGACGTTTTTCAAAATAAGTGAAAACCGCTTAGGGTAGCACAATTAAAAATATTGTTTAGTGTCCTGCGTGCGAACAGATTTTTGGAAATCCAAAAAAAAAAAATAATTGGGACACAACTACAAAAAAAAATAATTTTTATGGTTGGTAAGTTGAAGTCAGGACGGACGAAGTCTCGGAGGGCCCTAAGGGGGAAGGTAGGTAGGGCACTTCTGTCTAGGAAAAAGTGACCAGAAAAAAAAAAAAATGTTGGGGTCCCGTGCTCCCAAATGTGCGAAATAAGCAAGAAATAAGCATTTTTGCGCACACGTGTATAAAAAAAAATCCGCCTCCGGCGGGGTTCGTTTTCGAGGATTTTCAGAGATCTCACGTTATGAAGATTTCCTTAAGAAACCATTGAATCTCATATTTCAGAATAATAGTACCTTAGAGTGTTTTTGAACACACATGTGACCCCACCGTGGAGAGCAATCGGCTCGTGCAATCAAAAGAAAGTGGAGAAAAGGTACAAGAATAAAAAAAGTTGGGTACCGTGCGCCTGCGGCGCTGCCTGTTCCCTACCAGTTTCTACAGGCAAACACTTGCCCCCTTTACCTTACACTGACGGGTTTTGACCAAAACCAAGAACTTGTCCATTTCGGCAAATTGACCCCACCACAGAACGGACGGATTCCGAAAATGCAAATGCCGATGTTTTCGCGCATTTTCATGTTTCAAGACGTCAGGATCAGGGAGAGAAAATCTGGTTGTGGGATTTACCTTGGCCCTCTTTACCCTACATGTATTTTGACCAAAACCAAGAATTTGGCCATTTCGGCAAAGTGACCCCACCACAGTGCGGACGGATTCCGGAAATCCCAATCGCGGTATGTTTTCGGGCTGAAAACCCACTGTTTTTTCAGGGGAAAAAATTGCTTCCAAATGTCGGAATTTTCCGAATTTTCCTGAAAATGACCCTTGTTTACGAGTATGGGTTCATATTTTGCGAAAATTTAAGTCACTAAAATTTTGTCCATTTTTCCGTATTCACCCCACCACAAGCCGGGATTGGCTCAGAAATGCAACAAAACGCCCCAGAGTTAGGAAATAGCCTGAAAAGAGGGCAAAATAGGTGAGGGAAAAATTATTTTTTTTTGACTAGTTATTTTTTTTTTGCGTGCGTGCGAACAGATTTTTGGGGAGCGGTGGGACACTAAACAAGGTTTTTAATTGTGCTACCCTTATCAGAAAGTGCCGAAACCGCCTCCAACCACCCCACACCCCCCAGAAAACCTGTTCCTGCCCCGAAACTACCCATAGGGGGGTCTTCTGGGCCGTGAAATGCAGTTCTAAAAAAGTGGTCACACTTCTGTACCTGGGCACCCCTCACCATAGGGGGTGTGACTCCCTATAGTTTTTAAAAATGTTTTCCTGGCATGTTTTTGAGGTGGTTTTGTGAGTTGGCGGGGAAATTTGGAACTATCTGGGCTCCTGGAGTGCTTTTTCGGGGGGTTTCACCCATTTTTTGGCCCACATATTGGTCCAGAAGGGACAAACGGTGTCTTGCGATTAGTATAGGATATCATAGGACGTTTTTTACCACAAAAACACCAAAAAACGGCCAAAAAAAGTACCTAAAGTGTCCAAAACAGGTCGGAATGGACTCACAGGACATTTTTGGGGCAGTTTTGTGCCCAAGCAGCTGTCATGATGTCGAAATTTTGCTGTTTTCTTGATTTTTTTCACCAAAAATGGCCATTTTACCCAACATGGCCAAAACCGTCAAAATGCCACTTTTTCACTACTTTTTTGCATTTTATCATATTCTGAGTCTCTCTTATCATGAATTTTCGGGTCACAGGGTGTTTCTGACCCATTTCTGGGGGGTTTTCCGACCGGAGGTGGCCTGGAAATGGCCAAAAATGCAGTAAGAGGTTATTACGACAATGGTTCCCACCTATAAACAGTGGAGTCGCACCCCTAGACCTGCCCTTCTCTTCAACCTCTGTGCAGCCATGCAGGATGCCGCCCCGGCGCTTTCTGCACAGTTCTCCCCCGAAGAACACCAGCACAAGCGTCGCGTGTGCCTCAGCCTGCTTTCCAACCCTCTCAGACCGTGGCGTTGTCGAACTTTATTTTCTCGTATTCTGAAGCCTCACCGGAGGGGACGTGGGGTGGTTTTCGGCACCTTAGAAGAAAAACTGTGCTCCCGGATCCATTTTTTTGAAAGCGTTACATTCCTCGAGGAAATCTTACTAAAAGCTTACTATTTTCGAAGCCGTTTTTTTGAAAAAAAGTGATTTTTTTTACAGGGTACTCCACCTATTTTGAGGTTGGGGAATCAATTCCGGGGTGATTTTTGGACATTAGAGACGTTCTGGCGGTCTCATTGGGGGTGTTGGTGCTCGTGACAAGGTAAAAAGCAAGTGTGTATTTAATAAACCATGGAGTGTTGGGTATGTCAAATCACTCTGAGACGCCTCTGGGGACCAGAAAAGGCCCCAAAGCCACATATTTTCACCCCAGAACCTATCCCGAGGGGTACCCAGGCGGTTTCGGGTGTTTAGAGGGATTTGGTGGAACTTAGAACCATGTTTTCAAATGGGTGCCAGGACCTGGTACCCACCAAAGGTACCAAGTCCTGGCCAAAATTTTTTTTTTTTTGAATTTGTCCATTTTTGGGCACAGAAAGTGCTATTTCGGGTGGAAACCGGGTCAGGGGGTGTTTTTTGGGGGGTATGGGTCGGAGAGTATGGTCAGAATGACATAGAAAGCTTTTTTTTTCAAAAGTCAAAAAAATCGTGTTTGCCTCGGGCTTTTGCTACCCCCTACCCCCCCCCCCCTAGAGGGTCGCATTGGCTAACGTTTTTATGTAATTTTTATTATTTTTTCGCTGGTGGACCATTTCAGTGGTGACCCACACCCTGTGCCACCCCAAAAATGGGTTTCCGGGGGTTTTTGGGGGGTTTTGCGGCAAAAAACGTGAAAAAACGTAAAAAAAATGCGTTTTTATTGGTGTTTTCATGATTTTGTACTGTATACAGCCTATGATTGGAGGAATTTGACATATTTGACTAAATAATTCAAACCAAGATCGGTTCGAAGGGTCCAAAAGGGTGCAGCTCGTCGAAATCAGGCCCACAGGACCCCCAGGAGTACGATTTCCACCGGAGAGTGACCCCAAGAGGCCTCTGGCATCCCTAATTTGGCATTTTCTGCCTCCCCCCACAGCCCCAGCTGAAGCACTTCATCAGGACACGCCATACACACGCCCCTGATCTGCTCCCCATCCACGAACCTCCTCACGAACTCAGCAGCATCCTCAGACGCTTTTTGTGAGGGGGAGGTCGTTTTTTTATTTGTTACGCCTGGCAGGGTAGGAGAAGGTGGGCAGTGAGGGGGGAGGGGTGAGGGGGGTGTTTGAGGCGCATACGCACGGGTTCAGGGGGTCATGTTCAACTCAATATTTCAAACCAAGATCGGTTCGAAGGGTCCAAAAGGGTGCAGCTGGCCGAAATCAGGCCCACAGGACCCCCAGGAGTACGATTTCCACAGGAGAGTGACCCCAAGAGGCCTCTGGCGGCCCTAAATTGGCATTTTTTAGCCCAAAACCGCCCCTGCCCCCCCATCTGGGGGGGAGGGCAATTTTTCACTCCTTTTCCCCATTTCTAGTGCTTCTAAGTCCTCCAAAGGGTAAAAAACCGGTTCCATTGGGTCCGCAGACCATTTTTGGGGGGGGGTATGTACCCAAATTTGCATCATACCCTACTTTATGTGATGGCCAGGGGAAAAGTCCTGGACTGGACAAGGGGTGGACAAGGGGTGGACAAGCACTTTTTTTGACTCAAAAACTCAAAAAAAAATCATTTGCAAGTGGTACAGAAGCCTGTTGGTCGTTGAAATCAGGTCCACAGGACCCCTGGGACCCGATTTGCACCGGAGAGTCACCAAAATAGACCTCTGGTGATCCAAAAAAATCAATTTTTTTGCTAAAAAACCACTTTTGCCCATTTTGGGGTAAAAGTCCATTTTTCACTAATTTTCCCCATTTTGGGTATTTCTGAGCCCACCAAAGTGTAAAAAAATGGTTTCATTGGATCCTCCGAACATTTTTGGGGTGGGTATGTGTCTAGTTTTCCACGGGAAACGAGTATCTATGTCACAAAAAATTTTTATTTCACTTTTTGTGAGGACAATGCGACCCCCTAACCCCCCCCCCTAACCCCCCCCCCTAGCAGGCTTTAAAAAATATTTTTTTTGGGGTGCTTCTACTCACTCTGAGTGGGTGTGTGATGGATATTCGGGACTATGTGGGGTCCGGGAGGGGTATTTTGGGGGTTTCAGGCAAAAAAACGAAAAAAATATGACCGTAACAGGGGGTGTGCAAAGTGTCTTGGGGATGTCTTGGGGACGTCTTGGGCATTTTTTTGACCTAAAAACACCAAAAAAACACTTCCAAAAGTGTCAAATATGTCCAAAACAGGTTGGAATGGACTCACAGGCCACTTTTGGGGTATATTTGTGCCAAAGGAGGCTTTGTGATGTCAAAAAATATCCCGGTTTTTGATTTTTTTCTCGAAAAATCGCTATTTTGCCCAAAGTGGCCAAAACGTGAAAAAAGCCGTTTTTTCACTATTTTTTTCCATTTTTTTGTATTCTGGGGTGGCTTCTGGGTCGTTTTTCGACCCACAGGCCCCCTGTGACCCACTCTGAGGGTGTTTTTCACCCGCAGTTGCCTTGGAGATGGCCAGATAATGCCAAATGAATTTTCCGTGCGTTTGGTCCCAGCCAAAATGGCTGGAGTCGTATCCCCTACCCCCCCCCCCCCCCAAAAATGCTCGAGAGACTCGTTCCTCTTTGCTTGTTGCTCAAAAGACTATAAACGGGGGGAAAAAAGTAAAAGTTGTTTGTTGTTCGCTTCCACCATTTTTTTTTTTTCTTCTTCGACTTGATTTACGATATGGTTGTGTTTGCCTGAAGTACAGAAAGTGTCGTGGAGCACAGGGCAGGGCGCGCGCTAAATCCACACCCTCACACCCGGTTTTTTCGAGGTTTTTTCGCGGTACAAAAATTTTTTGATTACACGATTTCCTTAAGAAAATCAGAGAATCCCATGTTGTACAGTAAGGGCACTTCAGATAGTTTTTGGACACACATGTGACCCCACCGTGGAGAGCAATCGGCTCGCGCAATCAAAAGAAAGCAGAAAAAAGGGGAAAGAAAAAAGAAAAAAGTTGGGTACCGTGCGCCTGCGGCGCTACCTGTTCCCTACCCCCCCATGATGTACTTATGTATATTCCACCTGATTTTGACCATGTTTGCCGGTGTTTTCCGGTGTTGGCCGGTGAAGTCACGGTACTGTGTACTGTGTACTGTGTACTGTGTACTGTGTACTGTGTACTGTGTACTGTGTACTGTGTACTGTGTACTGTGTACTGTGTACTGTGTACTGTGTACTGTGTACTGTGTACTGTGTACTGTGTACTGTGTCCGAAAGACCTGAAAATGACCCTTGTTTACGAGTATGGGTTCATATTTTGTGAAAATTTAAGTCACCAAAATTTTGTCCATTTTTCCATATATCCCCCACCACAGCCCGGGATTTTATCGGAAATGTAACATGACCCTGATTTTTCTGCCCCCCTTCACATACTTCCTGTAGGTACATTTTTTTGGACCCGATATCCATTTTTTCGGGAAATTTCCGAAAAGTTAGCGCGCGCCCTGGCACAGGGGGGAAAAGAGGGGGAAACAAGCGGGGAGCGGGATACGCAGACGCGCGACTTTTCACGAGGGTCTCGAGCATTTTGTCAAATACTACGTGTTTACTAAAAGTAAAAACCGGTATTTTGCCCCCAGGGACAATTTCAAGGCAGGGGTGTGTTTTTTCATCTTCAAAGCACAGGAGTGGCCGCGGATCACCGCGACAAGTGACTTAACACTCCGCACGTACTTTTGTGCTATTTTTTAATTCATATCTTCGTGACCCCGTCAAGCACACACAACCTGTTTCTGCCCTTCTCTCATTGAATACGAAGTTGAAATCGTATGGTTTGTCTTGCGCTTGCGTTTCACACTTTCTGGACACTGCGGAAAAGATAACACACAGAGACCTGCGAGAGTTAGCCTAGGTTCGAGCCCTTGGCGTCTGGTGTGCGGTGGAGGAATTTTAACTTGTGTTTACTAGGTCACGGTGTTTCTTCGGGATTGAGTTTGAGTCGTTATCATGGCCACCTTTGTTGTCTGCAGTACTTTGCGGGAGGAGTGGCCTGTGAGGGTGTGCGTCGTGCAGCTTCGAGGTCGCAGTGCGCAGCTGGCGGCGTCACTCTGCGTGTCTCAGTCGCTTGCGGGATTCCTCAAGTGGTTCGTCTCTGCTGCGTTTCGGACGGGATTCAACCACTAAATGCCACAGCTCTTGTTTCCTCACTGTGCTCGACACAACATCGCTGCAGCCGGTGAGGTAGATGCTCCTCAACGAAGTGCGTCTGAGGAAGAGGCTAATGTCAATATGAGTGACACTGCTGAGCGGTGATAAGTCCAGTGTGCGCAAAGACCAGTATTCATAAAGGAACCCGGTGTCAATTTGTGTAACACTGCTTGAGTGGTGTTAAGCCCAGATTGCACAAAACACTCTAGAAAGAAAGTTGCTCTCAATTTGTGTGACACTGCGCAGTGGTCATACACCCACTGTACACAGAGACCTGCATCCTTGAAGGCACCACCCAATTTCTGTAACATGGATCAACCTAGAGATGCTTGTCAATAAAATGCAGAAATAAAGTTCTCTTTTTTAGTTTTTTTTTAGTTTCTACGCAACACGTATATGAGGATTCTAAGGGATAGTGGGTAGAACAACTCAACGAGCGGCAAAACCATGTAAAACGTAGTAGCACTCACACAGCACGGCCCTCGCGTTGTCAAGCGTGGGGTGGGGGTAGCCACAGGGTGGATGATGATCTCCGTGTTGTTCTAATCACCCTAGACAGCAGATGCATTCCTTTCCACCCCCAAGAGCAGAGGGGTAGTATTCATCCCACAACTAAAGGTCACACCCGGTATACCCGAGCGTAAAGGAAGCTTTGCCTACAACTTATCGCAGAACTTCTCCAACGGCGGCACCTCAGGATTGAGACCCTTACGGGTACGGATCTTCTGCCTGATCTCGGATGCGAGACCGGTCTCGGCAAGCGGATCGCCGGGGAAGATGGCCCAGTGGTCGAACACGCACTGCGGGAATGCCTGTGAGAGTGGTGGTGTGGGTGGTGATCAGACAGGGACAAACAATCAGGAAAGTGAAGATTGGCCGTTGTATAACATAGATTGGTTACTTCAGTTGAGAAAAGCTGGTGGACAGTGGGGTCAGCTCCAAGTCAATACAAACAATAAAATCAGGACAGAGTGGTAAAACAAAACCTATGTGCACAAAAGCAGCTTTCACATACCAGTCCTCCTGTGTGGGAACGAAGGTCTTCTCCGAATCCGAAGGACTCAGATACGGGGAGGTATGCTCGCACCTGTGGTGGTGTGGTGTTGTGGTGTGGTGTCGAGATCATGGATCAAAAGCAGTGCAGTTCTTTGTTTTCAATCATGTTTGAAAATCGCCGAAAAATAGGACGAAGATGGTGTTATACGTTTCACAGCTAAAATGAAAAACATATCGGGTGGGGTCTCTGATCTATCTGTGCGACGTATATATTTCCCCTAACACGCCATGTTTTGGCTAGGGCCTCTCCAGCGCGTCAGTTGCAAAATTATTACGCATCCACTTGCCGTTTGGATAAAGAAAACAAAGACGAAAAGGGGTTTGGGGGAAGAGTTTAATTCTTGAACGCATCCCCACACTCAGGTACACAAATAGAAATGCCTACATGTCTTATAAAAAAAAAAAACACGACATACGTTGTAGATCGGGGTCCCGGGACGGTTCTCCTCTCCAAGCATGATACCACGACGCTTGTTGAGGACTGCGTAGATTCCTCCCATGGCGTGCTCGACAGTCTGGATGTCGACAAGGAAGATGGGCTCCATAAGCTGGGGCTTGGCGGTGAGGCAGCATGCGTAGTACACACGACGGGCGGTGGGGATGATCTGACCTCCTCCTCTGTGGATGGCGTCAGAGTTCATGGTCATGTCCTCGATGTTGATACGGACACCACGCATCGTCTCCTCACACATCACTCCCTCCTTCGTGGCCCAGTTCCAGGCTGCCACGAACGAGTCCTTCACCTCGTTCATGTTCTGCACTCCCATCGTCACGTCAACCACCAGGTTGGGTCCAGTGCCGTCGGGTCCGAAGCACCATATCTTACGTGCCTCGGCAACATCCCAGTCGAACTCGTCGGCCAGGGTGCGGGCACGGATCCTGGGGTCCGCAGCGCAGTGGATTCCCTTGTCGTTGGCGTCAATAGCGTTGCAGAGCTCGTCTCCAAGGGGCTCTCCCTTGCAGAAGAGACGGTTGTGCTTGTTCGGCGACTTGGACAGACACTGGCGGTCAGACACCTCGGTGATGGTCTCACGGAACGACACAACGGGCTCGCTGATCCTCAACTTGGCGCCATCCATGTAGTGCTCCTGGAGGTCCTTCAGGCAGATCTCAAGGTGAAGCTCTCCCGCTCCGGTGATGATGTGCTCTCCCGACTCCTCAACTGAGCATTGCACAAGCAGGTCAGCATTCGACAGACGCTTCAGTCCCTCAACAAGCTTGGGCAGGTCGGCGGGGGAGCAGCACTCCACAGCGACGCGCACAACGGGCGACACACTGTACTTCATGTCCTTCAGGGGGTAGCACTCAACCTCCTTCTCGTCGGTGATGGTCGCTGTCTTCACAATGAAGTTGTCGACTCCGACAAGACCCACAACGTTACCACAGGGCACGTCCTCAACGTCCTCCTGGTAATGTCCCATCATGAACAGGGTACGCTGGATGTTCTTCACAGTCATGTCCTTCTTGGTTCCGTACTCGTAGTTGGGTCCCATGATGCGTGCCTTCTGTCCGGCCTTGATCTTACCAGAAAAGACACGTCCGAACGCGATGAAACGTCTCTGGCCTACCACGGGAAACATCTTCGACACGTACATGATCAGGGGTGCGGTGGGGTCGCAGTTCTTCAGTCCCTGGAAGTACTTGTCGTTGTTCGGCTTGAACACACCAGAGTCCTCCGTCCTAACCACTCCGGTGTACAGCTGGTCCGCACGGTAGGCCTGTGCCTGGCGAGGGGACGGCAGCTTGGTCACAATCATCTGGAGGAGTGCGTCAGAGGCGGGCAGGAACTTCTGCATGATGCACTTGAGCAGCTTCTTCTGGGTCAGCTCCTTCTCGTCTCCCTTCAGGGTGATGTTCAGGGCCTTGAGCATCTTCTCCATCTTGTCCTTCTTCTCGTTCATCACGGCGTCGAACACATTACGGATCGGCTCCATGCAGAACTGGCAGAACGCACGCTGGGTTCCCGCAGTCGCATCAGTGGTCCACTTCTTGCGCTTGGCGTCGAAGAACGAGTCTCCCCAGAGACGCTTCACCATCTTCTCCTCGTCCACTCCGAACTTCGACGCGTACATGCGTGCGAACTTGTTCAGGGTGAACGCCCACGAGTGGAGTCCAGATCCGAATCCGACGGTTCCGGTCTCGGGGTACACCTGCACGTCACCGAGGTGCTCGTCGTTGTAGGTCGCAATCACATCGTTCACAGTCTGGATGGTACGGAAGAACGACTGGTAGGCCTCCTCGGGGTCAAGCTGAAGCTCCAGAAGGGCACGGTCCACCTTGTTCACCATGACAACAGGCTTGATGCGCTCAGACAGGGCCTGACGCAGCGTGGCAGTCTGCACGGAGCCCTCAACGCAGTCCACAACCACAAGGGCTCCGTCAGTCACACGCAGGGCGGCGGTCACCTCAGACGAGAAGTCAACGTGCCCGGGCGAGTCAATCAGGTTGATAAGGAAGTCTCTGCGGTATCCTCCGGTCTGCTTCTTCAGCATCTCGTCGTTCAGAAGCTTCTCAGACAGCTCAAAGTACAGGGGGATCGAGGTCGACTTGATCGTGATGCAACGCTCCTGTGCAAGGGGTGGGGGTAGGGGTGAGGGTGTGTGCATGGAAAATATGAAGCTCGTTCACTGGTTTTGTATTCACCATTTCAAGATTGACTGAATGTATCCACGAGCACAGTGACAGATCAATGCCCGTCACGTGCACACACATACACACATATGGGGCCATATTCTGTGAAAGAATTACCCCAAATAGTTACCAAACACACACGCACACACAAATCACAACAAGAACAGCAACTCCCACATACCTGCTCACGGGTGTCGATCACACAGGAGTCTCCAGCCTTGGTCATGGCAATGATTCCGGCAGCGGCGGCAAGGGAGTCAGTCAGGGTCGACTTTCCGTTCTCAACGCGCGCAATCACGGAACTGTGTGGGGTTGGTTGTTGGTTGTTGATTGTCGACTGTCGACGTGGTGTCATCAGTGGCTAAATTTTTGACGATTTTCATAATGGGGTGATTTGGGGTCATTTTTCCCAGAAAATTCACAAAAAAATGCACTCAGAAAAATTCACCGGGTCCCCACGGGAAGGTATATAAATCATTTTGGCGGACAATTTCCGCATAATATTTTGGAGGCGGGGGGGTGGGGGGGGACCCCCCACCCCCCCGCCTCCAAACTGGGGGGGGTCGGACATTTTTTTTTTTTTTTTTTTTTTCCCGCTGGTTTTTGGGTGACATGGCGCGGATTCGTGACCCAAAACACAGTTTTTTGGCATTTCCGGAATCCGTCCAGAAAGTGGTAGGGTCGATATTGAAAATTGGACAATTTTTTGACCACTTAAATTTTTGAAAATATGAGCCCGGTCACTAATTGGTGGGCCCATTTTCGGCCAACAAATGCTGCTGAAATCGAAAAATTTCCCCTGGAAAAACAGTGGGTTTTCAGCCCCAAAACATACCGCGATTGGCATTTCCGGAATCTCTCCGCGCTGTGGTGGGGTCAATTTGCCGAAGTGGCCAAGTTCTTGGTTTTGGTCAAAATGAGTGTAAGGTAAAGGGGCCAAGGTAAATCCCACATTACCCAGATTTTCTCTCCCTGATGCTGAAACCATGAAAATACGCGAAAACACTGTCATTTGCATTTTCGGAATCCGTCCATTGTGTGGTGGGGTCAATTTGCCGAAATGGACGAGTTTATATAAATCTTTGGTCAAAATCATGTACAACCCCGGTGAAAAAACCCAAAATGTCCGCAATTTTCAGACCAGGCTCTCCGCTAGGTACTAAAGTTCTGTTGATTGTCAACAGAACTTTTTGAAAATGGGAAAAAAAAAGGGAAAAAAAAAGTTCTGTTGAGTGGTTTAGACCCGTGCTACTTGTCAAAAAAGCTCAGGAGAAGAAGATATGGAGAGGTGAGTGCTCAAACGTCCCAAAAAAGTCAAAATCGGGTGTTGGAAAAAAAAAAAAGTTGCGTACCGTGCGCCTGCGGCGCAAGCATGTACCCACCAACGTGGACCATCAACAGAACTTTTTCAAAATCGGAAATCCTAGCGGAGAGCCTGTTTCAGACCAAAAAAAAAAAAAAAAAAAAAAAATGTCCGCCAAAAATCTGGTCCGTGGGGGGGTGGGGGGGGGTCTAGGGGATATCAAAGTGGTGTCACATTTGACGTTTTTCAAATTAGTGAAAACCGCCTATCAGAAAGTGCCAAAACCGCCTCCAACCACCCCACACACCCCAGAAAACCTGTTCTTGCCCCGAAACTACCCATAGGGGGGTCTTCTGGGCCGTAAAATGCAATTCTAAAAAAGTGGTCACACTTCTGTACCTGGGCACCCCCACAGAACCCCTTTCAGAATACGAGAAAATAAAGTTCGACAACGCCACGGTCGGAGAGGGTTGGAAAGCAGGCTGAGGCACACGCGACGCTTGTGCTGGTGTTCTTCGGGGGAGAACTGTGCAGAAAGCGCCGGGGCGGCATCCTGCATGGCTGCACAGAGGTTGAAGAGAAGGGCGGGTCTAGGGGTGCGACTCCACTGTTTATAGGTGGGAACCATTGTCGTAATAACCTCTTACGGCATTTTTGGCCATTTCCAGGCCACCTCCGGTCGGAAAACCCCCCAGAAATGGGTCAGAAACACCCTGTGACCCGAAAATTCATGATAAGAGCGACTCAGAATATGATAAAATGCAAAAAAGTAGTGAAAAAGTGGCATTTTGACGGTTTTGGCCATGTTGGGTAAAATAGCCATTTTTGGTGAAAAAAATCAAAAAAACAGCAAAATTTCGACATCATGACAGCTGCTTGGGCACAAAACTGCCCCAAAAATGTCCTGTGAGTCCATTCCGACCTGTTTTGGACACTTTAGGTACTTTTTTTTTTTTTTTTTTTTTTTTTTTTTTTTTTTTTAAAATAATCTGTATTCTGTAACCTCTCTCTATTTTACGGCAGGTGTGACCGGTTGAGGTGATACTTCCGGACTGAGGAAGGGCATTCTTTTACTTTTTTTTCTGTGTGTTTGTTTTCTTGTTGTAGTCTTTTTTGGTGAAGGGGCTTGGCCGACGACACTGAGAACCTCTTTGGTTCATAGCTGTTAACGACGTCTGGTCCTACCTAGCTGTACACTCTAATTCTAAAAATAAAATAAAATAAAACCAATAGGCAAAGGGGGAGGGGGGAGGCTAAAAGCCAAACAAAAGTAAAGAATGAAAAAGAAAAACTCAAGTGCTCTGGGACGGCCGCGAGTTCCTGCTCCGCTTTAGGCCCCGCAGACGGTTGTAGAGGGTGTAAGCCTCTTCCACCTCGTCGGAGCTCATCGACGGCTTCTTCGCTTCTTTCCACAGGTAGAGGCAGGTGAGGGCGTCATCCACCGACTGCCAATCCCCTCCCGCTGCCAGCGACTGGTGCTGAAGCGTGTTCGGGTAGAACGTGTCCTTCCACGCCTCGGCGGTCGCTGGACACCCCATGTTGTTGAATCCTGGGCAGGGCGCCATACCGGCATAGAACGGCACGTTGGTCGGGAGGGCTGTAGGTGCGGGTTGAGAGCCACTCTCCGATTGCGTGTACGTGCTGGGGGCCGAAGTGGCGTCAGACATGGGGACTGCGAGTTCTGATTCGTCGATGAGGTCCATAGAGAACTCGCTGCCCTGCGATGCGGCGGGCGGCTGCTCTCTCGGGTGGACGGAAGAGGGAACTGCCTCAGAGGAAGAAGATACGGGGAGGGCTGAGTGGGTGTTTGAGAAGCCACTCTCCGTACCGGTCTGAGGTTGTGTTGCCCCGTCCGAACCAGGGTGTGTCTGCGCAGAGGCGCCGGGACGGGCAACTGCTTGTGCGACAGGGGGCACCGAGGACGCGACCGGAGTAGGGAGGGCTGAATGTGTGGTGGAGTAGCCGCTCTCTTGTCCCTGGACGTCTGATGATGCCTGTCTCATGTTGCGTTGCGTCTGTGCCCTCCGCGCCTTTGCAGTCTCCACTTGGCTGGTCACGCGAGCTTCACGCTGTACCTTCACCAAGTTAATGCTCTTGGGGTCAATCATCTCGTGCGCGCGCGCAATGATCCTCGCCGCGCATGGCTTGCTGGACACTGGCAGGGCCCGCGGGCAGGTTGAGGGGAGGGAACGACACGGCACACACACCCAAACTGAGCACTCCCGACACTCCCAATGACGTTCACGACCGAGGACCGCAGCCGAGCACAGCTCGCATTTCCCGAAATCCGCCCGTGAGTCTTCCAGGGGGCAGTCCAGAAGCCCCTCGCGTGACACACAAGTGAGAGGCGGCAGGCGCGGGGTCGGTTCATGCATGAGGAGGAACTGCGTCAGCTTCTCGGGGATATTGACCGGCGTGAAGTGACCTGCGGTGCGGCCATCGTGGGCTAGTGCGAGCACCTGACGGTATCCCACTTCGCCTGAGGGGGTGAAGACCGACGGTCGATGGCCACCAATGAACACCACCACCAGGGAATGCAGAGCTCGGGCCAGGCCGCTAACCGTCACCATGTCAGCCCAAGTGTCAGGACGCGCACACCCAGCGATGCTCATCTGTCGCGCCCATACTCCGACACTTGGTTCAGCGCGAGCCGCTAAGTCCTCGTCTTGGACCACCTGTGCAATCGCCGCCTGTCTCAGGGACCCCGCACTCCTCCCGCACTGGTACGCCACGGCATCGAAGCAACAGTCGCCCACTGTGTAGCGGAAGTCCGCGGGAACGGAGCACCCGAGGGAGGACAGCTGTAGCGGCAGGGCCGGCGGGGGGTCACATGTCTCCAGCGCCTTGAATGCTGTTGCAGGGTCTTCGCAGGGAGTGGAGGGTACTTCAAGGGTGGACGGATGGGTGGATTCCTTGCCCGCTTGTCGGCTCAGCCATGCCTCCATCGCTGCCGTGGCTTCGTCGACGTCATAAAGGGGATCAGGGGCGACGGGAGCGACAGGTTCCTCTTCAACTTCACAGTCGTTCTCAGACAAGCGGTACAGATGGTCATCCACGTACGAAGGGAAACGGTCATCGGGAGGGTCTGGCGAGACGTAGTAGCTCTTGTCGAGGGACACTGCTACCGCTGGCACTGCTGTGCGCGTGACCTCAAGGCTGAAGCACAGGGCGCCTCTCTTCAGCAATGTGGCGCCCACCTCCCGCTGGACACACACGGCCAGACGTTCGTTCCACTTGACCGATGCCAGAACTTTATCCCCGTCCGCTCGCTCCGCAGCCATCTTGTTCAGATGGCGCCACAGCGTGTCTGCCTCCGGACCTAGCCCCCCAAGGACCTCGGCTGCAAAGGCTGTGAAGGAAATATGAGCTTTCCTGCAGGCTTCGCCGTGCTTGCGCCGTTTCGCCGTCTGATGTGTGACCGCGGCGTGTCCCACCGCCCGGGCCGCCCCTTGGACATGCGACGCGGCGAGGGGATTCGCTACCACGCAGTCCACCGCTCTAGGCTTGCCATCACCGACTCCGATGGAGAAGAAGATGTCTGCCGGTTTGGTCCCTCCGAGGACGATGTGCTTAGGCTCCAGGGACGGAGCGAGGCCCGCCTTCGAACCCAGCATGCCCACCAGATCGCGTAGCCGGTCATGCCTGCGAATCGTGCAACCCCCATGGCTGCAGTTGAGGGCGTGTATCCCGAACTCATCCATGGGCCGACCACATTGTTCGCATAGTGCCTTGTCCCTGTGCACCGCAAGACCCAGTCTGAGACGGACCACTGCTCGAAACTCTTCCGGGTTGATGACGTTTTCTGGGGTGGGTAATGCGGTAATCCACGCCCCCGCCAAGGGCAGCTGAAGGGAATTCAGCCGGGCACGGTCCTGGATGTCCCCAGTGTCGCGCAACTCAGACACTTGACGTGTGATGATCGGGGCCGACAGATCACGCTGTTTGAGGATTTGCTGGGGCTGCTCCTCTGGGTTCACGCGGGCGTCGGCGTCCACAAGCTCATTGTACCGGGTGGCAGTGTGGCTCCACCCTCCAGCATCCCAACGGTAGTGTTTGTCCAGGTGCTTGCATAAATCGAAGGTGCCACTAGCAGCTCCCATAGCGGCAGCGGTCCAGTGGTCGTATGCACGGCGCACCCCCAAGCCCCCCATACGCACGGGGAGGGCAGCTTGCACTCGAGCCGCATCCGGCATCAATGCGTCCGGGTCCGACCCTGGCGAACTCAGAATCTGAGCCAGCACCCGGTCCACCTCCTTGTCGTACTTGTCCAGCCACTTGTGATCCCCTTGGTGACGAAGAGCCCGCATGTAGAAGACAGTTTTGCAAAATCCTTCACAGTGGCGCAAGAGAGACAGAGCCACCTGAGCATCTCCCAGTTTACCCAGCAGGCGGAGTTTCTTCGAGAATTCAAGCATCGTGCTCTCCATGAACTCGTCGCAGTACTCGTCAGAGCCGATGGGGGCCCCCAGAAAGCTGAATCCCTCTCGGAGCACCTTCAGGTCCGCCACGGCAAATCCTGCATCCTGGAGGACGGCATCAGTGTGGTTCTTCTCACCTCCGAGGGGGATGAGTTCGCATTTGGAGGAATTCACCTTTAGCCCCAACTTCAGGCTCTCCGACTTCAGCACCTCAAAGGCTTTCGCAACTGCCGCAGGCGATCCCATGAGCGTCCCGTCATCCAGGTACCAAACCGACAGATCCACCCCCGGCAGGTCGCGAACCGTTTCCGTCAAGCCCTTCACCACCAGAGAGAAGAGAAGGGGGCCTAGCGGGTCACCTTGCTGCACACCGGACTGCGATTGCACCACTACTTCACCGTACACCAGGGAGGACGGATACACGTAGCACCACTCCACAAAACGGGACAGCTTAGGGAGGTGTGCGCGCGTCTGATTCAGCAAGGTGTTGCGGCACACAGTGTTGAACGCATTGCTGAAGTCAATCTTCAGCACTACTTTGTCCTGGCCGATGTGACGGAAAGCGAAGTCCCGGACTGTCTCTGTCGCTGCCTCGATGCCACCTTCCACCCCTACCCCCACCTGCTTACCAGGGAGCAGAATGTCCTTCGCTTGCTTCTTCACATCAGCTGCATACGATTTCGCTGCCAGCCTACGGAGAGTTTCACCCACTGCGATCGGACGGACATCGTTGGCACCTTTGGGGAGCGCCATCAAACGGGCCCCAGCCAGGAAAGGAGTGACTTCGTCGGGGACTCTGGCTGCGCGGACTGCGTTGAGCACGTGAGTCAAGGCCGGTAGGATGTTGACGTCACTCTCATTCAGCATCTGCTTGAGGTGGTCCGCACGGAGGCCGGAAGGACCTGCAGCAGTGCCTCGCGGCATGCGTTTCACCAGTGCCAGCACCTGCGCAGGGGTCAAGTCATCTGGGGTGGCGGGCTTCACCAAAGCCGGGCCTAACTCCACTTTGGATGGGGGCGGAGGGTGCTTGGCCCGCAGAGCTTGCAGTGTGGCTTCAGAGTCCGGGGCGAGTCCCGACGAAGAGAGACGGGAGAAGGCTGCGGCGGGACGACCCTTCCGAGCTTCAGCGACGCACGCCCGTTCCAGATCCTCAAATATGGGGGCCTCTTGCTCTGCTCGTCTCCCCGGCACCTGAGCCTGCGCATCCCGCCACAGTGCGGATAACTCGCCTTTCTCCCACCGCTCCAAGTCTTCGATGCGCTTCTCTCGCATGCGCTTCTTCTTCGTCTTGCCACTTCGGCGAGTGCGGAGGAGCGTTTTCCACAGCATGCCGAACCGGTTCCACGCGGACAGGTCCTTAGCGTTGGCTGCGATGTCCAAGAGTGCTATGTTCACCGCCTCCGTCACTGCACGAAGCATGTAGTCCGGGATGAACTCCATGACACGGGAGCGGCTTACGGCGATGTCATGCGCAGACGGAAGAAGGCGATCGTCGTCTACTTCCTGCTGGGACCTCTTTCGGATGGGCGGAACAGCGGATGGTGCGGTCGCCCCCCTGCACGAGAAGCATGTCCCATCCTTGGCCTTTATGGGGAGGACGTCCCCGCACCGCACGCACTGCGTGAACTTCAGGCGGCGGAGGTCGGCTGCAGGCAGGATGTCGCCTTGCTGGGCGTGCTCCTGCAAGTGATCCCGCAGCTTGCGGTGCTTAAACTCCGCGCTCCTGTGGATCTTGGAGCCCGAGCAGTGAGGCAGGGGGCAGTAATAACCCTGCGCTGGGGGGTCGAGGGAGCAAGAGGCGGTGGAATCTGCAGTGATCGCTGCCAACGGATGCGCGGCAATGGTGTCGGGGTTGAGCAGGGAGTAGGGAGCCCCTGCTGTGAGCAACTCGATAGCGTCGTTGTCGGCGTACACCGCGTCGAAGTGATTGCCCACCCGAGTGATGACCCTCGTCCTCGCGACTTCTTTTGTGGACAGCCGCGTTGCCCGGATGCGCACCACAGGGTTCTCACCACACTGCACCACGAGGATGTTCTCCCGCCACACGTTCGCCGCAAGGTGGATGGCGAAGTGGTCTCCCCAGGCGTCACCTCTGAGCCCTGCGACGTACGCATCCAACTGCTTCTGCCCACCCAACATCACTTCACCCTGTGCACGGGTCTCAACGGCTCTGTCGGCAAACAGCTCACGAAGCTCAGTACACTCAGCAGCCGTAGGGGGCGGCCTGTTCCTGGTCTGAGCCTGGAACAGCGAGACAAAGAGGCAATTGTCCGACTCGGAGTTAGGGACGCGGACTGCGGCTCCTTGGGAAATGGAGCTCAGGAAAGCGTCAACCCTCTCTCGTTCAGCATCCACCTGGGCATCCTGTTCGTTCCCACCTCTCATGGCACCTGGGCCCGCCCAGACGTGACGGCACCGCCCTACTCTGTCTCTGCCAACATGACGCATGCGGAACAGCGCTCTGCTGCGGCGACGGGAGCCTGCCAGTGGAGGGTTGTCTTGCGGGCAATGCCCCCACGCGACGCAACGACGGACCCCAGACAGGGAGCACCGACACATCAGACGGAGACCCTGACACCAGGGGTTCCGAGCAATCCATCTGCGGCGACGGCGACGGCGACGTCGGCAGGGCTCCTTCCACGAGAGGGTGTCGGCAAGGAGGGCACGGAGCAACGCCGCGACGTGGCAAACCATCACTTTTTTTGGTCGTTTTTTGGTGTTTTTGTGGTAAAAAACGTCCTATGATAGCCTATACTAATCGCAAGACACCGTTTGTCCCTTCTGGACCAATATGTGGGCCAAAAAATGGGTGAAACCCCCCGAAAAAGCACTCCGGGAGCCCAGATAGTTCCAAATTTCCCCGCCAACTCACAAAACCACCTCAAAAACATGCCAGGAAAACATTTTTAAAAACTATAGGGAGTCACACCCCCTATGGTGAGGGGTGCCCAGGTACAGAAGTGTGACCACTTTTTTAGAATTGCATTTTACGGCCCAGAAGACCCCCCTATGGGTAGTTTCGGGGCAGGAACAGGTTTTCTGGGGGGTGTGGGGTGGTTGGAGGCGGTTTCGGCACTTTCTGATAGGCGGTTTTCACTTATTTTGAAAAACGTCAAATGTGACACTTTTAAATAGGCCTTTGATATCCCCTAGGGGGGGGGTCGGACAATGTCCGCCAAAATGTTTTATATACCTTCCCCACACAAGCATGTCCTTAAATCGGGGAAAAATCAGGGATTTTCTGATTTTCAAATCGCAAAATTTTCTTATAGAAAAAAAAAAATTTTCGCGCTGCGCGCGAAAATTTTTCGCGCCCAACTGGAGAAGACATTCTTTTTGCTGTTGTAGGGCCGCAGTGCGGAAGGTCATATTTTTCTCTTCCCCCACCCCAGTGTCTTATCCAGGAATCCAGATTTCAAGGGGGTAGCTTGTTTTGTTGCCCAATATTATTTCCAGCACTGCTGACCAGGGAAGACATTGAGAACATAGGGAACTGTATATAAAATGGCGCCGCAGGCGAAAAAAATTTAGGGCAGGGTGTAAAAATCTAGCTTTTTACACTACAGAGTCACTCAACAAACCCTTTTTGCGGAGCAAAAAAGGAAAAATGGCGCCGCAGGCAAAAAAAAAATAGGGTACAACCTGGGATTTCATGGTGCGGTCAGCAACCCAGTTCCCCAGGGAACTCCCGTGGTTCAACCACGTTTCTACCATTAACTCTTTTGACCCCCCCGGGCGCCCCCATTTCAAAAAGACACTGCCCCATATCCATACGAAAATTTTTTCACCTGCAAAAATAAAATTTTCCTATAAAATTTTCTTATAGAAAATCCCAAATCGCAAACCGGATTTAGAGGACAGCATGTCCCCACATAAGAACATGGCTTCATAAATATATTGAATATCGTCAATATATTGATTTGGTGATGAATATTATTGATTGAATATTGAAAGTGTCAATAATATTGACTGAAAACTGTCAATATTTCAATAATATTGAAATATTGATCATATTATTGAATATTGACGTTGCAGTGCCTGCTTTTTCCTTGACGGGAGGCCATAGCTGAGAATAAGACTTGGGGACCCGGAACCCGGTTATTCTCAGTGGGACTGGGCACAATATGTGGAAAACGCTGTGAAAACGCCTGAAAGCGGGTCAGGGACCCGGGGGCGGGAGGGTGGGGCATGGATGGAGGGGTATTCCCAGTCCCTAGGACTGGGACTGTACCCAGTGACCAGTACCCGTCCTAGTTCTAGTCCTGGGACAGTACCCGGGACCCGGCTTATTCTCAGCTCCCTTCCAGCCACAGAGTGGAGAGACAAAGGGTCAAAATTTTCTGTTGAAGCCATGTGCGCAACATTTCAAAGATTGTGCCATAAATCGCACATTATCACAGCCAAACTATAGCATGGGTAGGGTAGAGCTGCGGGCTACCGCTCGTAATTCCTAAACACTTGTGTTTAGGTTTTTAAGGTTGCTGCCCTCCCAGTACCCTCCTGGCACCCACCCGAAAATGCACCAAAGTGTAAGATTTTTTCGGCGTTGGAAAGATTGGGCCTCAAAAATGCGGATCACCAAATCAGATCTGTGAGAGATTTGTTTTTAATTCCTATTTTCGTGTCACGAGTTTACGTGGGAAATGCTTTAGAAACGTGCGTTCCTTAAGTACCCTATGGGCAAAACAGGCGTTTTTCACCAAAAACCGAGATTTCCGCCTTTTTGGGTGGTTTTTTGGGCCCATACCCGACTATATGGACTGGGAAACGCGATTCTGGGGTGCTAGAACCAGGTACTTCTGTGGGCAAAAACAACCCACAAAACCATGCACTGCGTTGTGTTCTGTGACCATTCAGGTGTTTTAGCTAGTGTACGAGGCGTTGCGATCGATTTGGTTTCGTTCTCGCTCATCAACCACACGAGCTAGCAAAAATTATTTAGGATTCGCAAAACCAAATTTTGTCCGCGCCGCAGGCGCACGGTGCGCTACTTTTTTATGAGAGTTGCGAACATACATTTGAAAAATCCATCCATCCACATGTCTTTTTTTATGAGAGGATCAGTGAGTAAATAGTTCCGCTTATGGGCCCAGGAGGCTTCCCCTGGTCAGGGGTGGGGTTTGCTGCTTGGAGAGGAGGTTGTTCTGGGTACAGAACGAGAAAAAAGAGTAGTTGAAACGTGCTAAAACGCAGCCGAGCTCATGCAAAGGGTAGGAGGTGGGTGTTCCGTACCGTAAGAGAACGGAGGCGGTTCACAACCGCTCGACGAATCACGCGACCTCTTTATACCCCAGCCTTTTTAACAGCCAAAAAAACTCTATGATTTTGCACGTGTTACCGTGGTACTCTAAGGGCAATCATGGCTCAGTTCGTAAACGCGCACGTGTCATTCAATGCCATCGCGGGGGAGCGACTTGCCTTGTGGCATCAGATGGCTCCTTAGTGGGGGGATCTACGCGGACAGTGAGAGGGGGTGGGGAACAGCATTCTCTACCTGGGTCTGAAGAAGGGTGTCTTCCCTTGGGGCTACCGCGAAGTGCAATGCGGACTCGAGAAGTCATGTGGAATTTTGTCATAGTTGGTATCACACAAGTCGCCATATTTTTTTGCATTTGTTGGTCCGAAGTTCAAGTACCAGTCCTGGAAATTGGGGCAATTTTTTTGTGCCTCAACTCGGGCATGTTTTTATGTGTGGTGCACGAGTTGTGTGAGGTTGGAAGATGCAGAACCAGTTTCCAAGGGGCGCGAGACCATTGTGTGAAGGAAAGCGTCAATATATTGATCAATATATTGATCAATATATTGATCAATATTTGCAAATATTGAATGTGGTGCTTCCCGGGGGGTGTGCATTTCACAAATTTTCACAAAATGTGACAAGTTTTCACAAGTTTTCACAACACGGAAACCGCTATAAAATGGTGAAGGCTGGTGAAAAGTGGTGAAAAATTGTGAAAAGTTGTGAATAGTTGTGAAGAGTTGTGAATTGATTTTTTTTTTTTTGTGTGCTTTTTTTTTGGGTGGGGTGGTGTCCCACCCATTGAGGGGAACGCTGAGATTCACAAGATAGAACGTGATGTGGTGTACCTGTGTACCTGTGTACTGTGTACTGTGCGGAAATGACGAGAACTTGTCCATTTCGGCAAATTGACCCCACCACTGGCCGGACGGATTCCGGAAATGCAAATGCCGGCGTTTAAAAGCTTCACCAACGAGAGAAAAAAGGGTGGTGAAAAGTTGTGAATAGTTGTGAAAAGTTGTGAATTGAATTGAAAAATTGTGAAATGCATACCCCCCGGGAAGCACCAGAATGGGAAATTTACACGGTGAAAGTGTCAATATATTGAAAATTTCCTACGTGATATTGATCAATATACCGTAATTGTAAAAATATTGGGACGTAAAAAAGTTGAAACGTAAAAATGTTGGGCCGTAAAAATGTTGGGACAGCTGGGCGAAAAATTCCCGTCCCAACATTTTTACGGCCCAACATATTTACGTTAGGGCACGGTAATTTTTTTTCTTGGTAAGCGTCAGACCACTTCTCAAAAAAAAGTACGCACGCACGCAAAAAAAAATTATGCAGTAAAAAAAATTATGAGTGGTGAAAAAAATTATAGAGGAAAATTACAGTGGGGGAAATACAGGTACCAAAAATATTTTCCCACCAATTTTTGCCCACAAAAAATCGGGGGGAATTTTTTTTGATTTCGGCTCTCGGGAGTCTGTGTGTGCTGTGATGGGGTCAATTTGCACTGAAAAATGTACATTTTTTACCTAAAATACATTGTTGAGTTATTGAGGGCCCCCTGTATAATTTTTTTTTCTGCATAATTTTTTTCTCTGGAATCTCAAAAAAAAAGTACGCACGCAGACGCTTACCAAAAATAAAAATTACCGTGCCCTTAGGGAATTTTTACGTAGATTTTGTTAGGGAAGATTTGTCTTAGCTTTTTTTTTTTTACGATTACCTAGCGAGTAGGCGGGTTGAACGTCACTGGCACGTGTCAAAGCAGGGTATTAGGGTGGTTAAAAAAACTGGTTTTGAAAACCAGTTTTTCCAAAAACTGGTTTTCAAAAAAAAAAAAAAAAACAGAGAAAAATAGTAACTCTGATAGGTAAGTAAAAGGAAAAAAGGTTTTTTCGTTGATTGCACAATTACCCTGTTTGAGGGGTGATTGGCGACCGTATCTGAGGAACTATTTCTCCTTTAAGCTACGCTTGTAGGAATAAAAATAGTAACTCTGATAGGTAAGTAAAAGGAAAAAAGGTTTTTTCGTTGATTGCACCCAAACCCCCTAGGGACTGCTCATAGAGCTGAACCACAAAATCCCTCCAATTAGCAGAGGTCTACTTTAAACTAAAGATGGGCCAACGATTCACTGAACAAATACACTGACGCGTCCTAATAACGCAGAGATCACTTAACTAACCCAAAAACATTCGTTACACGCGGCCCATTGCGCTGACATGAGTGCCGACATGCTGCCCCGCACCTGGTCGACCTTCGTCGCCTTGTCTGTTCTCGATCAGCTCGGGGCTCCATTCACCTCGTGTCAGACCCGCAGCTCTCCTGTTGGGACCCATTCTACCATGACTGTCATCCCCTATTACTTCACACGCCGAAAACGCACACCGGAAGAAAACACTGGGACTGACCTTTGTTAATAGCTGCGACACATCCGCATTGTCCACCTGCATACGATGCATCCCCGTGTTCGAAAAACTCGCGTCCGTTTAGACTCTTCTTCTCTCAGTTGGGATGGAATCGGTTCGTAACATTCTTCTTGAGGGACCTCCAGCCCGACTCTACAGCACTCGTGATCCCAGAAAGCAAGCAGCTCCGTATCCCACAAACGATTCGTCCTCATCCAAACTCCTCCCTAACGCAGACCCGACATAGGACAACACACCCTATCAAAAACCCCCTCAGGTACATCTTCCGACAGTGTACCCTTGCTGGTGGGAGGAGAGCAGTATGTCTCTCTACCATTCAGACATGCGGTATCTCCCGGTTTATAGGCCGAAGTGTAAACGCCAAGAACATCAAACTGCTGCAGGGGTGTACCAAACCAGAGGGTCACATTTCAACTCCAAATTAACGACGTTGCATCTCTCCACAACCTCCGCGTACACTGTCAGCACCGGCAAAAACCATCGTTGCGCGTTTGCACTCCTGCAGGGGCAAGCTCCAAACCATCGGAAGGATAAGTATCTATGCGCATCTTGATGCCCCTCTCACCGCCCAACTTCATCGTGTTCCGCATGTCTTCTTTATCCAGAAGGAATTGCAAAAAAGGCGCTCGTCATCCGTCATCGCCACCCATTTTTCCCTAGACATACTGATCACCTCCGGCATCGTGGGCATCTCCTACCTAGCGGCTGCGCACCAGCAGAGACGAATCAGCACACCCATGTTTTTCTTGTGCACACCCACGGTGGGTCTCGAATCCCCGTTTAGCCGTTAAACTCCTCTGGGTTCCTTCAGCATGCATGTGGCCCTTCCACGATCCCTCTTCTCCGGTTGCTTCCACCACCTCTCGTCTCAGAGCTCTTCCAGTCTCCTCCCCACGCTGCGCTGCTGCCCACGAAAGAAGAAACCACTGCATGTTCCAGCTGCTCGTTCACTGCGTTACATTATTCTGCCTCCGTCTGGATCCCATAGACTCCACAACGTGGTCTTCCCCTTCTTCTTTGTATTCATTCTGCCTCTTCAGCATACCTGTACATTCTGTTTGTTATCTTCAGCATAACCTGTACTAATCTTTAGCATAACCTGTATTTACCTTCAGCATAAACTGATGTTATCTTCAGGATAACCTGTAGTTACCTTCAGCATAACCTGTATTAACCTTTAGCATAAACTGTTGTTACCTTCAGCATAAACTGATGTTATCTTCAGGATAACCTGTAGTTACCTTCAGCATAACCTGTATTAACCTTTAGCATAAACTGTTGTTACCTTCAGCATAAACTGATGTTATCTTCAGGATAACCTGTAGTCACCTTCAGCATAACCTGTATTAACCTTTAGCATAAACTGTTGTTACCTTCAGCATAAACTGATGTTATCTTCAGGATAACCTGTAGTTACCTTCAGCATAACCTGTTGTTACCCTTAGCATAAACTGTTGTTATCTTCAGCAGAACCGGTATACTCTCAATGTTTTGTTAGTGTCGTTTCCTTCCCTTTAAACCGCAACACTCTGATTCTCAACCCTTCTCAACTCCATCCTCCTTTTCTTTGCATTGAATCCCCCTACGCATCGTTCTTATAATTGTTTTGGTCCGTATAAACTGCAAAAAAGCTCCCTAGGCACGACAGGGTATCACAGCCTGCAAAACACCAGTCCCTGCACCAGCCTTCCACAAAACGCACACCGCAGTCTTCTTATCAGCCCTGTGCACCGTTTATTATATATCCCATTCGTACATCATTTCTATTTTCATGTCTCTCCCCCTTTATTCTGAGGCACCTGTCTTCGCGCACAACGTGTGGGTGGTGAGTATGCGCGACTCTACGTCTTTGTGAAGGTGCGGTGACGCTGAAACTCGTGCCTGGTGTTGACCCTGATCACGGTTGCGCAACTTTACTGCGACGGCGGCAGGCAGAAAATGATCATCATGTCTGTCATCTAACGTGGCCTTGCTTCCTTCCAAAACCGAGGTCTGAAATTCTGCAAACACAAAACTCCGGCGCTGCCTTCCGGAGGTCGCACGGTGCATGGTGGTTTAACTGCTTCTCATGTGCTTCAAAACGAAACGCTAAAGTATGTACTCGGAAACGCAGCAGCATGATGGTGTGCTCTCCGCACCGGTATGGGTACTGCTGTACTATTCGTGTGTTACCGTGTTGTCATCGTGTTGGTCCCGCTCCTTCGTTGGCTTGCCTTTCGACGTTCGGCTTCTTCTCCTCCACAAAACCTTCGTTGCTTTTGTTGACCTCAGTTAGCGCAAAGCTGTGCGGCTCGCGAGCGACGGCTACACACACGGCATTATCAAAGCTGGCGTACGCGTGCCCGGTTCCGACACCAGCTCAAAATGAAACCACCCAAAGATTGTCCACAGTTAGGCGCGACTGTCTTCACCAGCTCGTCCCACATGTCACTCTCTAAAAACCCTGTCCAAAAAACATACGGAATGCCCTCTAAACGCAGCGTCTCGAAATCCTTGTTGAACTCGTCGTCTGACACCTCTCCCATATTCCCGTTTTCCCCTTATTTTGTTCTCTTTTTGTTGCCTTTTCCGACTTCACCGCGTGGTAAGTCGTCTTTTTGTCGTTGTGTCTTCCCGTCTTTCCCCCGTTGTTGTTGACTTTTCCCACTTCACCGCGTGGCAAGCCGTCGTTTTTTGGGTCTTTTTCATACCGTTACCTACCAATTTCTTTGTGCCCTTCACGACTTCACCGCGTGGCAAGTCGTCGTTTTTTGGGTCTTTCATACCGTTACCTACCAATTTCTTTGTGCCCTTCACGACTTCACCGCGTGGCAAGTCGTCGTTTTTTGGGTCTTTCATACCGTTACCTACCAATTTCTTTGTGCCCTTCACGACTTCACCGCGTGGCAAGTCGTCGTTTTTTGGGTCTTTCATACCGTTACCTACCAATTTCTTTGTGCCCTTCACGACTTCACCGCGTGGCAAGTCGTCGTTTTTTGGGTCTTTCATACCGTTACCTACCAATTTCTTTGTGCCCTTCACGACTTCACCGCGTGGCAAGTCGTCGTTTTTTGGGTCTTTCATACCGTTACCTACCCAGGCCGACGGTTGCACATAATTCTCTGGTGCGACTCCCTTTTCGCTGATATGGTGGTCAGCCGGCGGTGAGCCCTTTGCACTGTTTATCATTTTTTTGTTTGTCATTAATTTTCATTCGTGTATCTCCTCACATAATTTGAGGTCTTGCACAGTGTTCACTCAATTTATTTTCTTAGACCATATCTTCTGTTTTTGTCCGAAAACTCTCCCGCAGGTCACCATCGTCCAAACCCACCAAAGCCGTACCTTCATCCTCTCGCACGTACAAACACAAAACGATCCCAACCTTCTACGACCGCATCATAAGCGAGTCGCGCGCTATCCAAGCAGGACTCCATAATGAACATAGTTGATTGTAATAAATATTTTTCGTTGATTGCACAATTACCCTGTTTGAGGGGTGATTGGCGACCGTATCTGAGGAACTATTTCTCCTTTAAGCTACGCTTGTAGGAATAAATCTGGAGGGAAAAAAAAAACCGACACTTTTCACCAGGCCTTTCTGTAAATGTCATCCCCAGATTAGGGCGGACTCGATTTTTTTCCCCGCATTTTTTTCCCGCCTGGTAGAACCGTGGTTGAACCACGGGAGTGCCTTGTGAAATGGCTGTTCCTTGATTTTTTCTTTACGCACACTACTTTGTGAGCGGAAAGTGTCACGTCGTTCACTCACCCAACCGTGCTCCGCAACACCACCAACCAACAGGTAATTTTTAGTGTGTGTGGAAGCGTCAACGCAAACATATATGTGCTGGAAGCTATCTACGAGCGAGTAATTAATTTCCGAAAAACACAACAAAGCAGACCCCCTCGTGTGGAAGCGTCAACGCATCAAACAACTACAAGAAGGGGGGTGAGGGAACGACAAGTGACACTTTTTGCCTGCGGCGCCATTTAGGGTTCGTTGAGTGGCTCTGTGGTGTAAAAAGCTAGATTTCTACACCGTACCCTCAAAATTTTTCGCCTGCGGCGCCATTTTGTATTATTTTTTTTGCTCCGCAAAAAAACACAGTCCCAATGTTCCCAATGTCTACCCTGGGTCAGCAGCGCCGAAATATATTTTGAGCAAAAAACAAGCTGACCTCCCCAATCTTGAAATCTGGATTCCTGGATAAGACACTGACCCCACCCCCGAAAAACCCGAAAAAGGTGACTGTGTCCGTCAACGGTGGAGGTTTTCACCGGAAACACTAGTTTTCGCCACCCAGGAGAGAAAACCAGAAAAACCAGTTTTTTCCGGAATTTTGGATTTTCACCCTAATACCCTGTGTCAAAGTTTTCAAAAAAAAAAAAAAAAAAAAAAAAAAAAAAAAAAACGCTAAGACAAATAGGCTCAAGCCAAAGTAGCCCAAAAAATGTTGGGCCGTACAAATGTTGGGACGAGCGAGCCTTTTTTGGGCTGTCCCAACATTTTTACGGCCCAACATTTTTACAATTACGGTATTGATATTGAAAAAAACGTGAAAAAAAATATTGAATATATTTATGAAGCCATGTAAGAAATAAAAAGAAAAATCTGGGGAGGGGGAAAAACTGAACATGGTGCAGAACCCTGGGAGTCATGCAATGAAGGGACACGCCTTGTATCAAGAAGACGTCGCACACTGCAGAAGAGACAAAGTACATACATGTTACGGATCTGGGCAGGGTGGTCCATGATGGAACGCATCTGGTCGGGAGTGAAGTTCACCATCTTGACTTTTTTTGGTTTGCTTTCACTTATTCCAAAGTGCCCACCTTTTGAGGGCAAAACGTGCCCCTGAGAAAAGCTGGAATCTGTCAACAATTAAGGAGAACAAGAGTGAAGCTAAGCCACGTGTACTTAGACCGTTGGGTACTTCTCGACCACTTGCGAGTAGTGTAAAAAGCTGGGTGCTTGTGGGAGGGGGAGCAAAAAATAAGGTGCAACAGAAAGTAGAGGATTACTAGGGTTGCCTCGGTTGTGAATGCCACGGCAGTGCACCCCACCACTTATGCTCTCGTTCACACAAAGGGAAAGGAAGGCCACTGCATAGTGATAATCGCTGCCCACAAGGGTGTTGGTGATTGCCGCGTACCGGGCGAGGAGGAGTGGCCCTGTTGATCTCACAGCATCACTACCACTTTCGTGTATTCTAGCGTGATGTGAGGAGGTAGGGATGTGCAGTGGGGCTGAAGCAGAGTAGAACGAAGCGGGGACGTAAAAAAGCGGTTTTTGGTTGGCTATGGAAACGACTACAGGCGAATTTCATGCATGAGTGCAAGAAAAGGATCCTCAAGTGGACCGAAATCCTCGTGTGCTCAGTCATTTGAGGCTTGGGGTGATCGACCTCGTGATCAGCTGTATGGATGCTCGACACAGAGAGGCGAGGGGCTCAGACAAAGTCTCAGACCGAATCCTCGCTTGAGAAATCCCATATCAGATCATGCTCCTGATGAAGTACAATAAAAAGTGGGGAAGGGATGTGGGGAGAGTCTTTGGATATTTGATGTAAGCAAGGCAAAGAGGAGGGCGAGAGGCAGAAACACAAAGAAACACAAAACACCGTTCCGCCCTTTGTGCACACCCCTGGCCAGCCGCCTGTCGCCGTCGCATAAGACACCCCTGCCCGCCCGCAGCCGCTGCAGCAGCGTTTCCAGCTCTGTTGCCTGCAGTGCTTTGCGGGAGGAGTGGCCTGTGAGGGTGTGTGTCGTGCAGCTTCGAGGTCGCAGTGCGCAGCTGGCGGCGTCTCTGCGTGTCTCAGTCGCTTGCGGGATTCCTCAAGTGGTTCGTCTCTGCTGCGTTTCGGACGGGATTCAATCACTAAATGCCACAGCTCTTGTTCCCTCACTGTGCTCGACACAACATCGCTGCAGCCGGTGAGGTAGATGCTCTCCAACGAAGTGCATCCATAAAGAAAGAAGAAGGAGCTAATCTCTGTGACACTGCTGAGTGGTGATAAGTCCAGTGTACGCAAAGAACTGCAAGCATAAAGGAAGCTGTGTCCAATTCGTGTAACACTGCTGAGTGATGTTAACTCCAGTGAACACAAAGAACTGCATCCAGCAAGGAAGCAGGACTTGATTTGCGTGACACTGCTGAATGGTGTTAAGTCCAGTGTACACAAAGCACTGCATCCAGAAAGGAAGCAGTCGCCAATGTGTGTAACATGGATCAACCCAGAAAGGTCGATGCTTGTCAATGAAGTGCACGCCATAAGAAAGCCGCCTTCGATTTGAGCCACAACAGACTCGGCACTCAGATCAAGACGCGTCAACGATACCTCCCACAAGAAGTCATCAGGAATCACCGTCGCAACCTCCGCCTGCAGAAGCAAACACGCAACCTCAGGATCCTGCACACTCTTCAGCCTTTCAGCAAATAAACGTTTTTAAAAATAGGATGGAACACCCCGTTCCGAAGAGGAATGCAGCCACCCCGAAAAAGTGGGGGTGTGTCGCCAGTCTGCGGTGAGAAACTCCTCCCTGAGTCAAAACTGCCGCTGGTTAGCGCTGGCTAAGGTTCCCTTTTCACCCGGTCACAATCGAGTCTCGCTCCGTCGGCGTTGACTGCACTGCAAAGCCCCTTGGTCCACCGTCGTAAAAAGACACCACAAAAAGCGTAGGTAGGTGGGGGACCGGCAGGTTACAGACAGAGGCAGTACGGAGCTAAGGTGTCGGCGGTCGCGGGTTTCCGTGGAGGCCTGCCCCCCGTGGAGGTCTTGGGAGTTGTGGAAGTAATCGGCTCAGAGTACCCTGCATTCCATGCACGACTCGAGCTCCTTGTGGTAGGATATTGGGGTCCCGGGAAGCACCCTTCGCCCCGAGGTCCCACCACCCCAGACAGTTTGTAGGTCTAAAAGCACAACGTACTTGTCCAGGACCTGCCGCTCTTGGGTTCTCTCAAAAAAAGATACTAATCCCGTACGCCCGTGCACCGCAAAAATGTGCTATGGGGGGCGGTCCGCCGTCGGGACTCTTCAGCCTTTCAGCAGTGATGTCAGTCTCACCCAACGCAAGAAGTGCTGATCTGGCCTCGTATTTCGTCACCTTCGTCAACACAACCGTGTCGCCAGCACTCAGCTGCGTCATGTCGTATCCTTCGTCCATCGCCACCCCACCGAAACTCATCGCAAAGCCGTCTTCAGGCAACCCCACTGCAGACGCCACCTTCCGACGCATCACCGCAGGTGTGTCATCCTCACCCAGCTCCACCGTATCCTTCACTCCGTTCCACCCCTTGATTGTCAAATCCATTGTTTTTGTGTCGCTCTGTACTTTACATGGTGGCGGGTCAGAGTGGGGTCTATTAGCACTCACAAATGGAGTGTGGAGAAGCACAGCCACACAAATGGATGAACACATATTTTCTATTGTTTAATGTGAACAGCACCCTTTCAGGGGGACAGTCCTTCCATGATGTGTCAATCACTGAGACTGAAGAAAAGACGCCACTTGCCGTTCCCTCACCTCCCTCCTTGTAGTTGTGCAACGCGTTTTGACGCTTCCACACACACACTATCTCCCATCTGCTGGCCTTGTTGTTCCGAGGGTTTGAGCCTTATGGCCAGTACCTACGGTTCGCCCAGTCAGCTTGCTGGCTGGGCTTACGGGTGTGCTTGGTATGTCTTGTGTGGTAGTGTTGCGGAGCACAGTTGGATTGTAACGGCACAACACTTTTCCGCTCACAAAGTAGTGTTGCGGAAAAAGTTATTTCATATTCCGGACAATTTCACGGGGGGAGGGTCGGTGCTTTCTATTCAATAGACGACGTAATAGGGTGCATTAAGAAATGAACCCAAACTTTTTTTTTTTAAAAGTAGACTGTGTGTTGGGCGCCTTTCTTATATTCGAGGGAGAACTGAAAACCCCCCCATTTCCCAACCCTTTCTTGATATTCGACCCCTTAGGAAAAATGGAACTCTTGCTGTAACAAATTGAAGAAAAATGAAGTAGAAAGCTGCCCCTCTTTTTTGTTGTGGTCAGTAATACTGTGAAGCGCTACGAAGGCAACTAAAGGGGAGGTGGGGGGGAGAGGAAGAACGCAAGCAGAAACGAAGAAAAAAAAAATAGAAACAGACTGACAGTTTGGATATAATGGGATGCACAAAAAAATAATAAGACGATCCTAAGCCCCTCGCTGCTTAGTCACCAAAAAAAAAAACAGTACGAGAAAGAGAGAGCAAATGCAATCATCAACTAACCCTAATCTTCTGGTGCTAAGCCACTAAAATAAAATGAGGGGGAAATGAGTTGTTGTTTTTTTTTTCCCTTGCTTATTGCATTCGCTCCGCAGGTTGTTTCATTTATTTGAATACTTGGTTGTATTAGAGTAGCCTGATTGAGGGTGTTTGCCTTTTTACACAGTTGTCACCTTTTTTGGTTATTTTTGGCATTGTGGTTGTATTGGTGGAGCCACCCTAGTCTAGAGGCTAGGGTTGCGCTCCACTATTTATTTTCATGCATTGTAGGCATGCCGGGGAAACGCGATGACACTACTCGATTTTGTAAAATGACCCAAAATTAGGCAAAAACAAAACAAAAACAAAAAAATAAGATCGAGCTGCCCAGGCATGGAGGGAGAACAAAAAACCAAGCGGGCACCAACCTTTTTATTATTATTTTTTGATAAATTGTTGGAGTAGTGTAGTTTGCCTTGGTTGTGTTGCCACAGTTTTGTGCAATCTCTCCACTGGCTGTTTTTGTACATAAACTGAGGCACTTAAGAAAGATAAAGTATGATTGTGTCTTTCCTTTTTTGATCGCTCTTGCTTTGCTTTGATGCATTCACACATTGCATGTACCTAAAAAAAATTTTGTTTGATTCTAGAGAACCTCCACAGATAGCAACATTCTTTCTTCACAGGATGTCCCTAAGAAGCAAAAACCCCCTCATGCACAAAGCAGCTGTGCAACCTGAGGCAAACCATACGAGCACGACGAACCTCCTATAACTCTTGAGAACAACAGACGCCAATGAGACCCAGAGTCTCTCTTCATTCTTTGCTATGCTACAGACAAACATCACAACGCTAGCCACATCCGTCTAGGCATCAGGGGGGTCCCAAACGGTTCACTGGGGGATTCACGCATAAAGAAAAATAAAGAAACACAAGAAAGGACACCAGTTAAAGAGAGAGAGAGAGAGAGAAAAGAGACCATTTGAAGAAGAAAAATAACTGCACCGCATCTCTGTGCACGCACATCAACAGAAACGAATTGAAAAGGATTGATGTGACCCTCCCTCCTGATGCTCACGTAAGTCTTCCTCTGGCAAGGTGCCCAGATACCCAGATACCCAGATACCCGGGCCCACACGGCGGTCACTCTTTCTTAACGGGATCCGTAGCACAAAAAGGTTGTCTTAATAACCGTCCAGGAAAGAGAAAGGGAACGACGTGTAAATAATGGTTGAGCTTGCTGTTGTTTCTTTTTCTTTTTTGTGTCGACACTCACTTCACACCTCGGTGGTATTAAAACAATATGTACTCACTGTGCGGCCGAAGCCTTTTTGTACTACAGGTATAGAACAGAGATCGCCCTTCAACCCCAGAAGTCACATATTATTTTTTTTCACACTTTGTGTGTGCATTTCACAACCTTTTCCATGGGTTTTATCGTGTGATGAGTGTTTCTATTTTGTCGACAATCACCTAAAAAGTACTCGCTGGTGGGTAGTTGGAGTCTGTATATCACAAGGGTGTCGAAGCCTGTGTTGTTTTTGTTTTTTTTATTTTTGTGTTATTTCTTCGTTGATTATATCCAAACCAAAAAACAGATGTCCGTTTTTTGGATGCACAGACGAGATGGAAGTCGAGCTGGGGGGAGTTTTTTTTAAGTCGTTACAGAAAGTGAATTTGATATCGTGCAGCCACCCTTAAGGGTGGATGCAAAACACGTCACTGAAAATATAGAGAGAGACAACAAAAAAGAAGGGAAAAAAAAAAAACTAAAAAAAAAAATACGAGGGGTGCTGATATGGGGAGGCTCGATATACCATTTGTTCGACCCGTGGAGAGGCGAAACTCGGCGCACTTTATTGAAAACTTGGTTAAGTCATGTGTAGGACCTCCCTAGGCATACCTAGAAAGCGAATATGCTTATTCGCCCTATATTCGCCCTATATTCGGATCCGAATATAGGCCGAATATGGCCCAAGAATTTTGGATCCGAATATAGGCCGAATATCATATTCGCTTTCTAGGTATGCCTAGGCATACCCAGAAGGTGAATACATATCCGCCCTATATTCGATCCGAATATTGTATTCGGATCCGAAAAAAGGGCGAATAAAGAAGAAAACAGGCGAATATGATATTCGCCCTCTTTTCGGATCCCAAAATTCTTGAACCATATTCGCCCTAAATTCTTGGATCCGAATACTGTATTCGGATCCGAATAGAGGGCGAATATGGTCCAATAACGAATTAAGAATTCGCCTGCGGGATATGCCTAGGGAAGCGCCCCACAATTAGCCAAGCTCTGTGAAATCAGTAGGGGGGGTGGTGGGAGGAATTGGGAATCGCAACTGAAAAAAAGTAGTGTAGGCATACATGGTAGTCTTGGCCCACGCTGCGTTCCAGACTTTTTTTTGAAAAAAAAATGCTGAATTTTTCTTGACTTTATTTTGACTTTTCTTGACTTTTCCAGAAATTTGAAAAGTCAACAAAAAAAAACCAAAAGTTTGGCTGTCTTGAGTCTGGAACAGTCGGTCCATACTACCTAATGTAAGTGGGTATAATTTTTTTTTGGAACAGAACAGAAAAGAGAAGTTGAAAGTGCAAAACGCCTCACCGCACACCGGTGGACGCAGGGGAACTTGAAGAGGGGGTAAAAATGTGAAGTTGAAAACATGCGGTTGCCTCATACGTGATAGTGGTTGCAGACACGGGCTCTGCACTCTATCCCAAAGTACGCTGAACGCCTCTGTTTACACTATCAAACAACAGCTAGAACGAGCACATCAATCGAAAATGTGGAGGGGTGGAGTGAAGAACAGTATATCAAAAAAGAAAAAAAAAAAAGAGAAAAGCTTGAAAGATGAATGTGTTTCTCGTGTACCACAACACATCCAAAAAAAGAGAAGTTGGACGTGCAGAACGCCTCGACTGTTCATCAGGTCCTGGTTCCCCCGGCGGGTTATCGAACCCCAGAGAGCACTTCATTGGCATGCCCACGGTTACCACGAGGGAGGTTGTGAAGCAGGGGAAAAAAAATTATGAGATGAACCTAAGCCTCTAGAGATTAGTCTGATTAGGTTACTTAATGTTTTGAACATTGGTTATGCATTAATCTTTTTTTGTTGTATTTTTGGATCCTTTTTGTTTTGTTTTTTTTGTTTTTTTTTTGTAAATATGCATCTCTAGAGATTAGTCACCTTGAGGGAGGAAAAATTCGAATTTGAAATGTAGCAGCCTTCTTGAAGTCCATGTCGAACAAACGAGGATGTGCTTCAGCGCCCTCTGTTGGCAGCATCGTGCACAAGGCACTCTTAAACACGGACCGCAGGGTTCTAAGCGGTACACAAATTTATGCAAAAATCCGTAAACCCGCAAAAACCTCGGTTTTTTTTTTACTATTTTTTCACCGGATTTTGCTTGAAAATTTGGCAGCGTTTGGAGGAGTTCGGTGGTATGTAACCACCACCAAACACTACCAAAAATTTCAGGAAAAAACAGGTGAGTATTCTTTTTCTGTTTGATGGTGTGGGCTCATCCCAAAAATAAAGTGTAATTTGTTTGCACTTCTCTTTTGTGATTATTTTTGTGTACTTGAGGGGTTTTGAGCCACACCATTGTGATGGTTTATTTTATTACTGTGGTTGAGACCTTGTTGCTGCATTGCCTCCTGAAATGGTTCAAGGGAAATGAGTACAAGCTTTGTGCAGACACACAGACTTGATTGAGAAATGTTTCAATTCTTCGGCAATATCTATCCACTGCGTTTAAACATATATCTTGGCAATCATCCGATCTGAGTTACCGTAATCGTAAAAATTATCGACCGTAAAAAAGGTCGAACTTCCGAGAAAAATCCTGAAACAATCATCCAATCTGAGGTAATCACACCCAATAAAAAGTATTTTCATCATATGCAATCAATAAATTGATAGTAAAAAAAAAAACTGATTTAGAACGCACCTATCCAAAAAGACAATCGTCGTGCTATATAATGCACATAACTGACTATTCACATACAATGGCAGACCCAGTTTGACATAAAAAAAAGAATTTTGCTTTTTTTTTTTTTGATTTTATGACAAAAAAATAGGGTTGCACACACACACACACCCAGCTAGATTGAAAACGATGCGGCGTTAAAGAGTGCAAGCGCTTTCTGGACGCAGGCACTGAGAAGAAAAAAAGGGGGGAAAGAGAAAAAAGAAGAGAAAAAAAAATGGAAAAAGTATAGGGAAAAAAGGGAAAAATCATGTTTTGTTCAATTCAAAAGAGAACAGAAAACAGTTGAGAGACTCCAAGAGGTTCCAAACACCTCGTCTGCAGAGCGCAGAGATAAAATGGGTTAACATGCACTTTTCCATCTTTATCCGTATACCTATGCCACCTGCTCAAGGTCTTCTACTCATTGTTGACACCCGAAGGCCGTTTGTGCATATTTAAAAAAAAAAAGATCGGGTCTTTTGTTTGTACGCTCAAACAGGGCGCGCGCTAACTTTTCGGAAATTTCCCGAAAAAATGGATATCGGGTCCAAAAAAATGTACCTACAGGAAGTATGTGAAGGGGGGGTAGAAAAATCAGGGTCATGTTACATTTCCGATAAGATCCCGGGCTGTGGTGGGGGATATACGGAAAAATAGACAAAATTTTGGTGACTTAAATTTTCACAAAATATGAACCCATACTCGTAAACAAGGGTCATTTTCAGGTCTTTCGGACAGCCAGTACACAGTACACAGTACACAGTACACAGTACACAGTACACAGTACACAGTACACAGTACACAGTACACAGTACACAGTACACAGTACACAGTACACAGTACACAGTACACAGTACACAGTACACAGTACACAGTACACAGTACACAGTACACAGTACACAGTACACAGTACACAGTACACAGTACACAGTACACAGTACACAGTACACAGTACACAGTACACAGTACACAGTACACAGTACACAGTACACAGTACACAGTACCCATTACCGTGACTTCATCGGCCAACACCGGAAAACACCGGCAAACATGGTCAAAATCAGGTGGAATATACATAAGTACATCATGGGGGGGTAGGGAACAGGTAGCGCCGCAGGCGCACGGTACCCAACTTTTTTCTTTTTTCTTTCCCCTTTTCTCTGCTTTCTTTTGATTGCGCGAGCCGATTGCTCTCCACGGTGGGGTCACATGTGTGTCCAAAAACTATCTGAAGTGCCCTTACTGTACAACATGGGATTCTCTGATTTTCTTAAGGAAATCGTGTAATCAAAAAATTTTTGTACCGCGAAAAAACCTCGAAAAAACCGGGTGTGAGGGTGTGGATTTAGCGCGCGCCCTGCGCTCAAAGCCGGGAAAACAAAAAGGTGAAAAAATGTGTTAAACTGAAGTATGGTTGTGATGGCTACTTGAGTACTCAAAGAAAACAAGCACGCTTCTGTCTTTTTTTCCAATCCGTTTTGTTTGGGCCTGCAGCGCTGCTCCTCCAATCTTTTTTAGAAGTGACAACAAAGTTGTTTTATCAAAAAAAAAATTTTTTTTAATGCTCCTCTGAGTGTAAGCCTTCACCCCCCCCTTTCCCTCGCTGGGACCATGTATAGCCTCAGGAAATACCCCCACACCTCCCCACCTCCCCAAAAAGAAAAAAGAAAAACAGTAGGAAAAAAAAAATATGGACATTGCACAAACTGTGGCAACACAACCCCTGGCAGGCAATTACATTTCACCTCCCACAAATTTTTATCACAACGGGTTTCCATTGCATCCAAATTAACTAATACGGACAAAAAATAATCGCACACAAATGTAAGAGATATCAAGAAATGTCAAGCCCTGGGGGAGTCGCTGCGTACACCCCATGGAAGACGGCGGTGCTGAGGTGTTGAAGCTTCCCCCACAGCACCGTACCCCCTTCCGGCACCTTCCCGGTCTTGACGAACACACGCCAGGCTCTATTGTGCTCTGCGAACCTATCCCCTGCCTCGTGGTCCTGCAGTTCGTACATCCACTCCCTTGCTTTGACATTCGCATTCTCGTGGACCAGCGTATAAAGGAACGTTGAACCAAACTTAGGATACGACACATGGTCGACAATCTGTAACGCATACTGCCCCTGCACCTCGCTCGCAACCTTCTCCGGAAGCAAGACATGGGTGTCATAGACCTTATTCAACAGCATCAAGGTGGACGCCATGGGCAGTGCTGCGGTGATGATGTCGAACTTCCTGGTCCCTCTTCCACCAAATAACCCTACCTTCGCTGTCCCCGCACCCACCCCGATGTTGACCAACAACGGCGCGGCAAAGCTGTGCTTCTCGCACCCCACTTTTATTAGGTATGCAGCGCGCACTGCAAGCTGCCGATGGTTCACCGCAGTCGTGACGGCGTTCCACCCTGCGATAAGACGGTCGCCAGAAGCAGCCTCGGCAACACCATGCTGGGATTCAACAGCGGCATGAAAGATCTCCATGTAGGTGGAGTGGAATTCGATGAGGGAGGTGGGATCCATGCCTTCGCATTTAGTGCGGTGGCTGCGGCTGTTGGTGCACATCACTGAGACCTGTTTCTGCCGAACAAAGCAGGTGTGGATGGAGCCGTCGGCCTTTCTGCTTCGAAGTGACTCTGTAGAAGATAGTGACGACTCCGCATCGATGGCGCGTACAGCCTCGTCATCGTTGTTTGGACGAACCGTGCTTGCAGGCTCGTCACGCACATTCGCAATCAACGTTTTCGGCATAAAATCAACATAAATCTTCATCTGAGTCGCAATATCGATAAACGCTGTCTGAATCGTATTCGGTTTCTGCAAATCCCGCAAATAGTCCAAATCCGACAAACGCAACTCCTTCACCGCAATGGCGCACTCCTCCGCAACCTTATTGTTATTATACAGCTGCCTTATCCTTCTGCTCTTCTCCGTCATCTTCCACACCAACGGCGCAAACAGAAGCACCAATGCACCTGCCACCAGCCCGACAATCAACCATGTATTTGTCACAGTGTCGGTCGTCGAGACGGTTTCGTGTACACACTCTGTTGCCCCCGCTGGGCGGAAGAACCCTGCTACGCAGGCCTTGCAGTCTGCCCATTCTGGAAGAAAATATTCGAGCCCTGAGCAGTTCTCTGCGGTGAGGTACTGCATGTTGAGGTATGCCCCGTGGTTGATCCATGATGCGTTGGGGTTCGACGGCATGTACGGCGAATGGCGCTCGAGGTACGCCGTGGCAGCCTCGAGCGTCGACATGACGGAGCACCGCAGCGACCCCTCCACCCTCCCTGCAAGCACCGCCGCGAAGCCGTCCCCGTTGTACACAAGATATTGGATCGTTGCAAACGAATACAACCGTCTCCGGTGGACCGCTTCATACCTCCCACGCGCCTCATCAAATATCTCAACCGAGACAACACGCTGGCCCACAGGGTTTGCTGGGTTAAATGAATACCTCATGCCACTTACCTGAGCATATGACCCTACCCCTGAGGACACATCGTACGATCCATTCGCTAAGAGAACGCTAAGGGAATGGTCGAGGATATGCATCAGTGTTGTACCCGAGACGTTCATGGTGCAGATGGTGTCTGTGAAAGGGAAGGCGGAGTAGATGTCAGAGCGTTTGACAGACCCGGGGGGCCAGCCGGCACCGCGCAGGGCGCCTCCGTTGAGAAGCGCGATGTCGGTGTTTGCGTGGCTTCGTATGGCATCGGTCGCAAGCCCTCCCATCATACACTCCCTCTCTCGGCATGGTGCGTAGAACGCTGCGACGCTTCCTAAATGGGACGCCTCCATGGCTCGGGAGGAGTACGCAATCTCATAGTCATGCGCAGCAGCACGGTGCTGTTCTGCCTGCATCCACTCAGTATTCGCCACAAACACTGCCTGGTCATGACCCGCAGGAATTGGTGCACTAAGATCCTCTACTCTCAGCTCATACGTCCACATATCCCCTCCAATCAGATCCAATGCCATCAAGCTGTAGCTATTCGCGACCATAAAAAACTGTGTCCCATTCTGCACCGACGCATTCCTCGCCCCATAGTTGCACACCACGACGTCAATATCATAACGGCTGTACGTTTCTTCAATAAATCCTTCATCGGTTTTCTCCCCAAAAAGCAACGCAACAACCTGGCTTGCACCTTTTCTTCTTAAAGACGCTGTTAAAACTGGAAGAATCTCTGAATGCTTATAAGACGGAATAGACTTTCCAGTGAACGCATCCGACCAAAGCTGTATAACCGCTACAGTACTTCCACCAATGGTGGTAACATAGTATCGGTCAAATAAATGCAAAAACTCTAGATATACATCCGTTATATGAAGGTCCGATAAAGAAAACGGAATAGGAGAATTTCTGACAAAGTCTGCAGCCTCCCTTGCCTTTCCGTCTTTTGTAAGATAGTAGTCGTCTGCGAAGACCACATAGTTGGTACCAAGCTTTTTCCACACCCGGTAATTAAACGCCACCCCCTCTGGGTGTGCGGTAATAAATCTGCTTCGTGTATCAGGGGTAGTGGCCATTACGGTTCCTAGTGTGTTGTGTGAGAGCTCAGTGACCCAGGATTGTAGTGTCGGGTAGCCACCCGCGCAGGCTGATGTGATAACCTCGCATTTGGACCCGACCCCCCACGCACCGTGCGGGGCAACCGGTGAGAGTTCCGAAACAACCGCGAGCAAGCGGATCGGCAGAACGGAGTGCGCTAACAAACAGAGTAATGCATGCATGGGCAACCTGGTGAAAGGGGGGGGAGAAGGTGTAAGAAGGGGTGCGAGGAGGAGGAGGAGGAGGAGGAAATAAAAAAAAGATTTTTTGACTGATTTGTATGAAGGGCAGCCATAACAAATTCTTTTGTGGACGGAAATGATATTTTCATCATATGCAATCAATAAATTGATGAAGGAAATGATGAAAGGCGGAGTTTAAAAAAAAAGGAGGTAAATGAGACCCGAAGCATCAGATAAACGTAAATCTACCAACCGAATTTCTCTCCATTTTATGTGTGAGGAAAAAGATCCACGAGGAAAAGATCTGGACCTGCCGGCTGTGAAGGACTCTGATCCTGAATGCCCCACCGGATCGTCTTCAGGATTCACCACCCTCCTCAAAACATCAACGACGCTGTGAACCATGAATTCGAGATTGATGGGGGCAAATGGCGAGCCTTCATTACATAGAGGATTTGGGCGACAAGACCCCCCGGACGACTCATGAACATCCTCTTCCTTCACCACGTCGTGATCTTCCTCATCGGAACTATTCTGGAGGGAATTTGGGCACGATCCGAAGTGCGACTATATCAGGACGCTCGTTCGTACACTGTATTGGGGTTTCATCAGCGTTGCTGATGTCCAACAACGTCTGATGGCGGACCAGACACGCAGAGGTGAGAGGATACGAGGAAGGTAAGGACTCATTCGGAAAATGATGTTGACACTTTCCGCTCACAAAGTATGTGTGCGTAAAATAAAAAATGACCCACCCTCAGCTTTTTTTTTAGAACATCTTGCAGGGAGATGGGTGAGGGAGGAGGAGGGAGGGGGGAGGGCGCGCTCGCTGCTCCTGGGGTGCTTCCTGCACAGAATAAATATAAAAAAAAAATCGGGGGCGGAAAAATAATAATTTCAAAACTCCACTTTTCCAGTTTGAATAGCGGAGAGAGAAAAAAGAAAAAAACACACTCTCCCCATCGCCGTTCATTTACCCCACACCCTTTTCCCTCCACCCCACCCCCCACCCCCGCACATAACGTGACGATCGCCACGACCTTTTTGCGTAGTTTTTTTTTTTCCCTTTTAATTTTTGCTCTTTTTTTGTTACTTCCAAACGTACCTTTTTTTGGTTCTTTGAAAACACCTGGCCGGTTGTTGCTACACAGGGTGTACAGACAGCACACCTCCCTGTGGCTAAATCTTTGAGGATAACTGACCCGCCTCTTCGTGGGCTTTAAAAAAAAATAGTTATTGACGCAGGCACCTCAACGGAGCCCACTTATCGATGCAAGCCATAGATGAAAGCACGAAGGAAGAAAAAGTGAAGTTCATAGTGCAAACGCCTCTGGGACGCAGGCACTGACACTCCGCGGGTTATCGAGAAGAAAAAAATTATTTGATTATAGACTACCATCACTAGATAGCAATCACAATTTTTTTTTTCTTCACAGGATTCTTAAAAAGAGAGCAAATAGAAGGAGTACGCTTTTGCACACAAAGAGAAAAAAAAACTTCGGGGGGTGTGCACATGATCCTCGCACACCCCACCCCCACCCCCACCCCCACCCCCACCCCCTGGTAGCTGTATAACGTCCTACAACACCAAAAAAAACCCCCCCCCCCCTTTTTTGAGGTAAACACCTCCCCTCTCCCTAGCGATTGCATTGTGATAAATTTCCCATTCACAATACATAACTGCCATACAGCTGTATTATGATAAGGCAATTCAGCCACACCACTATCCCATCCCTTTCCCCATTTTTGTCTTCTTTTTTTTAGAAATAATCTGCCCCACCCGCCTGGTAAGGGTAGGATGGCTGTACAGAGGGGCCTTTGTACTGCGGAGGGTTTGCTGTGTAGGCGGGTTGTGGTTGTTGCTGCTGCTGTTGGGCCTCTCTGTGCTGGAGAAGGCGGGCGGCGTTGTGCTGGCTGATGCCCGCGGCGTGGAGGACGGCAGCATCCTGGGCGTCACGTCCACGCTTGCGGGTGGGACGCTGTCTGTGGTAGGAGGAGCTAAGCGTGCCGTCCATGATGCCTGCGATGTTCTTGATGATCTCTTCACGTAGGCGGCGGCCAAGACTGCCATCAGGGTTGTCCCTGTGGTTGTCCACCCTCGCGCACCGTGCGAGCCTGTTGCTCACCATCCGCATCGCGCGGCTCCGGAAGTCCGGCGGCTGTGCCCGCACAATATCGCAATTCAGCAAAAATGAGCCATGAAACTGTGATGCACCGAGCCCAGCGGCGTCCTTGCGCGACTTCTTCGTCTGCCCAAGAATCTCCATGCTCTCAGCAGGAAGGCGGACCAGGTTTTCTAAACCTCCCACAATACCAATTACCTGGCTTGCAATCGCAGGGCCGATCTGTGGGGAAGGGATTTTAGAGGAAATATGATTAAGATATAATTTTCAATCGAAAGATGGAGTTTTCCACCAGCGTTTTAGAGGCAATAAAAAGAAACTGTAGTTGAGTTGCAGGCACCTCCGACTGACCCACGTTACCAGCCCCAGATAAAAGCACAATGTACCCGCAGCCTCCAACAGTAGATGTAAGAAAAATTATTACGCATCCACTCCACATTTGGATAAAGAAAAACAGAGACGGGGGTTTTGGGGGAAAGAGTTTAATTCTTGAACGCATCCCGACACTCAGTCACACGTGGGTAAAAGGGAGGGTCGCAGTCAAATATTAGGTGAATAAAAAACCCCGACCGAGTTTTTACAGAGTCGTTACTGTCTGTACTATGCGATCCTTCGACCACGCCATAGGAGTGAAAAGGGGGAAATGGTTGGAAACATACCAGCTCTGATACATTCGGGGCGAAGAGCGGCATGCGCATCTGTGTGTAGTCTAGGAGGAACGCCTTTGCCTTCTCGAGCTGCTGGATGTGGTCACACGCGTCCAGAATGTTCCTGAAACGATTTTTGAAACGTTGAAGAGAAAACAAGTAATTGCTATCGGAAAAAAAACGGCGTGTGCTGTGGAACTCCACCCTGTAGAAGTAACCTACAACACACCCAGCACTCTGCTCTTCTGCAGGTATGATAACGCTCTTCGTACCCACTGGGACGCCTGCATCTGAAATGTTCAAGAAGGGGGGCTGTCCTCTTCATCCAGCACCATCTGATCGAGAGCGTTGTTGGACGTAGTCTCGGCAGGCTCGGCGTGTTTCAGCTCGTTTTTGTCCACAGGGTCCCACGCAGTGTCGTCGTCGTTGGAGCAGTGCGGAAGAAGCACAGAATGCACAAACGACAACACGTCGATCACACCAGGCACATCAGCACCTCCAGCAAATCGTTTGGATGCTACGGTGCTTTCGAAATCACGCGGGGTTTTCCACAGCACACCCCATTTTTTTCTTAGCAATTACTTGTTCTTGTTGTTATTGTAATTTTCAACCACCTTCCTTCAACCCTTGTAGGATCAGTTCTTATTTTTTTTCGCGAAAACTTGAAATTACACATTTCAAGAGAACAAATTAAAAAGGGTCCTTATTTGCATTTTTGGGATCCGCCCGTGCAGTGGTGGGGTCAATCTCGAAAATTGGACAATTTTTTGACCACTTAAATTTTGAGAAATATGAGCCCGGTTCCTTATACGTGGGGCCCATTTTCGGCTAAAATTTTCCTCAAAATCTGGTTTTGTAAAATTGACCCTTTACTCCCCCCCCACATCGATTTCAATACTATACCTTACTTCACCTACGGTTGCCCTTACAGGGGGGGTGAAGGAAGGTAAGTTGAAAAAGAGTAGTTGAAACGTGCTAAAACGCATCTCAGTCGAGCTCATGCAAAAGGTGGGGCGTGGGTGTATGAAAAATGTATTTTTAAAAAGGGGGAAGTCAGTCAGATTTACCCCTACCCTTTTTGCTCAGAGTTTTTTCAAAATAGGGTAAATCTGACTGATAGAGAGGATGTGAGAGGATATGAGAGGATTAAAAAAAAAAAATAAGTCTTGTTGTTCGCTTCCACACACAAAAAAAAACGCTCAAGAAGAACCACATACTTTTGTTCTTCGGGGGTTGTACTTTCTTGCGCGGTGGTACTGAGGGTTACTAGGATCTTTGCGATGACTGCGCCTGCGTAGCCTGCATCCCCGAGCTTGTCAACTAGGGGCTCGAGCTGTCTGTTGAAACCCACTAGGCGCACGGCTTTGGCATAGGTCACGGGCTCGACAACGAATTCGTGGAGCTCCTTGTACACCTTTGCGTACTTGATGCGAGTAAAGCGGTGTGCTTTGGACATCTCTACCTGCAGACGGACGCAGCCACTCAGGGCGTCGTGGATGAGCTGGTACTCAGGGTCCTCACGGGGTATGCTCTCCTTCATCATCGTGGCTCGGTCCTCAACGGACCGCTTCATGTCCTGTGGGGTGGGGGTTGTTGGAAAGTAGCATCGACAAACCCCCAAATTTAGTAGTGTTCCCATGCATGTCCTAAAGGTCAAACAATAATAGGGTCGGTAGGTAACGTTGTTCTGTTGATTGCACAAATCCTGCTGTTTGAGAAATCATTTGTCAAGGTAATACTATTTCTCCTTTAAAGCAAGCTTCGCAGGAATAAAACCGTTGTGAAACTTTTTAACCCTGAGAATACAAAGCCCGATAGTGTACCTTGGGGGGAAAAAAAATATTTTACACACACTACTTTGTGAGCGGAAAGTGTCATGTCGTTTTGACCCAAGCTCGTTCCACCACCATGGTGTGGAGGTACTGTGAGAGTGTTAACGCATCGAACTACAGAAGGGGGGATCGAAAGATCGTATGTATGTTGAAAAATTGGCTGGTTCTCTCTGTATTGCTTTGGCTTTTGTTTTTTTTGCCGAAAAAAAGCATTTTAGTTTGATGTTAACTGCAAAAGGTAACGACAAGCAAGATTGCATTAAACTTTGTTGAGTATCTAGCCTTACTATCTTGTGTCCCTTTTGGCTAACACTCCTTTGTGGAAACAAGAAAAAAAGGGAGGGGTAAAAGAGTTAATTTCTGGTTTCGGCGGTCTGCTCCTTGACCAGGATTCAACAGAAGGGAGGGTGGGGGAATGACTCTTCTTATTTTTTTGACACATACATCCAGCACCTTTGCCATCTTCGCGTCGCCGAGCAGGTTGCAGACCTCGTGTATGGTGTCCTTGGAGTCGATAAGCTTGAGCGCGTCGTCATCTTCCAGATCATCGTCACCTTCTGCCTCTGCTGTTGTCTGCGCACCGCGGGTAAGGTCTTCGTGTTCAATGTCCTCGAGCACGTCGTCGTAATCATCATGCTCCAGTTCCCCCAGACCCGCTGGTAGAGCTACCTTGCGTCCCGCATGTGTAACTAAGGCCATGTGTGTGTGCCCGCTTTGTTTTATGTGTTCCCTGTATATGATATGTTATGTAGGTAAAGCAGCGGGGAGGAGCTTGGGGATTTTTTTTTTCGGGTAAGGTTGACCTGATTTCTGGCCCCATAGAAAAATGGGTAGGGGCAAAAAAAAGGCTGATTTTTGAGGGGGAAATCAAAAAAAAATAGGATATTCTAAGCATGAAGGATGAGGAAGATGAGGAGGATGGGGAACTGCTATGTGACCCCCATACCGCGAGGAGGCACGAAACTCAAAGAAGCCGAAGGAGAAATGCTTCCCAAAACCCCCCCCACCCCCAGAGCTACTGCACCGCGATGGCGAAGCAGGGGTGATCATCTCACCTTGCATGCTTCGGAAGGGTTGTACGGGTGTTTTCGGTGACAGATGGAAAGGTTCGCCTGCTGAAACTTCAGGAGAAGGAGGACAGACGCCACCCAGTGATGCTGACGTACCATTGGGGGGATGCACTCCACTACATCCCACTGACAAAGGGGAGGGGATTGTCGTTGGAGGAACGGGCACATAGGGCGATGGCCGGGGGGGGGGCTTTTGGAGACGGAAGAGAGACTCACAGCTGGAGACCACATAGTCTACTGCGTGGAGGAAAACCCGGTTTGACATGGCGGTAGTGAAGATGTCCAACGAGGCAACGAAGGTGTGGAGATCGTGTTTTGGCTCTCTCGATGTAAACCAGAGTCGCCTCCCCCTAGGAGTTCAGTCGAAAGACTGTTTCTCAAAGCTGGGAGAGATACGACGAGGTTGCGCCACTAAAGCGGCGAATTTCTTACCAATTTTCGTGGGCGTTGAGTACACAAGAATCACGCAAGAAGAGGACTATTAGAACTGGATACTCAAAGGTATTATAACAGCTACATTGCAAAGAATTCCTTATGAAGCCCTGAAAGCTCAGCTAACCCCCCCCCCCCCCCCCCCCCCTAGGGGCCGCAGTCCCCTAAGGAAATTATGTAACAATAATTATTTCGTCATTTTTTGGGCATCTAGTGGGCACCTCAGGGTGTGTCTGACACCCAGAATAGGTTTCCGGGGCAGTGTGACCCAGAATTTCATGGTTTGGCACCTCAGAAAGTGAAAAAAGTGTGAAAAAATAGGATTTTCAGCCTTTTTGGCCATTTGGGGCAAAATGGCCAATTTTGGCACATTTTTTGCTTTGTGGGGGTATTTGGGGCTATTTCACCCCCAAAACCACTCAGAACATATTCTAGGCACCTATTTTCAACCACAATTACCCATACAGGGGGGTATTCCGCTCAAGAAATGGTTTTGTTGGGGGTTTTTCCAGCAAATTTTCACTAAGTTTCACTAAATTTTGCTAAGTTTCACTAAGTTTTACTAAGTTTTACTAAGTTTCACTAAGTTTTGGTCAAAAAAAATGCAAAAAAAAATGCAAAAAACACGAAAAATTGCACAAAAAATGGGAGGAACCGAACAAATATGTATGGTATGGCAAAAATGTGTCCTCTTTTTTGGGTGACTGATTACCAGAAACACAAAAAAAATGGAAAATAAAGCACAAAACGGCCATTTGGGCCATTTTGGGACAAATGACCATTTTTGACCAAATTTTCAAAAAAATTGTAAAATTTCGACATCATGACAGCTGCTTGGACACAAAACTACCCCAGGGATGTCCCGTGAGTCTATTCCGACCTGTTTTGGACACTTTAGGTACTTTTTTTGGCCGCTTTTTGGTGTTTTGAGGTCAAAATGACCCCTGTCTACCCCCTGTCCAGGGGTCATATTCGACTCAATATTTCAAACCAAGATCGGTTCGGGGGGCCCAAAAGGGTGCAGCTCGTCGAAATCAGGCCCACAGGACCCCTAGGAGTACGATTTCCACAGGAGAGTGACCCCAAGAGGCCTCTGGCGGCCCTAATTTGGCATTTTTTAGCCCAAAAACCGCCCCTACCCCCCTCTCTGGGGGGGAGGGCAATTTTTCACTCATTTTCCCCATTTCTAGTGCTTCTGAGTCCTCCAAAGGGTAAAAAAACGGTTCCGTTGGGTCCGCAGACCATTTTTTGGGGGGGTATGTACCAAAATTTGCACCATACCCTACTTTATGTGATGGCCAGGGGAAAAATCCTGGCCTTGGACAGGGGGTAGACAGGGGGTGGACAGGGGGTCATTTTGACCAAATTTTGGCCAAATTCACCAAAGAAAAGGCGTAAAAATGTGAAAAACAGGCGAGAATGGACTCCAAGCACGTTTTTGGGGCAAAATAGGTCTCAAATGACTCTCTGAAACATCGAATTTGGTGTTTTTTTCATGTTTTTTCATGAAAAATCGGGGTTTTGGCCGAAATGGCCAAAACCCCCAAAAAGCCAGTTTTTTGCTATTTTTTCCCATTTTTTCACATTCTGGAGTCGAATTTTCACCCAATTTTGCCTCACAGGGTGTTTCTGACCTATTCTGGGGTGGTTCTCTGCAGGTTGTGGCCACTATACGCCAAAAAGTGGCAAAATGAATTATTGTTACATAATTTCCTTAGGGGACTGCGGCCCCTACCCCCCCCCCCCCAGGGGCCCCCCCCCTCCACAACAGATCCTGGAATGTCGTAACTGCATCCAACACTGTCTAGAGAAAATGAAAATACCCCCCCCTTTTTTTTTGTACGGAACAGAAATAACAGAGGGTGAGGCGAGGATGAGGATGAGGGTAAGGGGGCTGTAGTTGCTGTTGTAGAGTGTGTGATGCACATTTTTTTGGTTTTTTTTTGAAAACTTGGTTGTTTTAGTGTAGACACCCGAGGATGAACTCCACTATATTTTTTTTTTGTTACCATCAGGAAGAGATTCAAATGGAATCTGCGTTCTTTTTCGCAACTATCTTTGACGGCAATTTTTTGTTTTGTTTTGTTTCATACACACACTGCACTACATCCCCTCTCCCACGCGGGGAAACTGGGCAATAAGGCGGCCGACAAACTCGCAAGCGGGGGGATACAGAAAACAAAAAAAAAAAAAAAAAAAAAAGAGAGAATAAAACACAAAGCATTCCTGCATGGAGAAGTTGGATCAAATTGATGAAGATAAGCTTGTCGTGCTTAGTCACCTAAAATAAAAACACAAAGCATCCTTTTAAAAAGAGAGGATTTTAGGGGTAGCGCAAATTTAAAAAAAAATGTTTATAATGATAAACACCTAGGACTCTCGTTGTTTGGTCATCTTTACAGAAAGCATTTCTTAAAAAAGTGAAGTAGTGCAAAAACACCTCTGAGATGCAGGTAAAGACACTCCGCGGGGTTATCGAACCCCTGGAGTGTTGCATTTTGAGAGTTTTCCTGCACGGAAAACTGTAAGCAAGGCACACAGTCATTTCCTTGTCCTGATTGGGAAGGGGTGATAACATTGGTTTAAAGACCCAAAAATAAGAAAAGTTTATAAGATGATCGTGCTTAGCCACCTTTAAAAAAAAACACATATCCTGGAACACAACACTGGACGTCTGAATCCAATGAGCGAAGGGGCGCCGACGGAACGGAGGGAGTGCACACAATCCCTCCTGATATGTGTCAAAACACTTCCACGACGCAGGTAAAGACACTCCGCGGGGGGGGGTGTTATCGAACCCCAGTGTTGCATATTGGGAGTTGCCTGCACGGAAACTGTACTCAGGGAGAGGGGGAAACACCACTACGGGCGAAGAAGGCATCGCATGGTGGGAAAGATAAAAAAGAAAAGAAACCATGTCTTGAAAACTGCAAACCTGCTTGCAAACATTTTTCGCTGCTGTCAACAATCGCATGAGAACCCACTTAAGGCTAATAGGGTCTGTACTCAATGTTGGCCGAAGCCTTTTGTACTACTGAAGGACGTCATTCACCCTGAACCCTTGAGAGCAAATTTTATGAGAAAAAAAATTTTTTTTCTTCCCCAGGGGGGAAGTCTTACATGAGTGCTTGGACACACCCTTGTATAGTAATACTAAGAAAACAAGGAGAGGGGGAAAAACACGCAGATGGGGACACATCCCGCACGCCTTTTCTTTTTTTTGATAAATCGTTGTAGCGTAGTTTGCCTCAGGTTGTGTTGCCACAGTTTTGTGCAAATATCCACCTTTTTTTTGAAAACTTGGTTTGTAGTAAAGCGTAAACACCCGAAGATGAGTTTCCATTATTTTTGTTGTTGTATCGACGATCACTTTACATGCGCTGACATAAAGTTCTTTTGTTTGTGTCGACAATCGCCTAAGAACCGACTTGGGGCTAATAGGGGGGGGATTTTTTTTTTTTGTGCACGACCACAAAAAAAACCGTGATAGACCTAACTAATGGATTTCGCAGTTCACATGATGTGCTCTCTTCCCGCTTCCATCCCCTTTTTTGTATCTGAGTTTTAGTGTAGCCCTCCAGACACAGCCTTCACCTATCTAGTATTTCAACATATGCAATCAATAAATTGATAGCATAGGTATAGGGATCAAAAATGATCCCATCCTTCTTTTTATGCCGTCGAAAGTCTTCAACTATCTAGAAAAAAAAACACTCTCAATATAAAATTTTCGTTATGTCTTTCATTACTTGGATATTCGTTGTGTTAGCTTATTTGGGGGGTTTTTTTTCGAAAAGTTGGCTGGATTAGTGTAGACACCCGAGGATGAACTCCACAATGCTTATTTTTTTGCAGTAACTATCATGCGATGGTTCGTCTGGTCGACTCTGCTGCTAGACTTTTGATGAATTTTTCTTTGACTTTTTCTTGACTTTCAGAAGTCAGAAAAAAAAAGCAGGCACTCCGCTAGGTACTAAAGTTCTGTTGATTGTCAACAGAACTTTTTGAAAATGGGGAAAAAAAGAAAAAAAAAAAAAGTTCTGCTAAGTGGTTTAGACCCGTTCTACCTGTCAAAAAAGCTCAGGAGAAGAAGATATGGAGAGGTGAGTGCTCAAACGTCCCAAAAAAGTCAAAATCGGGCGTTGGTAAAAAAAAAAGTTGCGTACCGTGCGCCTGCGGCGCAAGCATGTACCCCACCAACGTGGACCATCAACAGAATATTTTCAAAATCGGAAATCCTAGCGGAGAGCCTGAAAAAAACAGGCACTCCGCTAGGTACTAAAGTTCTGTTGATTGTCAACAGAACTTTTTGAAAATGGGGAAAAAAAGAAAAAAAAAAAAAGTTCTGCTAAGTGGTTTAGACCCGTTCTACCTGTCAAAAAAGCTCAGGAGAAGAAGATATGGAGAGGTGAGTCCTCAAACGTCCCAAAAAAGTCAAAATCGGGCGTTGGTAAAAAAAAAAGTTGCGTACCGTGCGCCTGCGGCGCAAGCATGTACCCCACCAACGTGGACCATCAACAGAATATTTTCAAAATCGGAAATCCTAGCGGAGAGCCTGGAAAAAAAGTCAAAAAAAAAAGTGTATAGTGGAGCACACTCTAGGGTGGCTACACTAATACAACCAAGTTTTCAAAAAAAAAAAAAAAAAAGTGGGTGTCTTGAGTCTGGCAGAGTCGGCCAGACTCCCCTGTATAGACTATACTAGAGTCCTTTTTGCAGCAAAATATTTTAAAAAAATCAATTTTAAAAAAGGGTTTCGTAACAAATAGGTTCATTGGGTGGGTTGAGGGGAGGCCTGAAGGCTGCAGTCTTACTTATTGTGCTTTGTGTGACGACGAGCGGGGTGCAAATACGCAAACGCTTCAAAGTTTAAGATATTATCTTGGTATGGACAAGAAGCAGTCGGTAATACAAACTTCGAGCCAAGTTTTTTTTTTGTAACAGGCCCTTGTTATATAAGGGATTTTTTTTGAAAAGCTTTTTCTTCCATCTTTACTCACATTCCCGCGATTTTTACGCTTTGAAAGTTGAAAAAAAAAGGAAGAAAAAGAAGAAGAAGTTATCATAGATAAACTTTATCACGTTGCTTGGTCAACTTTGAACGTGTGAGGTTGACACCTGAACGTCGCCATGTGTGAAGAGAAGCACAAGAAGAAAAAATGCAGGGGGGGGGTAAAAAAAAAAAAACAGCCTCTGTAGTAACCACGCACAATTTCTTTCAAAAGATGAAGAAATAAAAAAAAAAGTTAACCTGAAAATACAAAGCCCCTCTCATGAACAGTGTACCTTTGGTACAAATGACCCGGCTGTACCGGGGGTGGACACCCAAACCCATGCAGTCCTACAATCCATTTCGTTTACATCTGATATGCTCTACTCCCCACTTCCGCTCATCAGCCAGATGAAAATGGGGATCGTTGCGAACACAAGGGTAATTAGGCATGTGATGTAGGGTCCGGTTGGGGTCCTCTGCTCTGTTTCGCGGGTAAAAAAAGGGGATTCTTTCAAAATAAGAGAACTAAATATTGATATACAGCCTCTAATTATTTCATATACTTTCTTTTCTTAACGAAACGAAAAGAAAGCAAAGAGGGTGCGAAAAATGTACCCTTGCTTTTTTTTTTTTTTGGAATGTTTTGCGATGTGCAACCTCTAAGTTATACCTTGCTGCGAAACTACGCTGGATTTCGAACACTGTAGCAGTGTTGAGTATGTTGGGTGGAAAAAAAAACCCCCCCGTAAAATTTGGACCGGGGGGAGAAAAAAAAGGGGGGGAAGAAGAAGGCCGCGAAAGCTCGTCTGCTTTGTGATAGTTCCACAACAACCCACCCGAAAAAAAAAGAAAAGTTTATAAGATGAACCTAAGCCTCTCGTGCTTAGTCACCTTAAAAACAATGAGCAAATTTTCCCACAAATTTACCCAGCTGCTTTTAAACAAAGGGGAAACGTTGAAAGGAGGTGGTGTCCCATTTTCATGTACATCTTCAAAAAAGGTGACCTGAAATACAAAGCCCCTCTCGTGAACAGTGTACCTTGGTACAATGACCGGCTGCTACCTACTATTTCGTGGTTCACATTCTGATATGGTGCTACTCCCGCTTCCACTCAGCCAGATGATGAGCGAAGAAAAAAAATGAGAAGTTGAAAGTGCAAACGTTCTCCTCACCGTTCATCGGCGGGAAAACGCAGGTACTGGTTCTCCCGCGGGTTATCGAACCCCAGAGAGCACTTCTTAGGCATGCCCACGGTTACCCCCGAGGGAGGTTGTGAAGCAGGCTCCCCCATCAACGAAATAAAACAATCACACGAAGCTGATTGTTTCCGCACAAAGCCCTTCTCTTCTGGGACACTCGACACTAAGAAAAACGGTTTGACCTGAAATACAACAGCCCGCTCATGACAGTGTATCTACCGAATATATTTCCCCCCCAAGAGAAAGCGCTGGGAAAAAGGGAGAGAAAAGGAGAGTACGGGAGTAAGATTGAGGGGGGAAAGGGTTTGAAAAATAGTTGCTTTACGCCTGAGTGGTAAAGGGGTGATAGCTAATTATGGAACTTTCCTGGAAAAAAATTTTTTGCCTAAAAAAAGAAAAGATGAGTGTGGCTCACTTGCATACACATCTGAAAAGAGAATAAAAAATAAATAAAAGAAAGCAAACCACCCCCCCTCCTCGCCTTCAATACCCAAACCCCTTTGATGTCAACAGATTATTACCATTTCCCCCATTTTTTTGTTTTTGTTTTTGTTTTTGTTTTGTTTTTATGCTTTTTTTTGATACTAATATGTTAGCCTAGTGTAGTCTTCCATTGTTCACAACCGTCTTTTCACTGTTCCTTTTTTTTTCCTTCTCCTCCCCATCCCCACGCACACCCTTTTTTGCTTTTTGAAACAAACCTGATTTTTTTCTTCCAATCACACCACTTCCAATTTTTTTTCACCTGGCCTTTTTCATTGTGGGTGATTTTGGTGACTTTGGCGACTTATGAGGAGAGCTGCCAGGACTTGTCACCCTGATCCCTAGTTTGCTGGAGATCGTGCCGCTTCCGTTCAGCCCATTGAGCGTTGTGGTGCCCCCATTTCCGCTGTTTAATAGCCGTCGACGTGCCGGGCTGGTTACGCGTTTGTGAGTCGCGCTGATGTTGTTTGACAGCTTGGGGCTGGCGGGGACCTTTCTAATTGAGGGGGCGCGGTGCAGGGAGCTTATACCTGCGTGCATTAATTCCACATCGCTAAATGCGCCTAGTACGTGCCGCAGGCATTTGTCGCTTGAGACGACAAGGTCGAGGACTTTGCCGATGCGTTCTTGCGCGTCATATGAACGGTCCCCTCTGCGTGCAAAGAGATCCCGTGTTAAGATAGCGAGGTCCGTTCTGGCAGCGTCGTTGTGCTTGAGAGCGGTGTGGGCAAGGGTGGCAATGCGAGCACGGTCGCTGGTGGCAAGTCTGGCGCCTTCTGCTTCGTCTTCGAGCTCAGCCACACGGTGTTTCAATTCACCTACTTCTTCTGAGAGGGCGCGGTTCTGGTGCAGCGTCTTCTCGTGGACAGTCTCGCGTTTGTGGAGAAGCTCGGTCAGGTCGCGGACCCCGGTGCTGTAGATCTGCTCCTCGGACGTGGCGGAGGAGGCGGCACCGCTGAGGCTGCTTTTGCGCTCTGTCCCTGAGGTGTGCTGTCTGATGTATCGTGCCTTGCTGCTAGGGACAGAGAAGGGGCGGGGTTGGGGGCCAGAGTTTTCGTGTCGTGGGCGGCGTTTTGGGGCCTTCCGTACCTCCCGTCCAAGGAGGGAGGAGGAGGCGGGTGGGGTGCTGCTGCGAGGTGAAGAAGAGTGAAGATGTTTGCCGCGGTTGGCACATTCCAGGCAAAAGCTTGGTGGCGGCGGTGCGTCGACAGCCTGCTGGAGGAGCGCCAGCTGCGTTTCGCGGCGTGCGTGCATGCTTTTCTGCTCGGAGAGGATGAATTGGAGTTCGGTCTGGAGGTCGTTGTTCTGGAGCGTCAGCCTGCCCACCTCGGTGCTATGGGCGGTTCTCATCGCGCTTATCGTCGCACGCAGCTCCGCTATCAAATTGGCGTTTCCATGAGTCTTCGCTACCTTCAGCTTTGTGGCGATATTCGTCAGGCGAATTTGTTTGTTGTCATCCAGGCGGACCTGCCATCTTGCTGCCCACATCCGGACCCATTCCTCAGCAGGTTTAATCTCAAGCCCGCCCTGGTGGTCTATGTAGTCGACAAAAGACATCCAACTGCCTTCCCCAGCCACAGCGTCGAAGGCATCCTCCAGGTCACCGTGAAGCGCAGGTGGCATGCTGAAGAAATGGGGGAAAGGAAAGTGAAGCAAAGGTTGGACCAAAAAGATGGGGGGGCGGAGGGGGTGGGGTGGGGGATGTGGGTGTGTAGGGGGGTGGATGCCTGTAGAGAAGAAATATTTTTGGTGGAGTGTGAGTGCATGTGCCAGCCGATACCGTAGCAGGTTCTGTTGCAGCGCAGAGATTTTGCGTGGTACTTTTTTGCTCGGAAAATGCCAACCACGGTATGTTTTGGAGGAAGCAGTGTTTTTTTTCCAAACGGGTTGGAGGGGGGCGGTTTACACCCTTGGGGTTTTTTTGTATTTTTTTGGGGGTTTTTTATAGATCACCACAGGTGGTTAAAAGTGCCAAATTTTGGTTTCAACGGCCTCAAATCGTCGAAATTAGCCTAAAATAGGGGGTCAATACTCGTCGGTTCGCCGAATAGTGGACCCCGGTCGGCCCCCCACCCAGTAAACGGATGAATGAATAAATAATTTCATCGCACTCTTTTTTGTCACGGTTTTTGAGCTTTTTGTGAACCCCCTCAACCTTGCTCTCCAAAAAAGCTGTGCCTTTCTTGCGACAGTGCCCCAGCTCCTCTGCACTTTGATGCACGACCCTCGGCGTTCTTGCTGAATGCACATTTCAAAACGTAGGAACGACCTACACGAAGTGGTCTGTATTCTACAACACCCACATCCACCCGCACAGCAAGAGGAAGGTTCCGTAGCGCTGCTCCTCCAATATTTTTAGAATTAACAACAAGTTGTTTTATCAAAAAAGGTGTCGGTGAGAAAAACAAGCAACGGACACGCTAGGTAGAAAAATAAAAATGAGTATTTCTCTGCAGTGCTTTGCGGGAGGTCGTGCAGCTTCGAGGTCGCAGTGCGCAGCTGGCGGCGTCACTCTACGTGTCTCAGTCACTCGCGGGATTCCTCAAGTGGTTCGTCTCTGCTGCGTTTCGGACGGGATTCAACCACTAAATGCCACAGCTCTTCTCCCTTCACGGCGCTCGACACAACATCGCTGCAGCCGGTGAGGTAGATGCTCTCCAACGAAGTGCATGCACCAAGAAACCAGAAGGAGCTAATTTCTGTGGCACTGCTGAGTGGAGATAAGTCCAATGTACGCAGAGCACTGCATCCATGAAGGAAGTTGTGTCCAACTTGTGTGACACTGCTGAGTGGCGTTAAGTCCAGTGTCCGCAAAGACCTGCATCCAGCAAGGAAGCCGTCGCCGATGTGTGTAACATGGATCAACCCAGACAGGTCGATGCTTGTCAATGAAGTGCAGTGCCCGCAAGAAAGCTGTGCCCAATTTGAGTCACAACAGACTCAGCACTCAGATCAAGACTCGTCAACGATGCCTCCAGCAAGAAGTCAAGAGGAATCACCGTCGCAACCTCCGCCTGCAGAAGTAAACGCGCCACCTCAGGATCCCTCACAGTCTTCAGCCTCTCAGCCAAACGTTTTTAAAAATAGGATGGAACACCCCGTTCCGAAGAGGAATGCAGCCACCCCGAAAAAGTGGGGGTGTGTCGCCAGTCTGCGGTGAGAAACTCCTCCCTGAGTCAAAACTGCCGCTGGTTAGCGCTGGCTAAGGTTCCCTTTTCACCCGGTCACAATCGAGTCTCGCTCCGTCGGCGTTGACTGCACTGCAAAGCCCCACCGTCGTAAAAAGACACCACAAAAAGCGTAGGTAGGTGGGGGACCGGCAGGTTACAGACAGAGGCAGTACGGAGCTAAGGTGTCGGCGGTCGCGGGTTTCCGTGGAGGCCTGCCCCCCGTGGAGGTCTTGGGATCTGGGAGTTGTGGAAGTGATCGGCTCAGAGTACCCTGCATTCCATGCACGACTCGAGCTCCTTGTGGTAGGATATTGGGGTCCCGGGAAGCACCCTTCGCCCCGAGGTCCCACCACCCCAGACAGTTTGTAGGTCTCAAAGCACAACGTACTTGTCCAGGACCTGGCCGCTCTTGGGTTCTCTCAAAAAAAGATACTAATCCCGTACGCCCGTGCACCGCAAAAATGTGCTATGGGGGGCGGTCCGCCGTCGGGAGTCTTCAGCCTCTCAGCCGTGATGTCAGTCTCACCCAACGCATGAAGTGCTGCTCTGGCCTCCATCTTCGTCGTCGTCGACAGGACTATCGTGTCTCCAGCACTCAGCTGCGTCATGTCGTATCCTTCGTCCATCGCCACCCCACCGAAACTCATCACAAAGCCGTCTTCAGGCAACCCCACTGCAGACGCCACCTTCCGACGCATCACCGCAGGTGTGTCATCCTCACCCAGCTCCACCGTATCCTTCACTCCGTTCCACCCCTTGATTGTCAAATCCATTGTTGTGTCGCTCTGTATCATGGTAACGGAGGGTGATGGTGATGTGGAGAAGGTGAAGAAGTGTGGGGGAAATAAACAGGATGTTTTGTTTTTGAGCCACCGACCAGGGTCATACAAGATTCGGTGCAGTCAAAACAGCTTCCAGTGGTTGACAACGCAACACAGGAACGCATGCGACTCATCGGCTGCTCGTCGCTGCTGCCACAGCGATGTGTATGCAGAGTAGAAGGCACAGTCGTTGAGGTTGGCTCGCAGTGTGGTCTCAACCCTTTGCATCACAGAAAAGATTTTGAGAAGCAGGGAAATAGCTAACAGGCAAATTATGCGAGCTCGCATAATTCCTGATTTGAATGACAGTCTCAAACACCTACAAACAGTTTGGTACGGTAGATTTTATAGTCCCTGTTGTAAACTACACTGTTCCGTTCTTCCTTTTTCCTTTCAACATTTTTTATTCGCTTTTTTGTTGTTTGGGAGACACGCCCCACGTGCCGGTTCTGTGTAAAACATGGTACGGAACCACCTGCGTGCTGCCCCTTTTCATGTCTAACCATGGAAACTGTATCTCAAGTGAAAATAGTTTAAACTGCAGAAGACGCAAAACAAACTCGCGAACAACACCCCGCCATAGTGGCAAAACATGTAACCTTCCGCCCGGTACGGCCTTCACAGAGTTTCAGGAGGCTGAACAAGAACTACGATGTGTGTGTTACCCGTAAAAATGTAAAAAAAGATCGGGTCTTTTGTTTGTGCGCTCAAAGCCTGGAAGCAAAAAGGTGGAAAAAATGTGTTAAACTGTAGTATGGCTGTGATGGCTACTTGAGCACTCAAAGAAAACAAGCAAGCTTCTGTCTTTTTTCAATCTGTTTTGTTTGCCCGCAGCGCTGCCTCCAATCTTTTTAGAATTAACAACAAGTTGTTTTATCAAAAAAGGTGTCGTTGAGAAAAACAAACAACGGACGCGCAATGTGAAAAAAAGAGTGTTTCTCTGCAGTGATTTGCGGGAGGAGTGGCCTGTGAGGGTGTGCGTCGTGCAGCTTCGAGGTCGCAGTGCGCAGCTGGCGGCGTCACTCTGCGTGTCTCAGTCGCTTTTGCGGGATTCCTCAAGTGGTTCGTCTCTGCTGCGTTTCGGACGGGATTCAACCACTAAATGCCACAGCTTGCAGTTCCTCACTCTGCTTGACACAACATCGCTGCAGCCGCTGAGGTAGATGCTCTCCAACGAAGTGCATTGAGCAAGAAAATAGAAGGGGTCAATCTCTGTGACACTGCTGAGTGGTGATAAGTCCATTGTACGCAGAGCACTGCAATTATAAACGAGGCCGGCGCCAACTCGTGTGACACCGCTGAGTGGTGTTAAGTCCAGTGTACGCAAAGAACTGCATCCTTGAAGGAAGCCGTTCCCAATTTCTGTAACATGGATCAACCCAGAAAGGTCGATGCTTGTCAATGAAGTGCAGTTCAAAAGAAAGAAGTCCTCAATGTGAGTCACAACAGACTCAGCACTCAGATCAAGACTCGTCAACGATGCCTCCTCAAAGAAGTAATCAGAATCACCGTCGCAACCTCCGCCTGCAGAAGCAAACACGCCACCTCAGGATCCCTCACAGTCTTCAGCCTCTCAGCAGTGATGTCAGTCTCACCCAACGCATGAAGTGCTGCTCTGGCCTCGTATTTCGTCACCTTCGTCAACACAACCGTGTCTCCAGCACTCAGCTGCGTCATGTCGTATCCTTCGTCCATCGCCTCCCCACCGAAACTCATCGCAAAGCCGTCTTCAGGCAACCCCACTGCAGACGCCACCTTCCGACGCATCACCGCAGGTGTGTCATCCTCACCCAGCTCCACCGTATCCTTCACTCCGTTCCACCCCTTGATTGTCAAATCCATTGTTGTGTCGCTCTGTATCATGGTAACGGAGGGTGATGGTGATGTGGAGAAGGTGAAGAAGTGTGGGGGAAATAAACAGGATAATTTTGAGCCATCGACCAGGGTCACACAAGATTCGGTGCAGTCAAAACAGCTTCCAGTGGTTGACAACGCAACAGAGGAACGCATGCGACTCATCGGCTGCTCGTCGCTGCTGCCACAGCGATGTGCATGCAGAGTAGAAGGCGCAGTCGTTGAGGTTGGCTCGCAGTGTGGTCTCAACCCTTTGCATCACAGAAAAGATACATCCCACGGTCATCACACTCAAAGGTGTCTCACTAAGCCATGGTACACAGGGAACGGGCGAGAAAGGCAGCAGTGAGAAGAAAGGGGGAGGTAAGGACTGGGGGTTTATTGGGTTTTGGTTTTGGTTTTTGTCTTTGTTTTAAAGCTCTGCAAATCGCTGTTACACGCCCTTTTGAAATGACGTGAGAAGCAGGGAAATAGCTAACAGGCGAATTCTGCGAGCTCGCATAATTCCTGATGCGAATGACAGTCTCAAACACCTACAAACAGTTTGGTACGGTAGTGAGGGAGAATAGGTGTGTTTTTTACACATCTTTGATGTCTACTGAAAAGCTTGCCCCCCACAGAGTATACAACAGCACAAAGGGACACTCTTTTAGTTGTAAATGGGGTGTGCGTACTGGGCAGCTTCACTGACCACATGCTGTTCGCGGTCACGCCTATCCCACGCCGCTCAGCACCACCTGTAAACAATGCCCACACAGGAAGTACTCACAAATGATTTTGCGACCAATAAAAGGAAAGTTTGACAGAAGAAAGCAAAGGAGAATAGGTCTATAAGATGACCCTAAGCCAGCTTACGCGTCACCTTAGACTTGAAGTATGGTTTGATGCCCTGTCTTGCGGGGAATATTCATCATGTTGGTTTCTTGGGGAAAATGGTTTTGTTTTTTTTTTTTTGTTCTTTTTCAGTGTTTCCCAGCATCTCACCTAACTCTGAAAATAGGTGAGATTTTGCGGTTTTGCGGGTTTTTGTATAGGTGTGGCGAGCCCGGGCGCGCTTCGCGCGCCCGGGTCCCCACCTTAGCTCAAGTTGGGGGCCTCCGGCGGAATGTGAGAATTTCTCGGAGTTCGGCACTTCATTGATATTTGCACCAGGCACACGTGGTATACGAATTATCAGTAAACTCAGTACATTTACAAAATAAACGGCAGTCATGGCAGGCATGGCACCCAAGCGAAGCCACGGTACGCAACATTTCTAAAAATTGTTGACATGAATGTCACTGTCGTTGGAAGATTGGGGGGTCAGCTTGTTTTTGTGCCCAAAATTTTCTCAGCACTGCTGACCAGGGACATTGGGAACATAGGGATTTTTGCGGAGCAAAAAAAAAATCAAACAAATGGCGCCGCAGGCGAAAAAAAATTAGGGTACAGTGTAAAAATCTATCTTTTTACAGCACAAAGTCACACACCTAACCCTTTTTTGCGGAGCAAAAAAGGGAAAATGGCGCCGCAGGCAAAAAAAAATTGAGGTACAGCCTGAATGGTGCGGTCAGCAACCCAGTTCCCCATGGTACTCCCGTGGTTCAACCATGATTTTTTTTTTTTTTTTTTTTTTTTTTTTCCTGCAGGTGAGATTTCTCACCTCACTTTTTTTTTTTTTTTTTTTTTTTGTGAGATTTCTCACCCCAAAATCTCACCGTGGGAAACACTGTTCTTTTTTGATAAATTGTTGGAGTGGTGTTACTGTAGTTGCCTCGGTTGTGTTGCCACAGTTGTGCAATCTCCACTGTTTTTTGTTTGAAAACTTGGTTGTATTAGTGTAGACACCCGAGGATGAACTCCACTATATTTTTTTTTTGTTTAGTTTCAGTGTTTCCCAGCATCTCACCTAACTCTGAAAATAGGTGAGATTTTGCGGTTTTGCGGGTTTTTGTATAAAGGGGGGGTGGACCTATTATCCGGGTAGACCTATTATCCCTAGGATAATAGGTCCCCCTGTTTTGGAGTTAAATTTTAACTTTTTAACTTTTGGGATGGTAAAAAAAATTTTATTAAAAATTTGGGGTGGGATTCTGGCGTTCGGCCAGTTTGCGTGCTCGCTTTCATGCCGGTTTTGCCAGCGCAGGCTGCAGCAAGGCCATCTTCCTTCCTGGCGTTGCAGCTGGGGCAGAGGGTCTGAGGATGATGGTGGGGCTGGTTGGGCAGGTTGGGCTGCTTGTACTTCTGCTGCTGGGGCATCTATCTCCATCACCTCAGAGTCCACAGGGCTGTCTGGCTGCTCCACCTCCAAGACCTCTTCCTTCACCTGCAGCAGCTCCTCCTTCACCTCCCCTTTGCGCACCTTTGCCTTGTGCGTTGAACATCGCGTCCAGGCGCTTTTTTCCCTTAGGGAGGGCTTTTGGTGGCTTTGCTGCCAAAAGCTCGCATCGTCGTCCTCAGTCTCGTCGTCTTCAATCACCATCACGGCCTCCCTGTGAGTTTCCAGAGGTTCCGCAACACGTTAGCTAGCGCCGCAGGCGCACGGTACGCTACTTTTTCTTTCGCCATGCTGCATTCCCCCATTCCGGTTAAATTGATGAAAATTGTCCCCTACGAGTAGAATTCTGTGGGGGGGTAGGTGAGAGGCGGGTCGGAGCCCCCGCCCCTCACCTACCCCCACCCCAGCCCCAATCCAAAACCCAAATTACCTCCGTATGGACACGTATGGATTCTACCTTTTCAAAAATAATTCACGTATGGATTTCCATACGTTCCACACGTGGAGCGTATCTCTGGTTTACAGGATTGTGCATGTTTAAGGGTAAAAAGGGGGGGAAAGAGTGACCGGGATAGCAGCGGGATAACAGCGGGATAGCAGCGGGATAATAACAATTTTTAATCGACTTAAAATTTGGTCTGAAAGCGAAAATCTGAAATTTTAGGGTGGATAATAGGTCCACCGTCCCTTTAGGTGTGGCGAGCCCGGGCGCGCTTCGCGCGCCCGGGTCCCCACCTTAGCTCAAGTTGGGGGCCTCCGGCGGAATGTGAGAATTTCTCGGAGTTCGGCACTTCATTGATATTTGCACCAGGCACACGTGGTATACGAATTATCAGTAAACTCAGTACATTTACAAAATAAACGGCAGTCATGGCAGGCATGGCACCCAAGCGAAGCCACGGTACGCAACATTTCTAAAAATTGTTGACATAAATGTCACTGTCGTTGGAAGATTGGGGGGTCAGCTTGTTCTTGTGCCCAAAATTTCTCAGCACTGCCGACCAGGGACATTGGGAACATAGGGATTTTTGCGGAGCAAAAAAAAATCAAACAAATGGCGCCGCAGGCGAAAAAAAATTAGGGTACAGTGTAAAAATCTATCTTTTTACAGCACATAGTCACACACCTAACCCTTTTTTGCGGAGCAAAAAAGGGAAAATGGCGCCGCAGGCAAAAAAATATTGAGGTACAGCCTGGATGGTGCGGTCAGCAACCCAGTTCCCCATGGTACTCCCGTGGTTCAACCATGATTTTTTTTTTTTTTTTTTCCTGCAGGTGAGATTTCTCACCTCACTTTTTTTTTTTTTTTTTTTTTGTGAGATTTCTCACCCCAAAATCTCACCGTGGGAAACACTGTTTAGTTTTAATTGTGGAATAATAAGAAATGTAATGTCTGTGAGGTGGTGCAGAATGACATTTTTGTTAACGAAGCCTGCCAAGCACGATGCATCGAAGAAGAAGAAAATAGGGGCAAAAAAAAAAGGGAAACAAAAATAAACTTAAAAGATGGGTGTGCCCGGCATGCACACATTACACAATTTTGCTAATGGAAGCTGTGCAAACCCTCCTAACGAGAGAAATTTTCGCATAATTTATTCAGTGGGGTGAGGAGGGAAGGGAAGGGAAGGGAGAGGTGGGAACGGAGCGTTAAGGGAACAAGACTACCCCACACTGCGGCACTCTTGAAATCGTACAACAAAAAAAATATGGTGGCGGCTGCCGGTCGATGCCTTGGTAGACCTGTCGCCGCCATGACCATCACTGACCGTCCGAAACAAAAGAAAGAAACGGGCAATGACCGGGAACGACTGGCCGCTGGGCGATGACGGTCGAGGGTGGCAGGTATGCAGGTAACCAGGTAACCAGGTAACCAGGTAACCAGGTAACCAGGTAACCAGGTAACCAGGTAACCAGGTAACCAGGTAACCAGATACCCAAGTACACAGACCCATGCAGTGGCATGACCTCAAGTGTGGGTGACCCCACACATTGAGGGAATGCGACACCGGAAAAATCACCACCTGACCCTGTCTTCGTGCCTGTCAATGCCAAGCATCTGCACGGTAGGTCATCGTACTCATCTATTGCCCGAAGGCTATTGCACAGAAATGATGTTTACGCAAATATCAAGAACGCAGCTTGTTTAGTACACCTATATAATTATGCAAGACTTAGTATATCGCGAACACGGTCAGGCTTGCACGCCTCTGGCCAGAGGCCAGCCCCACTAAATGATATGCAGCAGACACTCATTGCAGATTTTCATTTTCATTCGGTAAAAAATTAATGGGTGCGCAAGTTTCTATACCTAATACCCCAACCCTCACCCATACATTCCATTACACACACCAAAACAGATCGAATCCACCAGCGCATGCGACGGAAGCAGATTCAGATTGTGAGCAGAGTTCGGTTATTATGGTGGTGGAAAGGGGGGTGGGAACACTTTGTAAGTCACTGCTATTGCCATTAACCAGGGAGCATAGCTAGTGCAAGAAATTCGACTTTGGAAACCTTCCGGAAAGTCTGTCCTCTGCTTCCGGAGGACTAGACACAAGAAAATATTGTTTGTTCCCCCAGAAACCAGTGCACAATTCACACTCCTTGTGGGTGGCCTTGTTGCCTTTTCGTCATAGTAATTTTGGCCCAGGCATGCTCTCGAAGCATGACAATTTAGTGTGTATGGGGCAGGGTGTTGTTTTGTTCTGAATTCTCGTTGTTGTAACATCTAAGTCAATCGCGGGTGGTGGTTGTGTAGCGTGAGGCACTCTTTTTAACAAACTTCCTGCAGTTGCTATGCACTGTTATTTCTTCGGATTTATCATCATACAGCGTAACATAGTGGATTCGCCTGGTCGACACAACCTTTGATAGATACGGGATAACCAACCCCCTTCGACCCCTTGTGGGTTCACTGAACAAGCCCTAGTGGTAGTTAAACGCGATTGACATTTACATTCCTAGAGATGAAAGAACAAGATAACACTTCTGTACCCGCGCATCAAAATTGTGGAAAACTTTGCACCCCAAACACCCTCAACAACGCCCGCCAAAAGGCGCCCCTTGTTGCTGGGAGTTGGTTCTCATGTTTGATACACTGCACAGCAGGCATTCCTCTGAGTCCAACGCATGTTTGGCCTGTCTGCGGCGTTGTACTTCAGGTGCACGAAGACAGGGTCTGGTGGTAAATTTTGCGTAGTACTGCGACGTGGTACTACGTGGGTCTGGGAACCTGGTACCTGGGTACAGGATATTTGTTGTAAAGACATCTTCCACCATGCATTGAGGAGGGTAAGACAGTCGTCGCAGTTTCTACCTGATAGCATTACAACATTTAACTTCTCCACACGGGGGTCTTGGGCCGTTCATTCGGTTATACCTTGACTACCGGAAGATATTCTTGAGGCCTTTTTGGTCTCTAGAATATCCGGTCTTCCCGAACGGAGGCACACTTTGTGTGTTACTACGACCTGGCAATTTCCAGCAGTAGGTTAAGTAATATTTCTTGTAAATTGTTGGATCATTATCTCCTCAGTGCATGCCCCACGTGACTGGACACTTTTGTGTTTGTCATGTGGAGCTGTGGTTGCTCTTTCACGACTTTTTTCCTTGTATCCAGTGTACCCAGTACCCAGTGCCCTGTCACGACTTTTTCCGTGACAAAAAATTTGGTTTCTTGACAAAATCCATTTCTGTCACGACTTTTTCCTTGACAAAAAGTTCGGTTTCCTTGACAAAATCCATTTTTTCATTGACATTTTTTTGTCACTGAATTTTTGGATTTGTCACGAAATCGAATTTTTTTCATAGGGTGAAAACGATCGTTTTTTTTTTTTTTTTTTCACGGGTCAGGAAAGATCTTTTGTCTTTTTTTGTCTTTTTTCGAGAGAAAAAAAAAAAAATCAAGATTTTCAGGATTTTTGTCTTTTTTTTTCAGGATCTCTCGAGATCTTTGAGATCTTTGAAAAATCCTGAAAAAAAAAGGAAAAAAAGAGAAAAAAAGATGAAAAAGATCTTGAAAATCTTTTTTTTCTCAAAAAAAAGATAAAAAAGATTTTTGGGATTTTGAAAAATCTTTTTGGGAAAAAAAAAAAAAAAGATTTTGAAAATCTTTTTTTTTTTTTTCAAAGATTTCTCAAGATCTCGAGATTTTTCATGAAATTTCATGGATTTTTCCAGGATTTTTCAGGATTTTTCCAGGATTTTCAAATCTTTTCTCTTTTTTTTTTTTCTCCCAAAAATCTTTTTTTTTTTTTTTTTTTCGGGAGAAGAGGATTTTTTTTCTCGAAAAAAAAAAAAAAAAAAAAGATCTTTCCCGACCCGTGTTTTTTTTTTTTTTTACGGATCTGGGAAAAAGTGATCGTACTTTTTTTTTTTTTTTTTTTTTTCACGATCGTGAAGAAAAAAAAAAAACGATCGTTTTTTTTTTTTTTTTTTTTCTTCACGATCGTGAAAAAAAAGCACCTTTTTCTTCACGATCGTGAAGGAAAAAAAAAAACGATCGTTTTTTTTTTCCCATATTATGTCGTTGATCGCTGGCCCACACCAGGGAGGGAGCCCCCACAGGTGCCCACAACCCCCCTGAAATCGGCCGAGAGTAACTTTTAGCGGTGTTTTGACGTAAAATGTCACCTTTTTTGCCATTTTTGGGGTGTACTTTTCTGGAACAAAATTCGCAAAACCCGAAATACGAATCGTAAAAAATCGCGACATTCTATGACATGCGTATACCATGAAGCAGCATGTCACGGCATGGCATGTAACATGCACATGTAATATCGCCAAAAACCTAGTCGTAGTAACATCATCACTGTGCAAACCCCTGTCCATCCAATACAATTCACACTCTTTGTGGGTGGTCTTGTTGCCTTTTTGCCACAGTAATTTTTGGCCCGGCAGGCATGCTCTTGAAGCATGGCAATTTAGTGTGTGGGCAGGGTGTTGTTTTGTTCTGAATTCCCTTTGTTATAATATCTATCCAATCGCGAGTGGTTGTATGTGTATCGTGAGACACTCTTTTTAACCCTTTACGGACCAAGAGGACATTTATGCCCATTGTGGCGGGGGATGCGGCGTTCAACACCAGGCCAAGTTGGCCAAAAGCCCCAACTTTTGTACTGTCCAACCTCTGTACAATTACGGTATATTTCGTTGGCTGGTGGTCTGAAGAGTGATCTGACCATATTCTCCAGGTATAACAAATGCCCAAATAATGCATTGGCGAAGGAATTTTGCACTTTTGACCATCACACATTACTTGTATTTTTTACCGGTTTTTTAATGAGTACAACCTATGTCAGAGCACGCTGTCCACAGATTTTAGAATTTGGGGGGGTCACGCAAGGATGATACGCCTGTATTTTTTTTTTTTTTTTGGTATTTTTTGAGCTGAGATTTTCAAAAAAGACCAAAAATACCAGGGTCAACCGCTGTGATGCTCATTGTTTAGAACACAGGGCTATTTCTAAATATGGGGTCCGGAGTCCAAAATCCAATCCGGGACACAATTTTGGCAGATTTATTTTGGGCCAAAAACGTCTTTATTTACATTTTTGGGATTCGCCCGTGCAGTGGTGGGGTCAATCTCGAAAATTGGATTTGTGTTGGATTTTTTTGACCACTTAAATTTTGGGAAATACGAGCCCGGTCACTTATACGTGGGCCCATTTTCGGCTAAAATTTTCCTCAAAATCCGGGTTTGTAAAATTGACCCTTCTGTGAAGGAAGGTTGTGGAAAAGGGTCCTTATTTGCATTTTTGGAAGCCGCCCGTGCAGTGGTGGGTCAATTTGCAGAATTGGGCAAGTTCTTGCAAGATAACGGGTAATGTTTGTTAGATCTAAGGAGGGAAGGGGAGCGTTTGTAGCTCACACAGCACCCCAAACCCTGGCCTCTCTGTCCACAGCACACAGCTCTTCCCCTGAGTTCCATTTGTGCCTCAACATGCTGAGCGCATCTTCAGTACGATGGGTGGATGAGCGAGAAGAGGCGCAACTGGCTAGTTGCACCAAAGCTGCACAAGCTTGTGGTCGTAGCACGCAGTTTGCGCGAGGGCAAGCCGCCACAAGAGAATGGTTGGTGGGATGAGGAGAAGCTGGTGCAGGAGGAGAAGGAGCGTGCGGGAGCTATTGACTGCGACGCGACAGCTGAGGACCCCAAGGTTGATGATGATGCTGAGCATCACGACTCTGACATCAGTGAAGGCTCTTGGGACTAAACGCATACAGTCTTGTCCGTACCCATTTCTCCCACACAAGTCACCACCCTTGTGACTTGCCTGTAACAGTGGAAACGTTTCCCTCCCAGCCGCAAACCCGTTCAGTGTATCGTGAGCCACTGCAGTGACCCACTCACGCTCGACCCTGTCCCTCCTTGTAAACAGTTCGCCTTCTCCTACGTTGTGCTGAGGAAAACCAAAAAACATGCTCAAAAATGATGTGGGCACGGGGGTCAGACTCCACTTCTGACCACCTAAAATTAGGTCATACACGTGTTATACCCCAAACTGACCAAGAAATTTTCCCAGTGTTCGATGGTGATCGAATTAAATCGGTGGTAAAAAGTGAAAAATGGGGCATGCCAGGCCCACGTCAATCAGCCTAAAAATGTTGCAACTTTAAACGCGCGTCTCTCCCGTACACCAATACACACTTTTTAACACATACAGTACAGCAAGGGAAAACCAAGGGATTTTACCCTGTGTTCTCCTTGTTACGGCTGCACTAACCTAATCATCAAAACTGCTAGATTTTGGCTTTATCTAAAAGATCGACATCAATTCTTACGAAATATAATTTATTTTACGATTTTAAGTAGAATTCTGTTTGCAGGGCGAAGTCACGAGGCAGGGGGTGATTTTGGGGTGAGCGCCAAAAAAAGTCGTTTTCCTAGGGTTGACCCACCTCCCTCCAGCATCCAACGACATGACATTTTCACGAAAGTTGTCGATTCTTGCCTTATTCTTGTCACACAGAAAAAAAAAATGTTTTTACGAAAATGAGTAGAACCCCATTACCCCTACCAACGTGTGGCATTCGTGCGCCACTATAGTGGAACTTGCTATGGGTAAAAACGGTTTTCTGGTTTTAGTGCCTCGCTGGCGACATCCGGTGGGGGGGATTCTGGTGTGAGAATGTTCTCGATTTTTGCTTTATTTGAAAGATTCGCCACAAAATCGTTTCAAGGAAAAGAGTCGGTCAAAAAGTCCAAGTAGAACCCCGTATATATTGGCGCCATTAGCAGAGCCACATATGTGGCTCCTGGACTGTTAGGGTAGACTGAAAAAATTAAATAGTTTTTCTGGCCTCAATACCCCAATATTGCGATTTTCTGTTCAGGTAATTTTTGGAAGAGCAACTATTTTTCGTGTTTTTTCGTGTTTTCCACCCTGTGGTTAGGTGTGCGCCGGGTCGTCACCTTGGAAACTCTCCCTTGCCACCCATTTCACGCCCATGCCCCCTTGTACTACCAGGGGTTAAGTTTGACCCGGTTTTCCGGTTTTGAAAACCGGGTTTTCCCGGTTTCCGGTTTTTTCAAAAAAAAAAAAAAAATTGAGATTCGGGATTTTTGAAAAAAATCTTAACGTACACTCTCTGTTGATTCTAAAACGGGGGAGGGTAAAAAAGGCGTGAAAGGTAAATTGGGGAAGAGGTTGAAAAGTTGGAACGCTTCCTCACCCCAGATCACACTACAATACAAAGGTTTGGGTTTGAATAGGGTGGGTTCTTCTGACGATGAAACCTACTCCCTTCTAAACTTTCTTTTTTTTTTTTTTTTTTTTTTTGAAAAATAAATAAAACTCCTCTCGAAATTGTTCAAGATTGAACTGAGAGAAAGAAGAAACCCCAAACCCTCCCAGACCAAACGGTCTAACCTGTTGTATTGACATAGTGTGGGGAGAATGAGGAGCACAAGAATCGTCTTCGCGCATACTAAAAGATTTCCTACGATATGTCACAAGTGTCATGTCACCGAAAAAAATTTTTTTGGACCAGACCTGGACCGGACCTGAAGGAAGTCCGGTTCCCACCCACCCCCCCCCCAGCAGCCCAACCTCCTCATATCGAGCAAGAATAAGGGATCGGCAATCATAAAAAAGTAGCGTACCGTGGCTGCGCCTGTGGCGCAGCCAAAATTTATGAGCAGTAGCCCTACCATGTCATAGTTTGGCTGTGAAAATGTTCGATTTTATATCACAGCTGTGAGGAGTATATTAACGCGTTTATTGGCGAAGAGCGACGCCTCAGTTTCCTCCCCCTGGCGGATCTTTGTGCCGCACAAACACTGGCTATGGAAGTCAGAAAAAGTCGTTCAAAGAGCTGGTGGGTTTAGACCTGGGGCTGGGTAGAATTTTGGGGTCGCTGGCATTTTTTTGTGACTTTTCATCATTATTTTTGTGTGGGTGGGAAAAACCGGAAAAAACCGGAAAAACCGGGATCAGGGTATTAGCTTGGTACTCAGAAGTAGGTTCAAAAACCTAATTCTGAAATTTTTCGGGGGGAAAAAAAAAATATAGATTTGGATTTCGGGGGGAAATATGGGGGAAAGAACCGTGGTTGAACCACGGGAGTACGCAGTACCCTTGGGAACTGGGTTGCTGACCGCACCATCCAGGCTGTACCTTAAAATTTTTTTGCCTGCGGCGCCATTTTTCCTTTTTTGCTCCGCAAAAAAGGGTTCGTTGAGCTCCATTTGACGGACGGAGCTTGAACCCAACTATGAGTGAGAAAAAATATGTGGCGAAAAGAATAAAAGTAGCGTACCGTGCGCCTGCGGCGCAAGCTTTCACACCCTTCCCATGACATTGTTTGCCTGTAAAATAGTGCAATTTTAAAGCGCGATTTTAGAATGTTGCATACCGTGGCTTCGCCAGGAACCTTTGGGTGCCATGACCACCGTTTCTTGTAAATGTATTGAGGTTACCGACAATAAGGCTGACACCCACTACGGATTGCGGATCACCAGTGGCTGAAAGCTACCAAGGTTGCACAGAGGAGGGGAGGCTTTTCCGCAGGGTTGGGGTGGTGTAGGTTTGCCGTGTTCACAAAATACCGAGAAAATTTTTCGCTTCGTTTCCCCCACAGAAAAAAATGACTGCCTCACACAAAACCACCTTTTTGGTGGGGGCTAGGGGGGCTATATAATACCCTGCTATAACCCCACCAAAAAAAAAAAATTCAAAAAACCTAATTCTGGAAAAAATCCAAAATCCAAGCTTATACCCTGACCGGGATTTGGCGAAAAATAAAAAAGCTAACTTATCCGCTGGTACTACTAGGGGAAAAAAAAAAAACGATCGTGAAAAAAAAAAAACGATCGTGAAAAAAACCGTCACGATCGTTCTCACACTATGTTTTTTGTCAATGAAAAAATCGGTTTGTCACGAAATCGATTTTTTTTTGTCACGAAATCGAATCTTTCGAAAAAATTTCGTGACAAAATTCCGTGACAAATCGGTGTCACGGTAATTTTCGAGGCCGAAATCGAACTTTTCTCAAAAAAAATGGTTTTGACTGATGAACGTTGGGTACTGGGAAGTGGAGGCTTCAAAAAGAAAACAACTTCGTGTAGCGTTTTCTTGGCCGTGTTTTTGTTTTTTTTTCTTTTTCTTGAAAAATTGAGAACGCGCAGACTCGCTTTTTTCTCGTGCGAGCTCCACGTCTCTCGTTTCTTCCCCTCTCTGTCCGAAGAGTGCGCAGCTGGCGGCGTCACTCTGCGTGTCTCAGTCGCTTCCGGGATTCCTCAAGTGGTTCGTCTCTGCTGCGTTTCGGACGGGATTCAACCACTAAATGCCCCCACTCACATTCCCTCACTCTGCTTGACACAACATCGCTGCAGCCGGTGAGGTAGATGCTCTCCAACGAAGTGCATCCATAAAGAAAGAAGATGGAGCCAATCTCTGTGACACTGCTGAGTGGTGTTAAGTCGAGTGTACGCAGAGCACTGCATCCAACAAGGAAGCTGCGTCCAACTTGTGTCACACCGCTGAGTGGTGTTAAGTCCAGTGTACGCAAAGAACTGCATCCTTGAAGGAAGCCGTTCCCAATTTCTGTAACATGGATCAACCCAGACAGGTCGATGCTTGTCAATGAAGTGCACTCATAAAGAAAGAATTCGCCAATTTGAGTCACAACAGACTCAGCACTCAGATCAAGACTCGTCAACGATGCGCTCCACAAGAAGTCACCAGGAATCACCGTCGCAACCTCCGCCTGCAGAAGCAAACACGCAACCTCAGGATCCCTCACACTCTTCAGCCTCTCAGCACTAAACGTTTTTAAAAATAGGATGGAACACCCCGTTCCGAAGAGGAATGCAGCCACCCCGAAAAAGTGGGGGTGTGTCGCCAGTCTGCGGTGAGAAACTCCTCCCTGAGTCAAAACTGCCGCTGGTTAGCGCTGGCTAAGGTTCCCTTTTCACCCGGTCACAATCGAGTCTCGCTCCGTCGGCGTTGACTGCACTGCAAAGCCCCTTGGTCCACCGTCGTAAAAAGACACCACAAAAAGCGTAGGCAGGTGGGGGACCGGCAGGTTACAGACAGAGGCAGTACGGAGCTAAGGTGTCGGCGGTCGCGGGTTACCGTGGATGCCTGCCCCCCGTGGAGGTCTTGGGATCTGGGAGTTTTGTGGGAGTGATCGGCTTAGAGTACCCTGCATAGTTCATGCTTACATGGTGTACTCGGATCCTGATCCATAAGTGCGGTAGGATATTGGGGTCCCGGGAAGCACCCTTCGCACCGAGGTCCCACCACCCCAGACAGTTTATAGGTCTAAAAGCACAACGTACTTGTCCAGGACCTGGCCGCTCTTCGGTTCTCTCGAAAAAAAGATACTAATCCCGATACGCCCGTGCACCGCAAAAATGTGCTATGGGGGGCGGTCCGTCGCCGGGACTCTTCAGCCTCTCAGCAGATAAACGTTTTTAAAAATAGGATGGAACACCCCGTTCCGAAGAGGAATGCAGCCACCCCGAAAAAGTGGGGGTGTGTCGCCAGTCTGCGGTGAGAAACTCCTCCCTGAGTCAAAACTGCCGCTGGTTAGCGCTGGCTAAGGTTCCCTTTTCACCCGGTCACAATCGAGTCTCGCTCCGTCGGCGTTGACTGCACTGCAAAGCCCCTTGGTCCACCGTCGTAAAAAGACACCACAAAAAGCGTAGGTAGGTGGGGGACCGGCAGGTTACAGACAGAGGCAGTACGGAGCTAAGGTGTCGGCGGTCGCGGGTTTCCGTGGAGGCCTGCCCCCCGTGGAGGTCTTGGGATCTGGGAGTTGTGGAAGTAATCGGCTCAGAGTACCCTGCATTCCATGCACGACTCGAGCTCCTTGTGGTAGGATATTGGGGTCCCGGGAAGCACCCTTCGCCCCGAGGTCCCACCACCCCAGACAGTTTGTAGGTCTAAAAGCACAACGTACTTGTCCAGGACCTGGCCGCTCTTGGGTTCTCTCGAAAAAAAGATACTAATCCCGTACGCCCGTGCACCGCAAAAATGTGCTATGGGGGGCGGTCCGCCGTCGGGACTCTTCAGCCTCTCAGCAGTGATGTCAGTCTCACCCAACGCATGAAGTGCTGCTCTGGCCTCGTACTTCTTCACCTTCGTCAACACAACCATGTCTCCAGCACTCAGCTGCGTCATGTCGTATCCTTCGTCCATCGCCACCCCACCGAAACTCATCACAAAGCCGTCTTCAGGCAACCCCACTGCAGACGCCACCTTCCGACGCATCACCGTAGGTGTGTCATCCTCACCCAGCTCCACCGTATCCTTCACTCCGTTCCACCCCTTGATTGTCAAATCCATTGTTGTGTCGCTCTGTATCATGGTAACGGAGGGTGATGGTGATGTGGAGAAGGTGAAGAAGTGTGGGGGAAATAAACAAGATGTTTTGTTTTTGAGCCATCGACCAGGGTCACACAAGATTCGGTGCAGTCAAAACAGCTTCCAGTGGTTGACAACGCAACACAGGATCGCATGTGACTCATCAGCTGCTCGTCGCTGCTGCCACAGCGATGTGTATGCAGAGTAGAAGGCACAGTCGTTGAGGTTGGCTCGCAGTGTCGTCTCAACTCTTTGCATCACAGAAAAGATACATCCCACGGTCATCACACTCAAAGGTGTCTGACGAAGCCATGGTACACAACAGGGAACGGGCGAGAAAGGCAGCAGTGAGAAGAAAGGGGGAGGTAAGGACTGGGGGTTTATTGGGTTTTGGTTTTGGTTTTTGTCTTTGTTTTAAAGCTCTGCAAATCGCTGTTACACGCCCTTTTGAAATGACGTGAGAAGCAGGGAAATAGCTAACAGGCGAATTATACGAGTTCGCATAATTCCTGATTTGAATGACAGTCTCAAACACCTACAAAACAGTTTGGTACGGTAGTTTTTATAGTCCCTGTTGTAAACCACACTGTTTTGTTCTTGCTTTTTCCTTTCAACATTTTTTATTCATGTGCTTTTTTGTTGTTTGGAGACACACCCCACGTGCCGGTTCTGTGGAAAACATGGTACGGAACCACCTGTGTGCTGCCCCTTTTCATGTCTATCCATGGAAACTGTATCAGAAGTGAAAATAGTCTAAACTGCAGAAGACGCAAAACAAACTCGCGAACAACACCCTGCCACAGTGGCGAAACGTGTAACCTTCCGCCGGTACAACCTTCACAGAGTTTCAGGAAGCTGAACAAGAACTCCGATTTTATGTGTCATCGGGAAAATTTGAAAAGAGATGTCGTTGAGAAAAACAAACAACGGACGCGCAATGTGAAAAAATGAGTGTTTCTCTGCAGTGCTTTGCGGGAGGAGTGGCCTGTGAGGGTGTGCGTCGTGCAGCTTCGAGGTCGCAGTGCGCAGCTGGCGGCGTCACTCTGCGTGTCTCAGTCGCTTGCGGGATTCCTCAAGTGGTTCGTCTCTGCTGCGTTTCGGACGGGATTCAACTACTAAATGCCACAGCTCTTCTTTCCTCACTGTCCTCGACACAACATCGCTGCAGCCGGTGAGGTAGATGCTCTCCAACGAAGTGCAGCCAGAAAGAAACCAGAAGGAGCCAATCTCTGTGACACTGCTGAGTGGTGATAAGTCCAGTGTACGCAGAGCACTGCATCCAGCAAGTAAGCCGCTGCCAACTTGTGTCACACCGCTGAGTGGTGTTAAGTCCAGTGAACACAAAGAAGTGCATCCTTCAAGGAAGCCGTTCCCAATTTGTGTAACATGGATCAACCCAGAAAGGTCGATGCTTGTCAATGAAGTGCAGTTCAGAAGAAAGAAGTACCCAATGTGAGTCACAACAGACTCAGCACTCAGATCAAGACTCGTCAACGATGCGCTCTTCAAGAAGTCATGAGGAATCACCGTCGCAACCTCCGCCTGCAGAAGCAAACACGCAACCTCAGGATCCCTCACAGTCTTCAGCCTCTCAGCAGTGATGTTAGTCTCACCCAACGCATGAAGTGCTGCTCTGGCCTCGTATTTCGTCACCTTCGCCGCCGTCAACACAACCGTGTCTCCAGCACTCAGCTGCGTCATGTCGTATCCTTCGTCCATCGCCTCCCCACTGAAACTCATCTCAAAGCCGTCTTCAGGCAACCCCACTGCAGACGCCACCTTCCGACGCATCACCGCAGGTGTGTCATCCTCACCCAGCTCCACCGTATCCTTCACTCCGTTCCACCCCTTGATTGTCAAATCCATTGTTGTGTCGCTCTGTATCATGGTAACGGAGGGTGATGGTGATGTGGAGAAGGTGAAGAAGTGTGGGGGAAATAAACAAGATGTTTTGTTTTTGAGCCATCGACCAGGGTCACACAAGATTCGGTGCAGTCAAAACAGCTTCCAGTGGCTGACAACGCAACACAGGATCGCATGTGACTCATCGGCTGCTCGTCGCTGCTGCCACAGCGATGTGTATGCAGAGTAGGAGGCACAGTCGTTGAGGTTGGCTCGCAGTGTCGTCTCAACTCTTTGCATCACAGAAAAGATACATCCCACGGTCATCACACTCAAAGGTGTCTCACTAAGACATGGTACACAGGGAACGGGCGAGAAAGGCAGCAGTGAGAAGAAAGGGGGAGGTAAGGACTGGGGGTTTATTGGGTTTTGGTTTTAGTTTTTGTCTTTGTTTTAAAGCTCTGCAAATCGCTGTTACACGCCCTTTTGAAATGACGTGAGAAGCAGGGAAATAGCTAACAGGCGAATTATGCGAGCTCGCATAATTCCTGATTTGAATGACAGTCTCAAACACCTACAAAACAGTTTGGTACGGTAGTGAGGCAGAATAGTTGTGTTTTTTACACATCTTTGATGTCTACTGAAGAGCTTGCCCCCCACAGAGTATACAACAGCACAAAGGCACACTCTTTTAGTTGTAAATGGGGTGTGCGTACTGGGCAGCTTCACTGACCACACGCTGTTCGCGGGCACGCCTATCCCACGCCGCTCAGCACCACCTGTAAGCAATGCCCCTACAGGAAGTACTCACAAATGATTTTGCGACCAATAAAAGGAAAGTTTGACAGAAGAACGCAAAGGAGAATAGGTCTATAAGATGACCCTAAGCCAGCTTACGCGTCACCTTACACTTGAAGTATGGTTTGATGCCCTGTCTTGCGGGGAATATTCATCATGTTGGTTTCTTGGGGGAAATGGTTTTGTTTTTTTTTTTTTTTTTTGTTCTTTTTTGATAAATTGTTGGAGTGGTGTTACTGTAGTTGCCTCGGTTGTGTTGCCACAGTTGTGCAATCTCCACTGTTTTTTGTTTGAAAAGTTGGTTGTATTAGTGTAGACACCCGAGGATGAACTCCACTATTTTTTTTTTTGTTTAGTTTTAATTGTGGAATAATAAGAAATGTAATGTCTGTGAGGTGGTGCAGAATGACATTTTTGTTAACGAAGCCTGCCAAGCACGATGCATCGAAGAAGAAGAAAATAGGGGCAAAAAACGGAAAGAAAAATAAACTTAAAAGATGGATGTGCCCGGCATGCACACATTACACAATTTTGCTAATGGAAGCTGTGCAAACCCTCCTAACGAGAGAAATTTTCGCATAATTTATTCAGTGGGGTGAGGAGGGAAGGGAAGGGAAGGGAGAGGTGGGAACGGAGCGTTAAGGGAACAAGACTACCCCACACTGCGGCACTCTTGAAATCGTACAACAAAAAAAATATGGTGGCGGCTGCCGGTCGATGCCTTGGTAGACCTGTCGCCGCCATGACCATCACTGACCGTCCGAAACAAAAGAAAGAAACGGGCAATGACCGGGAACGACTGGCCGCTGGGCGATGACGGTCGAGGGTGGCAGGTATCCAGGTATCCAGGTACCCAGGTACCCAGGTACCCAGGTAACCAGATACCCAAGTACACAGACCCATGCAGTGGCATGACCTCAAGTGTGGGTGACCCCACACATTGAGGGAATGCGACACCGGAAAAATCACCTGACCCTGTCTTCGTGCCTGTCAATGTCAAGCATCTTCACGGTAGGTCATCGTACTCATCTGCCCGAAGGCTATTGCACAGAAATGATGTTTACGCAAATATCAAGAACGCAGCTTGTTTAGTACACCTATATAAAAAAAAAAATGGTTTTGACTGATGAACGTTGGGTACTGGGAAGTGGAGGCTTCAAAAAGAAAACAACTTCGTGTAGCGTTTTCTTGGCCGTTTTTTTTTTTGTTTTTTTCTTTTTCTTGAAAAATTGAGAACGTGCAGACTCGCTTTTTTCTCGTGTTTCTTCCCCTCTCTTTGTCCGAAGATGAACACCACTATATTTTTTTCTTTTTCTGATCCCTTTCTTTAAAACCATGCTGTCCTCAAAAAAATCCATTTTCGTGGTTTGCCATCTGACACTCAGAGCACTTCGTACACAATGGTGAAGCAAATGACTGGAACTGGTGGCTTTTCATATGGTTTCAACGTTGTAGGCCAACAGTGAACACCACAAAAAAATGCTCGAGAGACTCCTTCCTCTTTGCTTGTTGCTCAAAAGACTATAAACGGGGGGAAAATAAAGGTTGTTTTGTTGTTCGCTTCCACGCGGGATACGCAGACGCGCGACTTTTCACGAGGGTCTCGAGCATTTTGTCAAATACTACGTGTTTACTAAAAGTAAAATTATAAAACCTCCCGTCAAGTCATTTACCTTTTCACCGTCGCATCCCACTCTCATAAACCGGGGGTCCAGTCGTAGAGCTACAACGGGTGATCGTCTGAGAGAAAGATTGTTTCATATACCGTATTCGTACAAAAAAAAATATCGTAAAAAAAAAGGTCGAACTTCCAGAAAAATTCTGAAAAGGTCGAACATTATTACGGTCGATAATTTTTGTACGAATACAGTACTTTCTGTTCTGAAGGTGCACTGAGAGAAAGGAAGAAAAACTTTTTTTGTTTGATCATAGCATATGTTGCTGCTATCACGGGAGCAACCACAGAAATCTTTTTTTTTTTCCTTCTCAGCTGAAGTTTCGAAAATACAAGCAATGCAGGACCTGTCCTACGCAGAGAACAGACACAACAGCGCTCTTCAAAATCTTAAACATACACAAAAGCGAAATGGTTTTGGGACGCACCTAGCTAGTCAAGGCGGAGGGAACAGAATTAGCACAGGGGGTTTTTCAAACTGTACATTTTTTTTTTCCAAAAAACAGGAACGGAACGGGAACACAGCAAAAGATGAATATATTGCAACTATACACGCACACTCTGAACAAAAAAAATTTGTTGAAATCTTGAAATACAAAATAAAAAGACCTTCTCGTGAACAGTGCACGACCTTTGGGTACTATAACCGGGAGTGCACCGTGGGGGGTGGACCTCCCCTACATCCATTTCGTTGATAATCTACAGACAAGGTATTTCAACATGTGCATGCAATGCATAGAGAGCATAGGTATAGGGATCAGAAAAAATTCCCAAAAAAAAAAAAAAAAAAAAAAAAAAAAAAAAAAACACACACACACACACACAATGTTCCAAAAAGGGGTCGAGCAGGAGAGCACATGCGAGAATGGGAGCCCAACACCTCACTAAGGCGTACAGTGCAGATGATTCGTTTCCGTAACTATAAATATGGTGGACCGTAATAATGTTGGGACGGCAATTTTTCGCCCCCCCCCAGCCGTCCCAACAGTATTACGGTCCAACATATTTACAGGTACGGCATTTCATCTATTTTTGTATTCGGAGTGCTTCGTATCTTGGGTGATCTATGATTGTCCTCCGTGAGACACGTAACAGGCTGTGAGAGCTTACTGAGAGCCTACTGAGAGCCACTGAAAAGTTACTTTTGTGTCTCTTTGTTGTACGTTATTGTTGCGTTGAAGCATCTACACTAGTGAAAAAAAATTTTCACCCCGTTCATAGATCACCCAATCTCTATTTGCCTTGACGAATGCCGATGAATATGAGAGACTTTTTTCAGTTCACGTTCTTCTGCGACGTATCGTCTGCACTGTATAGTCCTAGCAAGGCGAGGCCACATACCTCAACCACGTGCACGATGTGTTGCAAGCTAATGCAGTCACCAGTCCCAGGACCCCCTGATAAGAAAAAAAAAAGTGTTACAGTGGTTCAAGAGAGTTTACGCCTAAACTAATGGCGGAATTGAAATTTTCTTAGGCGGAACTTTCTTTAACCACTGCATGAAAGAGAGATAAAAGAGGAAACAAAGAGGAGAGAGAGAGAGAACGGAATAAATGCCTTTTGTAAAATTGTAGTGTAGTTTGCTTCAGGGTTTGTGTTGCCACAGTTTTGTGCAAATATCCACTTTTTTTTTTTTTTTTTTGGGAGGTCTAGAAAATAACATCTGTGCAAAGGACGACCTTCCAGGGAGTGTCCGTTGGAGAGGGTCCGCTTTGTTTCTGTCTTGTTTTATGTACAGGATTATTCAATCAATTTTCCTAGACCTCCCAAAGACACAGCAACGCTGCTAAGCTAAACTACCTAAAGAGGGACGCAAAACAAAAAAAACGAAAAATACACTGTGAACACAGACACACACAAAATAGACTTTATTAACAGACCTCAAATGGAATGGATCTGGCTGGGTCAAGACGGGGTTGGTGGAAGGGAAAAAACGCAAGGACTCGATACAGACAAGAGCCCGTTCGCACAGGGGAGGGGGAGAGGGAGGGAGGGAGGGAGGGGTGTGGGCAATGAAGGCAGTGTATTTTTTTTTTTTTTTTTTTTTTTTTTTTTGATAATGTATTAGAACAGTGGGGCTGCCACACAGACAGTCGTCACTGTTGCATTTTTTTTTTTTTTGTTGACTTTTTTTTAAATACCAACTCGTACTGGCGGGGGTGTGGTTCAGTATCACGCTGTATCATGGGATTCGTACAACGTTGTCATTTTTTGAACGCAAAGGGATAAAAGCGGGGAAGGTGAATAATAAAACGCACGTAACCAACACAAGGGATTGTCGAGGGGGGAAAGCAAAAAAAAAAAAAAAAAAAAAAAAAAAAGACAGAAGTTGAAAGTGCAAACGCCTCACCGTTCATCGGCGGATGCAGGCACTGAAAGAAGAAAAAAAAGGGAAACAACCAAGTGTACCTCCAAAAATGAAATACTCCCTTCTTTATTTGTTGTTTGTTGTTTGTTTGATTGCATCCATCTTTTTTTTCCAAACCCCAAAAGTCCAGAAAACCCCCAAAAACCCCGCGTCCTGAAAGTACGAGGGAGAGGTGGGGCACAAAAGGGGAGGGGAAAGGGAAGACGACAAGACTCGTCATGAGGCAACCGAAGAACGTCGTCTTTCATTTCACAGACGTATTGCATACTCAGTACAAAAAAAGAAGAAAATCTGCGGGGGGGGGGGGGGGGGGATAGGGGGGGTCAAATGCACTTAAAAAAACGATACAAACGTCATTTTTTCGAGTTTTTGATAAAAACGCATTATTTTGGATGATTGAGTAGAAATTTTGACCAAGAACCTCTCAAAAACATCGTGGGGGGTGGTTTTCACGCCAGAGGGGGATCACATGCACCCCAAATGGTGAAATTCCAAAAAAAAAAAAAAAATGCCCATGACTGGTACTGGCCCCACCAATTCCTTAAGGAATTAAATTCCGATTTTTTTCATTTTTTTTGCGATTTTTTTGCTCAAAAATTGACGATACCCTGTTTTCGGGGCAAAACTCTCTAATTTTGGGCAGTTCCGTGTGAAAATATGCAAAAATAGTCAAAAATTGGAAAATCGTTAAGGAAATCGTTAAGGAAATCCTTAACGACTTAACGTGGGGTACCAATCATGGGCAATTTTTCAATTTTCACGTTTTAGCACCTCCTGGGCCCGAAAAATGGGTCAAAACCGACCGACAAACAGTTTTCCACACGATATGTGTCACATTTTCGGGTCAGATTCACTTAGAAATGCGTTTTTATCAAAAACTGAAAAAAGTGGGTTTGTATCACCCATTTGACCGCACGACGGACTAGTTATGGCCATGACAGGTGATATGACAGGTGGTGTTACTAGTTATAAATATGACAGGTGATAATTGAATATTACTAGTAATATGACAGGTGGTACCTGTAAAATGACAGGTGCACCTGTCATTTTGACAGGTGGTACCTGTCAAATGACAGGTGGTACCTGTCAAAATGACAGGTACCACCTGTCATATGACAGGTGTTTTTGCCGGTGGCTATTGCCTCCCAGGGAAAGGGACTCTCGAATTTTTTTTTTGCCCCCTTTTAGGGCGAATTTCGACGATTTGAGGCCATTAAAAGCAAAATTTGACACTTTTGAGCATCTATGGGGGTCTATAACGCGATTTTGCGCACCCGATTTTTCGTGGGATTTACGAAAGACAAGTCAATTTTTGACCCCAAAAAAATTCACAAAATTGCCCTCGGTGGTCCTCACCCCCACACGTCCTCAATACTGGGCGAAAAAATGCAAAAAAATGCAAAAAAAAACGCAAAAATCGGGTGTTTGACCATCTGGGTGCACCAAATACACGGGAGTGCGGTACTAAGCCATAATCAGTCTTTCCGCGCTGAAGAATCCGATGAAGAATTCTTCATTGGAAAAAAATAAAAATACAAATAAAAAAATTGAAGAGGTGGGGTGGGGCCCGAAGGGCCGCCCACCTCTTTCATCTTCCTCCCAGCCTCCTCGCCCGAGCCATCTGCCGACTATTTCCTTCCGTTGCAACCCGACCTCGGAGATGACAAGGAGTGGGGAGAAGCTCCTGGTGGATCCGGCGAAGCCGGGGACAAGCAGAGAGGAGATGAAGACGCAACTGAAGAAGGAGTACGGGATAATGCGAGTTTGTGCGACTCGCCTTCTGACCCCCTGTTTCGTCTTGCGAAGATGAGCGGGAATTTTCGTGATTGAAGTTGGTGAAGACACGTCTCCGCTCACAAGTTGTCGACGAACCCCTTGATGCACTCTTGCATGCCAAGAACCATCCCGCGAGTACCTCAGTGAGGAGGTGTCCGCAGAGCTTCTGCATCTCTTTGAATATCATAAAGATCCACCCCACCCACCACCGTGCGAAAGCTCGGACCCTTTTTAGGCCAGGAATTCTAGTTTCTCCGCCGGAGGCCCAGAACTTCCGGCGCGCTACGCGCGCCGGGCTCGGGACGTATTTACCTTTTATGCACAAAATCACTATTCTTCATCAAAAATCCCGCTGCATTTTTTACAATGTACCCTAATTTTTTTTCGCCTGCGGCGCCGCACGTAGCGCGCCCGGGTTTGGGACCCCTTCTTGAATTTCGAGGGGGCGGTTCACGTTACAGTGGGTCCAGAATCGTAGTTCAATTTAACCCCGCTAAGTAACTCGACCAAAACGTGTATCAGCCAAGAACTTGTCCATTTTTTTCAAAATGACCCCGTTACAGTGAGGGTAAAAGTTTGCGGAGATGCTCGGAAAACCCGAAAAAGGCCAAAAATCCCCCCAAAAGGGAAAAACGAGAACATGTTTCGGCAGGGGGGCAGCGTGTTCTCAGAAAAATCCAAAAATCACCTGAAATCCTTATAAAAAACCTGGTGCCCGATCCAAAAAAATGGAAAAAGCCCGGGTGCCCGCCCACCCCTGCAAAAATCGACTTGTACAGCCATTGCTTTGGTGTGGGCTTGTTCACACCGGGCAGAGTGCGAGTTATTCTCAGCAACACGGCCCCGCCCGGCCCCCCAGATTTTTCCCGTAAGAAAACTACCTGCGCGAACCAGGCATTTTTTGTCCTCCCTCAAGTGCTCCCTCGAACCTGGCGGGAGGGAGGGAAATAGCTATTTACTGACGCAGTGGTGGGTTTGTACGTCCAATGATGTTCTCGTACCTGGAGAGTGGACCGAGTGCGAGGTATGTTTTTAACCCCCGGTTTTCACCACCCCCGCTCCCCCTTTTCGACATTGTCCCGCTCTGGATGTACGTCTCGTCTCCGGATGTAAATTGAAGCTATTTTTTCCCGCCCAAATTAGCGACTACCAAGATTTGTGCTCCTCTATCTATCTCTTGTTGGGTGTCCGCCCCGGTACAGCCGGTCATGTACCAAGGTACACTGTTCACGAGAGGGTTTTGTATTTCAAGTCATTGACTCAACTTCTTTTTTTTTGTTAGTAACGTCACTTTTGTCCTCAATTTCTCTTAACAGGTACCCGAACCGACGACCCTTCATTGTGACAGCGAAGCAGTGCCGACGGACGAGCTGGTGCAAATATTTCAAAATCAGGTGGCGACCGAGACCACCCCAATTATTATGAAACTCTTAGTCAGTCACTGCTATAGCCATTTAACCCAGGGAGCATAGCTAGTGCAAGAAATTCGACTTCGGGATCCGGAAAGTCTGTCCTCTGCTTGCGGAGGACTAGGCACAAGAAAATATTGCGTTCCCCCAGAAACCAATTTTTGTCACAGTAATTTTTGCCCAGGGCATGCTCTTGAAGCATGGCGGCTTGGTGTGAGAAGGGGCAGTGTGTTGTTTTGTTCTAGATTTCAACGGTTGTTAGAACGAGTCAAGTGGATGCTTATCTAAACACTGACTTTAGTACAGACCCGAGAGATCACACATGACTTTGAGGAAAGAACAAAGCAATGCATCTGTACCCGCACGCCAGGTTGTAGTTACTTCAGAATTTTCTTAAGTTTGCGCGAAAGAGAGCGGGGGCAACTCCTTTGTATCATAAGCCCGCTGTGCAGAACAAAGCGAGGAACCTTAAAACACTACCTGCGTGGTGGCTGAATTCACATCCCTTAGAATTACCAGAATTCAGCCTTTGTTGAAGTAACGTACATACTTGTATGTGCGTGTCACGCTTCTCCATCCTTAAATGGGTGCACTGCTTCACTGCAGCGGGTAAGCCTCTCTCGACTAGTGCAAACTTAAGAATTTTCTGCTGGAACTTACCAAAATCGATTTTCTTTCACCCCAAACACCCGCAACACCCCACCTGCTACTTTGGTAGCCTGTGTTGTTGGGAGTTGGTTCTCATGTTGATCCCCAGTGTTTTGCACTGCTTCTTCTGAGCCCAACGCTGTTTGGCCTGTCGACGTAATAAATACGAAGACAGGGCGGCGGTGCCAACAATTTTCCGATGATGTAACGTTTATCTGATTGATTTATCGTTTGATATACCTTGTGTCCTACTTCATGCACACCCAAGAAAGGTTATTGAACGGTACTTTCAAGCGATACTTCGTTATGTCATTGGGGGTACCTGGGTACCTGGGTACCTGGGTACCTGGGTACCTGGGTACCTGGGTACCTGGGTACCTGGGTACCTGGGTACCTGGGTACCTGGGTACCTGGGTACCTGGGTACCTGGGTACCTGGGCACCTGGGTACCTGGTGCCTGTATTTTGACAGGTGGTACCTGTCAAAATGATAGGTACCACCTGTCAAAAAATTTCACCTGTCATTTTACTAGTAAGATCACCTGTCATGGTCATAACTAGTCCGTCGTGCGCCCCTAGGGGGGGGGGGAGGGGCAGCCTCAGGGACTGTCCTTCACTAGCATCTCCCGGAAGAGGGAGAGGTGAGCGAGAGAGGGGGAAGGGGGAGAGATACGGTTTCGCAGACCTTTTATGTTCCCTACAATTAGATTCATATACTTTCAGTTCACAGAATTGAAAGCATTTGTGAGTCCTGCAAAAAAAATAAATAAATCAGGCATTTTTCCGCCGGTCTTTTTTAAAACAGACCCGCGCACCTGCGTTCTTTCCATTTTCAACATTTTTTTTTTTTTTTTCATTTTTTTTGTTTCATTCCTACCACTATCACCCACATTTTTTTTTCCTCCCCAACAAGAATTTTGCAAAGACTTAAAACTCTCTCTCTCTCTCCGTCTTAACCTTTTCTTCTTCAGGCCTCAATCGACAAGGGGGACCTCGACCGGCGGCTCCCTGCTACACTTCGTGGTGGGGACGTCGTTCTTGGTGAACTTCTGGGGGAGGTGGTCCGGACGGAGGCATCGGTCTTGAGGGAGAGGGTACGCTTGCAGGGGGAGCCCATACCGACACCGGCGTGGAGGAGCTCTGTCTCAGTGAAGGCGTCGAGAAGCTGTCTGATGAGACGGTCGGTGCCTTGCGCACCGTCGCTTACCCTGCTAATGGAGCTCTGCAGCTCGACACGGCTGAGCTTTCGTGAGCGTACCTCTCTCCCCACCCCGCAGAGGTCGCTGCGCACTGCGTCGTTCCTGCGAAGAACCCCGCGCACCAACGTCACCACCTTGCCACGCTCCCGCAGGGCCAGCGCTGCGTTAACCATGGCGTCCTCCAGCGTGCGCAGCTTTCTCTCCAAACTGACCTTGTCGTCCTGGAGCATGCGGTTCTGCTGAGCAAGACGGCTGCAGGTGTCCTCGCGTTTGCTGAACATATCCATCACATCGGACATAGCGGCAGCGTCGTGCGTGAGTGGTGTGCCTGGAAAAAAAAGAGATATTTGAGGAATTAGGGTGAAAAGGATATGATGTGAGGGAAAAGTGTAGAAAAAGTGTAGAAAAAGTGGGGGAAAAGTGCGAATCACCCCCTTGAAGGTCCCCTTCAGCCACACCATAATATGTACAAAAAAAAGGTGAGGTTATGGATGACCAACGTAGTTTGGGGGAGGTTGTTTTTTCCGGATTCCGGTTTAGACGTTCCAAATCCAAGCAATATTTTTCAGCTAGAGGAAGCAAAAGTCGTAACAGCTGACCAACGTACGATGTCAGTATCGTATAATGTACTCTGTGGTCAGCAGAAGAAGATGAAAAAGAAATCAAACGGCTTGTAGAGCAAGAGAAAGAGGGTGGTGCACAAAAAAAAAAAAAAACTGATCGCCATCGTCGGGTTGGTCCACCTTCTTGCTGAAGAGAGTTTGTGAGCTTACAAGGTACAAAAAAAAATATCATGAGGTATTAAATGCCTTCATTTTTTCCTCAACATGGCGTCTGAACAACTTCGTTGTTTTTGTGTACCCGAGGATGAGCTCCATCACTACCCAGTTTTCCACCCGCCCCCTACAGGTACATACCCATCGCTGGCGGTGTGTCTCCCACAAGCCCTTTCGACGGCGGGGAGAACCTCGGGGAGAGCACAGAAAAGCCACGCCTCTCTGGTGACCGCGTTCTGCGTGGCGGCGACTTTGTCCGCTTCTTGGCACCGACGTCCATCTTGCGAGGGGTCGCCCCTCCACCACCTCCACCTCCACCTCCACCCGCACCCCCTACAAGCGCGCCAGCGTAGAGCCCACCACCTCCACCCATCCTTGGCGTCCCCGCTGGTGAATGCGACAAAAGGCCTAATTGGTTGCGATTGGGAGAGACAGGGGTAGATGGGGGCTCTCTCACCCCGTCACCATAGCGTCGCAGCTTCTCTTTGAGAAGAGTGTTCTCAATCTCAAGCTGATGCACCGCTTTGTCTTGGTAGCGGTGTGCGAGGAGGGTATCAGACTTGAAGGATTCGAACTCCTTTCGGAGGGAGGCGAGCTTTCCTTTTTGGATGTCCCGGTCGTGTAGCGCGTGCGCGAGGTCGGACCGCAGGGCGATCATATCAGGGTGTTCCTCCGAGACCGTGGTGGCAGCTGTGACGACAGTGTTGTTGTGCTCCTCCTCCTCCTCAGCACCCTCGGTTTCAACCATGTCCGGTTCGTCCTCATCGGATGCCTCCTCCACCCGCTGTGCGATAGCATCCGTTAAAGCATGATGCATTTCATCCCCAACATGGATGGCCAGCCCCTTCTCACCGGCCCACTGCATCACCAGATCGGCTGCGCATACTCCACACCCCCACCCACCCTGCGCAATAACGAATTCTGCGAACAAACGGGACAGACCCTTGCCTGCAGCAGCATCGAAATCTTCCTCCCAAGGGTGCGGCATTGCAAGATATAAGAAAAGACGAAAGATGACCCCAAAAGAAGACAAGAACAAAGTTTCGAAGAGGAAGGGAAAGGTGTGTGTAGGGTCTGTCAAAAAATTATTACGCATCCGCCGTTTGGATAAAGAAAAACAAAGACGAAAAAGGGTTTTGGGGGGGGGGGGGGAAGAGTTTAATTCTTGAACGCATCGGCGGCATCCCCACACTCAGTCACACAAAAAAAATGGAAAAGATAAGCTTACGACGTAGTAAAGCCAAAAAAGGCAGAGGAGTGAAAAAGAAAGCTTCACAATGGGGAGACAGCGTAACATAACACAATGTGTGGAACGTCTTGCTCAGCACAGCTCTCCTCTCGCACCAAGTAGTAGTCTGTGCCACGGTGAGCAAGACTGTGCCCCTCTTCTTCTCCGAACCAGAGGACGCAAGCAGACATACTGCCAGAGACCCTCCACCTCGGGGAGGTGCTGCCCTCCCACCAACACACCACGTCGTCATTGTGCGTGTCTCCGTCGCTTCTGGCTTTGCTCGGGGGATTCGTCTCTGCTTCGTTTCGGACGTGCTTCAACCACAAGCTCCCTCAGCTTCTGGTCTTTCGACACTTCGTTGGACACAACACTGCTGCAGCCGGAAAGGTAAATACTCTTCAACGAAGCGCAGTTCGCAGCAAAATTCGTACGTCCAAAAGTGGTACTAATATTCGTCACATTGCTGAGTGGTGATAAATCCAGGGTGGATAAGCCGCTGCAACCCTGAAGGAAGCCTCCACCAACCTGAGTCACATTGCTGAGTGGAGATAAATCGAGGGTCGTTAAACTCTCGCATCCGAAAAGAAAGAAGCTCATAATCGACGTCACGTTGCTGATGGGTAATAAATCCAGGGTCGTTAAACTGCTGCAACCCAGAAGGAAGCGCAGACCAACCTGCGTCACATTGCTCAACCCAGAGAGGTCGATGCTTGTCAACGAAGGGGAGTCCGCAAGAAACCAGGACCCAATTTGAGTCACAACAGACTCAGCACTCAGATCAAGACTCGTCATCGATGCCCCCCGCAAGAAGAAATCAGGAATCACCGTCGCAACCTCCGCCTGCAGAAGCAAACACGCAACCTCAGGATCCTGCACACTCGAAAGCCTCTCAGCAGTGATGTCAGTCTCACCCAACGCATGAAGTGCTGCTCTGGCCTCCATCTTCGTCGTCGTCGACAGGACTATCGTGTCTCCAGCACTCAGCTGCGTCATGTCGTATCCTTCGTCCATCGCCACCCCACCGAAACTCATCACAAAGCCGTCTTCAGGCAACCCCACTGCAGACGCCACCTTCCGACGCATCACCGCAGGTGTCATCCTCACCCAGCTCCACCGTATCCTTCACTCCGTTCCACCCCTTGATTGTCAAATCCATTGTTGCTGTTGTTATACCGAAGCATTTTCCCTGTTGTGTTGGTGTGATGAGGTGGAGAAGGTGTGGGGAAGGAACAAGAAGAAGAGAAACTTGCTGCCACCAAGACACAGAGAGACCCACATGTAACTGCTGGGACAGCTTCCCCACACAGTGGAAAGGCCGTAGTGGGACAATGGTCAGGTGTCTCTGTAATGGCAAGCCACTCCCAAAAGGAGAGAAACGGCACCACAGATATCACGGATATCTGGCTTTCCTCGTGGAGCTACCACAGCACGAAGAAGCGAGGAAAGTCACCAAGTGAACAATAATAAACTTCTTCACCTTCTCTCACTCTCTATTTCCTACTATAGCCATTTTGTTACATATTCCGTAGAACACAATAGCTTCACTTCTTGCAGGAGGGCGCCCTCCAGGCCTCTGGGAACGCTGAGTGGTGTAGGTGTTGCGACGGAGGGTTTCCCACCCCTGTCGCTGAGCACACGCGACAGCTCACTCTGCACCACAGCGTTGCCCGCAGGCGTGAGGTGCAATCAACACAATCTCCGGCGCACAATCTTCCATCTGCCCACGCACCTCCCCATTGACAACAGATCATGTCACCTGACATGCTTCACCATAACACTTCCTCTGAGATCTTGGGCCGGATACAGACCTACTGGAAAAGCAGAGGAACGGCAACCAAAAGGTAACCAACCCTGAACAATGATGAAAAAGAGTGTGGGGAAGGGGAGAGGGTTCTTAGTAACTTTGATACAGCATAAAGCGATGAGGGGGACGCAAGGCAGAAACACACGACACATGCAGGGGGAAAGAAGGTTTCAAACCAAAAACTGGCCCACCTTAGACACCTGGGCATGGTATACAGTAAGTTAGAGACAGGAGACCTGCCACTGCTTTTTTGAAAAGGGGCTTCTTGAAAAATTTGAACATCGTCCAGGTGGGAAAGAAAAAGGGAAAACAAAAATGAGGTACGTTCCCTGCCCGCCCGCAGCCGCTGCAGTAGCGTTTCTAGCTCTGTTGCCTGCAGTGCTTTGCGGGAGGAGTGGCCTGTGAGGGTGTGCGTCGTGCAGCTTCGAGGTCGCAGTGCGCAGCTGGAGGCGTCACTCTGCGTGTCTCAGTCACTCGGGGGATTCCTCAAGTGGTTCGTCTCTGCTGCGTTTCGGACGGGATTCAACCACAAACTCCTTCAGCAAGCAGTTCCTCACTGTGCTCGACACAACATCGCTGCAGCCGGTGAGGTAGATGCTCCTCAACGAAGTGCATCTACCAAGGAAGCTGTGATTAATTTTGGTCAAACAGTTGATCTCTGTTACACTGCTGAGTGGTGATAAATCCAGTGAACACAAAGAACTGCATCCAGCAAGGAAGCAGGTTCCCATTTGTGAAACACTGCTGAGTGGTGATAAGTCTAGTGTCCGCAAAGACTTGCATCCAAGAAGGAAACCGTTCGCAATATGTGTAACATGGATCAACCCAGACAGGTTGATGCTTGTCAATGAAGTGCAGTGCCTAAGAAAGCAGGACCCAATTTGAGTCACAACAGACTCAGCACTCAGATCAAGACTCGTCAACGAAGCCCGCCTCAAGAACTCATCAGGAATCACCGTCGCAACCTCCGCCTGCAGAAGCAAACACGCAACCTCAGGATCCTGCACAGTCTTCAGCCTCTGAGCAGTGATGTCAGTCTCACCCAACGCATGAAGTGCTGCTCTGGCCTCGAACTTCTTTGTCGTCGACAGAACTATCGTGTCTCCAGCACTCAGCTGCGTCATGTCGTATCCTTCGTCCATCGCCACCCCACCGAAACTCATCGCAAAGCCGTCTTCAGGCAACCCCACTGCAGATGCCACCTTCCGACGCATCACCGCAGGTGTGTCATCCTCACCCAGCTCCACCGTATCCTTCACTCCGTTCCACCCCTTGATTGTCAAATCCATTGTTGCTGTTGTTATACCAAAGCCTTTTCCCTGTTGCATTGGTGTGATGAAGTGGAGAAGGTGTGTGGGAAAGAAACAAGAAGAAGGGAAACCTGCTGCCACCAAGACACAGAGACCCACATGTAACTGCTGGGACAGCTTCCCCACACAGTGAAAGGCCGTAGTGGGACAATGGTCAGGTGTCTCCGTAATGGCAAGCCACTCCCAAAAGGAGAGAAACGGCACCACAGATATCACGTATATCTGGCTTTCCTCGTGGAGCTACCACAGCACGAAGAAGCGAGGAAAGTCACCAAGTGAACAAGAATAGAAATTCCATCCATGAAGGTGAGAAAAAGAAGTCGAGGGGAACGGGGAGGTGGGATGCAGTACACACTTTTTTTATGGCACATGAAGAATTAACGAAAACAGAAAAGTTTGTAAGATGGATGTGACTCCCGTACAACAGGCATTTCAAAATAGAAGGTGAACGTGCAAAGTCGCCCCGCACACAAGAGAGAGAAAAAGAACACAAGCCTGTGCAAAACAGTCTTCACTTCAGAATTGTGGCTCAGCGCTTTGACAGGAAGGGACAAGGAAAGGGAGGGTATGCCCCAAAACTATCGGTTTTGGCTGAATGTGCTTTGCGGGAGGAGTGGCCTGTGAGGGTGTGCGTCGTGCAGCTTCGAGGTCGCAGTGCGCAGCTGGCGGCGTCACTCTGCGTGTCTCAGTCGCTTCCGGGATTCCTCAAGTGGTTCGTCTCTGCTGCGTTTCGGACGGGATTCAACCACTAAATGCCCTAGTTTGTTCCTCACTATCCTCGACACAACATCGCTGCAGCCGGTGAGGTAGATGCTCTCCAACGAAGTGCATTCACTAAGAAAGCAGAAGGCGTTAATCTCTGTGACACTGCTGAGTGGTGTTAAGTCCAGTGTACGCAAAGAACTGCATCCATAAAGGAAGCCTCTCCCAATGTCTGCAACATGGATCAACCCAGACAGGTCGATGCTTGTCAATGAAGTGCATTTCGCAAGAAACCAGTGCCCAATTTGAGTCACAACAGACTCAGCACTCAGATCAAGACTCGTCAACGATGCCTCCTGCAAGAAGTCACGAGGAATCACCGTCGCAACCTCCGCCTGCAGAAGCAAACTCGCAACCTCAGGATCCTCCACACTCTCCAGCCTCTCAGCAGTGATGTCAGTCTCACCCAACGCATGAAGTGCTGCTCTGGCCACCTTGATCAGCAGAACCGTGTCTCCAGCACTCAGCTGCGTCATGTCGTATCCTTCGTCCATCGCCACCCCACCGAAACTCATCACAAAGCCGTCTTCAGGCAACCCCACTGCAGACGCCACCTTCCGACGCATCACCGCAGGTGTGTCATCCTCACCCAGCTCCACCGTATCCTTCACTCCATTCAACCCTTCAATAGTCAAATCCATTGTTGCTGTTGTTATACCAAAGCCTTTTCCCTGTTGCTTTGTGTGATGAGGTGGAGAAGGTGTGTGGGGGAAGGAACAAGAAGAAGGCAAACCTGCTGCCACCAAGACACAGAGACCCACATGTAACTGCTGGGACAGCTTCCCCACACAGTGAAAGGCCGTAGTGGGACAATGGTCAGGTGTCTCCGTAATGGCAAGCCACTCCCAAAAGGAGAGAAACGGCACCACAGATATCACGGACATCTGGCTTTCCTCGTGGAGCTACCACAGCACGAAGAAGCGAGGAAAGTCACCAAGTGAACAAAAATAAAAATTCCATCCATGAAGGTGAGAAAAAGAAGTCGAGGGGAACGGGGAGGTGGGATGCAGTACACACTTTTTCTATGGCTCACATGAAGAATTAACGAAAACAGAAAAGTTTGTAAGATGGATGTGACTCCCGTACAACAGGCATTTCAAAATAGAAGGCGAACGTGCAAAGTCGCCCTGCCCACGAGAGAGAGAAAAGAACACAAGCCTGTGCAAAGCAGTCTTCACTTCAGAATTGTGGCTCAGCGCTTTGACAGGAAGGGACAAGGAAAGGGAGGGTATGCCCCAAAAACTATCGGTTTTGGCTGAATCTGGGGGTAGTCTGAAGATGGGGCCTCTTCACTTTCACAGTGCAGCCTGAAGGGGCAAAGACGAACAACTCGACACCAGAGCAAAAGTATTCCCACCCTGAAGTTCGTATCCAAAACAAATCTTCACACACCACACAAGAAGTGCCGCAACCAATATCTCACACACAGAAGCGAAGTATGGAAACTAAAACACAGAAAAGGTGAGACTCCCCACCCTTACAGAGGGCTTGCTACGAAGAGAGTTTCGAAATACGTTTTGTGTGATCAGAGACTACTCTCACTAGATAGCAGTCACGGTGTTTCTTCATGGGATTCTTAAAGGAGACTTGCTACCAAAGTATTGACGAAAAAGAAGCCCAAGTATCATAATATTTTCTCTCAAACAGTAAAGTTGACAAATGGAGGCTCTGTTGCCTGCAGTGCTTTGCGGGAGAAGTGGCCTGTGAGGGTGTGCGTCGTGCAGCTTCGAGGTCGCAGTGCGCAGCTGGCGGCGTCACTCTGCGTGTCTCAGTCGCTTCCGGGATTCCTCAAGTGGTTCGTCTCTGCTGCGTTTCGGACGGGATTCAACCACAAACACCTTCAGCTTGCAGTTCCTCACGGCGCTCGCCACAACATCGCTGCAGCCGGTGAGGTAGATGCTCCTCAACGAAGTGCATTGACTAAGAAACCAGAAGGAGCTAATTTCTGTGACACTGCTGAGTGGTGTCAAGTCCAGTGTACGCAGAGCACTGCATCCATAAAGGAAGCCGGCACCTATGTGTGTGACATGGATCAGCCCAGAGAGGTCGATGCTTGTCAATGAAGTGCAGTTCGCAAGAAACCAGGACCCAATTTGAGTCACAACAGACTCAGCACTCAGATCAAGACTCGTCAACGATGACTCCGGAAAGAAGTACTCTGGAATCACCGTCGCAACCTCCGCCTGCAGAAGCAAACACGCAACCTCAGGATCCTGCACAGTCTTCAGCCTCTCAGCAGTGATGTCAGTCTCACCCAACGAATGAAGTGCTGCTCTGGCCTCCATCTTCGTCGTCGACAGGACTATCGTGTCTCCAGCACTCAGCTGCGTCATGTCGTATCCTTCGTCCATCGCCACCCCGCCGAAACTCATCACAAAGCCGTCTTCAGGCAACCCCACTGCAGACGCCACCTTCCGACGCATCACCGCAGGTGTGTCATCCTCACCCAGCTCCACTGTATCCTTCACTCCATTCCACCCCTTGATTGTCAAATCCATTGTTGCTTTTTGTCTTTACGAGCTTTTCCCTTGTTGTTGTCCTGCTGTGATGTTGATGTGGAGAAGGTGTGGGAAAGAAACAACACAGCACATCTGCTCTCTTTTTTTATAACATATTCATATGGGGCAACGATGGGTGTACACAGCAATTTTATTGTTTTATCCCGTTTGAGACCATAAATTTCACGCCCCTTCACAAAATCGTGAAGGAGGGGCGTGAATTTATTTTCCAGTATTTCACGCTCAAAATGCTCGAGAGACTCGCTCCTCTTTGCTTGTTGCTCAAAAGACTATAAACGGGGGTAAAAAGTAAAAGTTGTTTGTTGTTCGCTTCCACACAATTTTTTTTTCTTCTTCGACTTGATTTACGATATGGTTGCGTTTGCCTGAAGTACAGAAAGTGTCGTGGAGCACAGGGGGGAAAAGAGGGGGAAACTAGCGGGGAGCGGGATACTCAGACGCGCGACTTTTCACGAGGGTCTCGAGCATTTTGTCAAATACTACGTGTTTAGGGCTTAGTTATTTTTTTTTTTTTGGTACGCGTCCGCGCGCGCTCAAATTTTTGGAAATCCAAAAATAAAAAATAAAAAATAAAAAAAAATATGCCGGTGTGGTGTGCATGGAAAAGTATAATAAAAAAAGTTGGAAAATTTCAACAATTTTTTTTTCGAATATTTTTTTTTCGAAATATTTTTTTTTGGGCACAACATCAGGGCGTTCGCTATCGCCATCGTTTTTCCTGAATCGTGGCGAAATGCCAAAAAACCCGAAAATTTTGCATTTTTACTAGTGCTTAAAATAGGTCAAAAAAAGTTTTTCGCCGGAGAGAAGCTAGTTCGTGGGGGTGAATCCCTGGTACTGAGTGATAAAAAAAATTTTGCGATTTGCGCGTGATACCTTCCCCAGCACTAATACCAGCAAAACGATGGAGAATTTCAGCAATCCCCCCCTCACTGAGGATCTCTTTGTGCTGTTTAATCAAACAGATGTACTAGAGAGAGGCATCTGTCATATGAGACTTCATCCTTAGTTTGATTATTTTCAATAAACTAAACCGTCTCTCTGCCTCCACCGAGGTTGAAGATAGAGTTGACACGAGTAGTGACACCTTCAGCTGACTGCAGGATTGAGGAGCGAGCGGGAGTGCTGGGGAAACTTCCTCTCACGGCAGGCGGGTTTGCGGATGATTTTGAGTACAGTGGACACCCCCTCTGCGACCCCCCCTCCGGGGGGGGTCGACAGGGTGGTGGGGAGAAATGTCTCTCTTTTTTTTTTTTCTCCCTTTTTTCTTTATTTATTTATTTATACAGGGTTTCGCCCCGGTGGGGCGAAGCCCTGGGGCGAAATAAAATGTCATTTTTTCAGGAAAAGATTTTTTTAACGAAAAAAATTTTTTTTCGCCCCGGGGCGAACGCCCTGCACAACATTGATTTTGCAGGCCAAAACAAGTTATTTTTTTTTGGTATTTTATTTTTTTTTGCGCGCGCGCGCTCAAAATTTGAGGGGGGTCCCGGACGCGTACCAAAAAAAACAAGTAATTGCTATCGGAAAAAAAACGGGGTGTGATGTGGAACTCCATCCTGTAGAAATAATCTACAGCACGCCCAGCATTCTGCTCTTCTGCAGGTATGCTAACGCTCTTCGTACACTGCCAGACCCACTGGGACGCCAGCATCTGAAACGTTCCAGAAGGGGGGCTGTCCTCTTCGTCCAGCACCATCTGCTCGATAGCGTTGTTGGACGTCGGCTCGGCAGGCTCGGCGTGTTCCAGCTCGTTTTTGTCCACAGGCTCCCCACATTGTCGTCGTCGTTAGAGCAGTGCGGAAGGAACACAGAATGCACAGACTACAACACATCGATCACACCAGGCGCATCAGCACCTCCAGCAAATCGCCAGGATGCTACAGTGGTTTCGAAAATCGCGCGGAGTTTTCCACAGCACACCCCGTTTTATCTTAGCAATTACTTGTCCTTGTTGTTATTGTTGTTTTCAACCACCTTCCTTCAACCCTTGTAGGGATCAGTTGTTATTTTTTTCGCGAAAACGTGAAATTACACATTTCAAGAGAACAAATTAAAAAGGTTCCTTATTTGCATTTTTGGGCTCCGTCCGTGCAGTGGTGGGGTCAATCTCGAAAATTGGACAATTTTTTTACCACTTAAATTTTGAGAAATATGAGCCCGGTTCCTTATACGTGGGGCCCATTTTTGGCCAAAATTTTCCTCAAAATCTGGTTTTGTAAAATTGACCCTTTACTCCCCCCCCACATCGATTTCAATACTATACCTTACTTCACCTACGGTTGCCCTTACAGGGGGGGTGAAGGAAGGTAAGTTGAAAAAGGTTCCTTATTTGCATTTTTGGGCTCCGTCCGTGCAGTGGTGGGGTCAATCTCGAAAATTGGACAATTTTTTTACCACTTAAATTTTGAGAAATATGAGCCCGGTTCCTTATACGTGGGGCCCATTTTTGGCCAAAATTTTCCTCAAAATCTGGTTTTGTAAAATTGACCCTTTACTCCCCCCCCACATCGATTTCAATACTATACCTTACTTCACCTACGGTTGCCCTTACAGGGGGGGTGAAGGAAGGTAAGTTGAAAATAACTAAGCCCTTACTCAAAAAAATAAATTCACGCTCGAAAATCGTAGAACTGAACTCTCGAAAAAAAATTTTGAGGCCTTTGGAGGCCCAATTTTGCAATTAAAGCCAGAATCGAGCCATTTTGGGCCATTCTGGGGGTCTCAAACGGATTTTTGAGTTAATTTTCTGTATCACACAAACCACGGATTCACACGTTTTTTTTTCCAAATTTTTATCAAAAAATCCCAAATGAGACCTCAAAAACGTGCGAGGGCACCTGTGGGAGTGAGTCTGACACGAGCACAAGTGGCATCACACATTACGGGGGATGCCCCCATGACACAAACACAACACATACCGTGGGGGTCACGGTGAACATCAACATCGGTGATATCCTAGCTAAAGTTCTGTCTCACCTCGCCGTCCAGCGCTAAGAGGCCCACATCAAAAAACTGAATCTAAAATCCTTATAAAAAGTACTCCTTCCCTCTCTTTGCGCATGGTATGAATACGGGTTGTGAAATTCATGGCCTCATTTGGAGATAAAATAATATATTTTCGTGAATTTATACCGGTATTTCACTTACAGGTGGAAACAGCCCTCGGGAAAAAATGCTGCCCCTTCGGGCTGTTTCCACCTGTGCGTGAAATACTGGAATATAAATTCACGATAATAATATATATTATTGTCCCTTTTTGTCAAAATCTCTTTGTTTTGTCTTTGCATTTTTTTTCTGCATGTCTTAGTTTTTCTTGTACTTTCTTTGTCTTTTGGCTGGTGTTAGATCCGCAAAATTCGTAGCTAGTCGCCCACGAGCTTTATCCATAATATTATAAAGCTCTATCAAACCCAACTAGCTGAAGGCCATTACTGGTAAAATATAAACCGTTCCCTTGATGTTCTCATGTCACCGTCGTTCCCAATACCCCAAACCCGAAACACCCAAAAAGTAAAACCATCATCGGAACAGCGATGCTCTTCAGCTGGTACTGTCCACAGTGCTTCGTAGTCACAGTGCAGCACCGCGAGACCCTCCAAAGCACTGCTTCACAACACCGTTCCGCCCTTTGTGCACACCCTGGCCAGCCGCCTGTCGCCGTCGCATAAGACACCCCTGCCCGCCCGCAGCCGCTGCAGCAGCGTTTCCAGCTCTGTTGCCTGCAGTGCTTTGCGGGAGGAGTGGCCTGTGAGGGTGTCTGTCGTGCAGCTTCGAGGTCGCAGTGCGCAGCTAGCGGCGTCACTCTGCGTGTCTCAGTCGCTTTTGCGGCATTCATCAGGTGGTTCGTCTCTGCTGCGTTTCGGACGGGATTCAACTACTAAATGCCACAGCTCTTTATTCCTCACTGAGCTCGACACAACATCGCTGCAGCCGGTGAGGTAGATGCTCTCCAACGAAGTGCATGCACCAAGAAAGCTCAAGGAGCTAATCTCTGTGACACTGCTGAGTGGTGTTAAGTCCAATGTACGCAGAGCACTGCATCCATAAAGGAAGTTGTGTCCAATTTCAGTGACACTGCTGAGAGATGTTAATTCCAGTGTCCGCAAAGAACTGCATCCAAAAAGGAAGCCGGCACCTATGTGTGTAACATGGATCAACCCAGAAAGGTCGATGCTTGTCAATGAAGTGCAGTTCGCAAGAAAGCTGTGCCGAATTTGAGTCACAACAGACTCAGCACTCAGATCAAGACTCGTCATCGATGCCATCTGCAAGAAGCCATGTGGAATCACCGTCGCAACCTCCGCCTGCAGAAGCAAACACGCCACCTCAGGATCCTGCACACTCCAAAGCCTCTCAGCCGTGATGTCGGTCTCACCCAACGCATGAAGTGCTGCTCTGGCCTCGTACTTCTTCACCTTGGTCAGCAGAACCGTGTCCCCAGCACTCAGCTGCGTCATGTCGTATCCTTCGTCCATCGCCACCCCGCCGAAACTCATCACAAAGCCGTCTTCAGGCAACCCCACTGCAGACGCCACCTTCCGACGCATCACCGCAGGTGTGTCATCCTCACCCAGCTCCACCGTATCCTTCACTCCATTCAACCCTTCAATAGTCAAATCCATTGTTGCTGTTGTTATACCAAAGCCTGTTCCCTGTTGCATTGGTGTGATGAGGTGGAGAAGGTGTGTGGGGGAAGGAACAAGAAGAACGCAAACCTGTTGTTCCACCAAGACACAGAGACCCACATGTAACTGCTGGGACAGCTTCCCCACACAGTGAAAGGCCGTAGTGGGACAATGGCCAGGTGTCTCCGTAATGGCAAGCCACTCCCAAAAGGAGAGAAACGGCACCACAGATATCACGTATATCTGGCTTTCCTCGTGGAGCTACCACAGCACGAAGAAGCGAGGAAAGTCACCAAGTGAACAATAATAAAAATTCCATCCATGAAGGTGAGAAAAAGAAGTCGAGGGGAACGGGGAGGTGGGATGCAGTACACACTTTTTCTATCGCTCACATGAAGAATTAACGAAAACAGAAAAGTTTGTAAGATGGATGTGACCCCCGTACAACAGGCATTTCAAAATAGAAGGCGAACGTGCAAAGTCGCCCCGCACACAAGAGAGAAAAAGAACACAAGCCTGTGCAAAACAGTCTTCACTTCAGAATTGTGGCTCAGCGCTTTGACAGGAAGGGACAAGGAAAGGGAGGGTATGCCCCAAAAACTATCGGTTTTGGCTGAATGTGCTTTGCGGGAGGAGTGGCCTGTGAGGGTGTGCGTCGTGCAGCTTCGAGGTCGCAGTGCGCAGCTGGCGGCGTCACTCTGCGTGTCTCAGTCGCTTGCGGGATTCCTCAAGTGGTTCGTCTCTGCTGCGTTTCGGACGGGATTCAACCACTAAATGCCACAGCTCTTGTTTCCTCACTCTGCTTGACACAACATCGCTGCAGCCGGTGAGGTAGATGCTCTCCAACGAAGTGCATTGACTAAGAAAGCAGAAGGCGTTAATCTCTGTGACACGGCTGAATGGTGTTAAGTCCAGTGTGCGCAAAGAACTGCATCCATAAAGGAAGCCTCTCCCAATGTCTGCAACATGGATCAACCCAGACAGGTCGATGCTTGTCAATGAAGTGCAGTTATAAAGAAACCAGTGCCCAATTTGAGTCACAACAGACTCAGCACTCAGATCAAGACTCGTCAACGATGCCTCCAGCAAGAAGTCACGAGGAATCACCGTCGCAACCTCCGCCTGCAGAAGCAAACACGCCACCTCAGGATCCTGCACACTCTCCAGCCTCTCAGCAGTGATGTCAGTCTCACCCAACGCATGAAGTGCTGCTCTGGCCTCGTACTTCTTCACCTTGGTCAGCAGAACCGTGTCTCCAGCACTCAGCTGCGTCATGTCGTATCCTTCGTCCACCGTCACCCCACCGAAACTCATCACAAAGCCGTCTTCAGGCAACCCCACTGCAGACGCCACCTTCCGACGCATCACCGCAGGTGTGTCATCCTCACCCAGCTCCACCGTATCCTTCACTCCATTCAACCCTTCAATAGTCAAATCCATTGTTGCTGTTGTTATACCAAAGCCTTTTCCCTGTTGCATTGGTGTGATGAGGTGGAGAAGGTGTGTGGGGGAAGGAACAAGAAGAACGCAAACCTGTTGTTCCACCAAGACACAGAGAGACCCACATGTAACTGCAGGGACAGCTTCCCCACACAGTGAAAAGCCCGTAGTGGGACAATGGCCAGGTGTCTCCGTAATGGCAAGCCACTCCCAAAAGGAGAGAAACGGCACCACAGATATCACGTATATCTGGCTTTCCTCGTGGAGCTACCACAGCACGAAGAAGCGAGGAAAGTCACCAAGTGAACAAGAATAAAAAATCCATCCACGAAGGTGAGAAAAAGAAGTCGAGGGGAACGGGGAGGTGGGATGCAGTACACACTTTTTCAATGGCTCACATGAAGAATTAACGAAAACAGAAAAGTTTGTAAGATGGATGTGACTCCCGTACAACAGGCATTTCAAAATAGAAGGCGAACGTGCAAAGTCGCCCCGCCCACGAGAGAGAGAAAAGAACACACGCCTGCAAAGCAGTCTTCACTTCAGAATTGTGGCTCAGCGCTTTGACAGGAAGGGACAAGGAAAGGGAGGGTATGCCCCAAAAACTATCGGTTTTGGCTGAATCTGGGGGTAGTCTGAAGACGGGGCCTCTTCACTTTCACAGTGCATGCCTGGAGAACCTTGGGAGTAGTTACAGGTGCAGATGCATCACCGGTTCATCCGCTGGCGCAAAGACAGTGGTTCTCCACACGATACTAGCACGCACACGGGGCACTACAGAGGGAAGTGTAGTACGCAAGGTACATAACCATTGCCCCATCCAGAACCGGAGTGTGCTATCGTATCACGTAAAGAAGTCAGAAACACAACTTTGTGTCCTGGCGGACAAAAATGGAATACAAAGAGGCAAGTTACCCTTAGCCTCGGTGATAGATTTTACTTTTTTTGTGTAGTAGTAGGATTGACAACTAGTCTACGTCCGAAGACGGGTTCTGTACAACAAAAAAAAATTCCCGTGGTAAATTATTTTTGCTTGAAGGTATAGACTGCATATCATCCTCAACTCAATGAACAGTCCTTGTAATTATTTCATATACTTTCTTTTCTTAAACGAAACGAAAAGAAAGCAAAGAGGGTGCGAAAAATGTACCCTTGCTTTTTTTGAATGTTTTGCAAAATCAATGAACAGTCCTTGTAAGAAAACGCATGTATTGAGGTATTGAGGTATGGTCGATGTAAAAATAAGGCGCGAACAAAAATAAAAATAGATAATTACAAGAGAAATTTGAAAGGGGAAAGAAAGTGTTTCAACATTACGCATTCAATAAATTGATAGCATAGGTATGGGGATCAATAAAAAATGTTCCCAACTTTCTTTAGAAAAAAAAAAACTTAAAAGATGGATGTGCCTCTCGCGCACGCATCCTTTAAAAAAAAAGAAAAAAACGTTGGAATAATTGAGAGATACAGTAAGACAACAACCATCGGAGGGGGTAAAAACCCTTCTTAGAATTTTGAAATTCCAAAATTCACCTTAGTTTTTACACCTCCGGTGTTTGTTGTCTTACTGTAACAAGAAAGAGAAAGTTGAAAGTGCAAACGCCTCACCGTTCATCGGCAGACGCAGGCAAAACAAAACAAAAAAACAAAAAACAAAAATAACTTGAAAGATGAAGGCACCTCACTGTGCACACACATCGAAACAAAAAAAAAAGGGGGGAAGGAAAACGTTTTCGAAAAGTGCAAATGCCCTCTCGACTGACATTTTTTTTTAAATATTCCAGGAATCCTGTTTTTTTTTGAAACTTTGATTATATTAGTGCAGACACCGAAGATGCACTCCGCTATTTATTTTTTTTTTGAAAACTTGGTTGTATTAGTGTGGCCACCCTAGAGTGTGCTCCACTACTTTTTTTTTTTTTTTTTTGAAAAACTGTTGGAATAGTGTAGTTGCCATCTCTGCAAGCTCCACTGTTGTTTTCCTTTTTCCTTTTTTCTTTTTTGACAGTCTTTTTTCAGAACCCACGACGGGTTTTTGCAAGCTTAAACAAAAAACATAAATAAAAATCGAAACGTCTTTTTTTTTTTTGAGCTTTCACTCCACCAAAAACCCCACCTTTTGTAGGTTGATCACTGCTTTTGGCTTCCTTCTCTCTCTACGCAACCATTTTACGCAGATAACTCACCATTAGGTCAAAGATGACAGTCGGCTGCCCCAGCTCAAACCTTACGAACGCCGCCGAGCCTCCGTATCCAGTTCCTTCATGAGGGCCGACAAGCGCTCTGTTGAAGGTACCCGCACAGTCTTCAGCCTCTTCAGGCAATAGGCATTCCACCCATGCTGTGAACCCCCCTACGTCTGCGTGCTGCTTGAAACGGGTCTGTCCATTTTCGAAAATCTCTTGAAAAACGGCCCAACGTTTGTCAATAGCATCTCTGGCCCAAGAGAAAAACGCGAGCTTATCCACATCAAGCAGATAGTTGAGCACCGACATGGAACGGTACATTGTATCTGTTGAGATGTGGATCTGCATTGTGCCGATGTACTGTGTCATGAGGTCCGCAAAGTTTGGATCATCCACTAACATCCATCCGAGACGGGTTCCGGCGTGGCCTGTGAGTTTTGCCATGCTGAAGAGGGTGTTTGCGTGGTCCAGCGGAGCACCTCCCTTCGTTAAGTCTGCCGTAGGTGGCCAGAAGTACACCAGATCATAGAGAGGGCATGCGGCGTTCTCGTAGATTGGTTTGCGGAATTCGTTCGTAGGGTTGTTAGGCAGAGTGGTCCATTCGGTGACGGTGCTGGGGTCCAGATTTTCTGCAATCGAAAACGTCATGTTCACTTCTGTCAGCGCGACGTAGTCAGGATACCCATTGTAGTAGGGCGGCCTCGAAACAACGTTCATGGGCCCGTTTGGTGCGTGCATCTGTTTGCACGCCCAGGTTGCCGCATTGATGAGTTCGGTCCCCCCGGCGCCTATGACCAGGCTTTTGCGGTCAAGGTGTGCCACGTTGTTCACCTTTTCGTGCATCCGGAAAATCGCTTTCTTTAAATGTGGAAGCAGTTTGCCTTGCGCATAGGTGCGGCCCTTCACAATAGAATTGCCTGTGTCATATGGGCTGCGGAGGTACATTGGAATGACAATGTCGTTTGCGGTTTTCCTCCAGTACTCTTCATACAGGTATGGGTTCGCCATGCCGTCGTCGAGCACGCAGGTGGCGTTGAAGTCTTCACAGGAGACCCCAGAGAAGCACGTGAAGCAGAGGCATTCGTGAACATCTTCGTAATAGTACCCTTGCCCGTGGCACGTCTCGGCACGACGTGGTGCGGTGTTGTTCTGTCTTAGACCTGCCACTTCAAGACGCAGCCTGACCACTTCCTCTTCCAGATCACGTACCTTCTCATCGATGTGCGAGGCAACCACCGCAGCTGTGAGGATTGCGGGGAGCATGGTAGGGGGGGAGGAGGAGGGTGTGTGCAGTGGGGTAGGAAGGGAGGGAGGAAGGGAGGAGGGACGGTCTGGAGAGGGGGTGGTGGTGGTGGTGGTCAGGGTTGGATATGAAGGGAAAAAGGTTGTGCTGTTCGCGGGCTAGATTGCAGCGAAAAGGGTGGGTTTTGTGTTATATGACCGAGTGGGTCATTGTTCCCGTTCCACCCAGATTATGCGCATCAGTGGAAAGTAGTGGAGAAATTGAAACCGCGGTCCGTCGTCTCCTCGTTGTGATTCCCCAAAAGGTTGGGGTGAAACGCACCTCGACCAGTGTCAGTGAGATGTGGCTCTACTCCAACCCGCCCCAGAATAGAACAAAGGGAAGGGAGTAGGGGTGCGGTGTTCAAATTTTATTATAGTATTGCATGTAGTCGTTCAATAAAAAGAGTGGTTCTTTCGCTGGGGTTGGGGGAAGGAGAAAATATCAATCATCATTATTTTGATGTTCTGCGTGTTAGCTTTTCAAACTAGGGTTCAAACTTCGTTCCCAATACCCACAACACAACACCCCGAAACACACAAAAAAAGTAAACAGCGATGCTCTTCAGCTTGTACTGTCCACAGTGCTTCATAGTCACAGTGCAGTGCGAGACCCTCCAAAGCACTGCTTCACAACACCGTTCCGCCCTTTGTGCACACCCTGGCCAGCCGCCTGTCGCCGTCGCATAAGACACCCCTGCCCGCCCGCAGCCGCTGCAGCAGCGTTTCCAGCTCTGTTGCCTGCAGTGCTTTGCGGGAGGAGTGGCCTGTGAGGGTGTGCGTCGTGCAGCTTCGAGGTCGCAGTGCGCAGCTGGCGGCGTCACTCTGCGTGTCTCAGTCGCTTCCGGGATTCCTCAAGTGGTTCGTCTCTGCTGCGTTTCGGACGGGATTCAACTACAAACTTCTTCAGCTTGCAGTTCCTCACTGTGCTCGACACAACATCGCTGCAGCCGGTGAGGTAGATGCTCCTCAACGAAGTGCATCCAGAAAGAAAGCTCTGACGAGAGAAGGGGGAAATCTCTGTGACACTGCTGAGTGGTGTTAAGTCCAGTGAACGCAAAGAACTGCACCCTTCAAGGAAGCGGGTGCCAATTTGTGTGGCACTGCTGAGTGGTGTCAAGTCCAGTGTACGCAAAGAACGGCATCCACGAAGGAACCCGTGGTCAATGTGTGTGACACTGCTTAGTGGTGAAAAGTTTAGTGTACGCAAAGAACTGCATCCATCAAGGAAGCTGTGTCCGATTTCCATGAGACTGCTGAGTGGTGTAAAGTCCAGTGAACACAAATCACTGCATCCAAGAAGGAAGCAGTAGCCAATTTGTGTAACATGGATCAGCCCAGAAAGGTCGATGCTTGTCAATGAAGTGCAGTCAAAAAGAAAGTTGTACCCAATTTGAGTCACAACAGACTCAGCACTCAGATCAAGACTCGTCAACGATGCGCCATACAAGAACTCATCAGGAATCACCGTCGCAACCTCCGCCTGCAGAAGCAAACACGCAACCTCAGGATCCCTCACAGTCTTCAGCCTCTCAGCAGTGATGTCAGTCTCACCCAACGCATGAAGTGCTGCTCTGGCCTCCATCTTCGTCGTCGTCGACAGGACTATCGTGTCTCCAGCACTCAGCTGCGTCATGTCGTATCCTTCGTCCATCGCCACCCCACCGAAACTCATCACAAAGCCGTCTTCAGGCAACCCCACTGCAGACGCCACCTTCCGACGCATCACCGCAGGTGTGTCATCCTCACCCAGCTCCACCGTATGTTTTGCTCCGTTCAACCCCTTGATTGTCAAATCCATGTTTTGTGTGTGAGTGGCGGGTGAGAGTGGGGTCTATTACAAGGATGATAAAATACCGGCCCCCAAATTTTCGATTCAAAAAATACCAAAAAATACAGGCCTATCCATCCTTGGTCTATTAGCACTCACAAATGAAGTGTGGAGAAGCACAGCAAAAACGAATCTAAAGTGCAAAATCCACGGTGTCTAAACCTATCAATGAGTATCGATTGGTGGACAAGTCTGGTGCCAGCACCCGCGGTAATTCCAGCACCAATAGCGGATATTAATGCTGCTGCTGTTAAAAAGCTCGTAGTTGGATCCAGAGCTCAGGTTGTAAGGTGCCACGGTTTTTCGTGATGGCGTAATGTCATAGCGTTGGCTGTGGGTCAAACATCTTACATCGTAAAGCTCGTAGTTGGATCCAGGCTGCAAAACCCACAGTGCGACAGAGGGGAGAAGAGGGGAAAGGGGTATGAGAGAGAAGAATGTTACTTTATTTTTTTGTGCTGTGTCGACAATCCTAAGGACCCGCTTGGGGAACCTAGAGTCGGTACTCAATGTTGACCGAAGCCTTTTGTACTACGGAAGGCTGTTTTTGGCCAAAAAAAGAGTAGTTGAAACGTGCTAAAACGCATCTCAGTCGAGCTCATGCAAAGGGTGGGGCGTGGGTGCATGAAATAGTGGGAGGTTTTTCTTTAAAAAAACGTTTTCTTCTACGACACAAAAAACATTGTATGTAGGAAGGGAGGTTAATGAAAAAAGTGTTGAAAAACCAAAAAATGGTTGGTTCTCTCTAGTATTGCTTTGGCTTTGGCTTTTGATTTTTTTTTTTTTGTTGTTTTTCTATTTCCGAAAAAAAAGTATCTAGGAAGGGAGGACAGGGAAAGAGTGCGAGAATACAGGCCGAATGTACAAACATAAGGGGATCTGAGGGGGATAAGAGGAAGGTATCTCACGTGGAGCATAAATGAAGTGTGGGGGGTTTTTTGGGGTCGAGCCCTTTTGCAACCCCATAATACAGTGTGGAGGTGGCTCCCGAGAGGGGGGGAAATAGAAACTTGGCTTCAGGAACACTATTGTAATAAAAAAAGAAGGGGTAAGTAGCCTAGTGCCCAAGTTTCTAGTACCCATTTAGGATAATACCCAGTGGGTATTATCCTAAATGGGTACAAAAAACTTGGGTACTAAGTGACTTTTCTCATCAAAGAATGGAAAGGAGAATAAAAAGTATATAGTAGAGTTCATCCTCGGGTGTCTACACTAATACAAACCAAGTTTTCAACAAAGAAGAAAAGAAAAGAAAAGAAAAGTTGATAAACACGGTATGGTGGCGATCGTCGGTCGATTGCGGGCGATCGCCGTCGATGAGAGAAAAAATGACGATCGTCAAAAAAAAAGAGCGATCGCTGGCGATCGCCAGCGATCGCCAGCTATTGCCAGCTATTGCCAGCTAAGTTATGGTGTTTTGTGCCCCTCCCCTCGGACCCCCCCTCCCCATTGTGAAATACAATACAAACCAACAGGGTAGCAAAAATAAAAACAAAAACAAACAAACAAACTTTCAAATCTCCCTCCCCATTCCATCCCTGTCACCACATCCAACCAACAGTATTAACACTTGTAATAGTAAAAAATCAGAATGCGGTTCATCGACCTCCTGATGATATTGTTGACCATGTACTGCATCATGGGCAGCGTGGATGCGAGGGGTGATGAAGGCACAGATCTCACCGCCGGGAAGAGAAAGAAGGGGGAACAGGGCGGGAGGGCAGCGACAAAACGCACCAAGTACGACCCTCGTGCGACGAAAGATGACGAGGAAGATGAAGATGACGAGGAAGAAGATGATGATGATGATGATGATGATGAAGAACAAGAACAAGAACAAAAACCTTCGGCACAGATGCTGGCAAAGATAGCAAGCGTCGAAAAAGTGCTAAAGAAAGAAACGCACAACCGCGACGGCTTGGTTAAGCTTGCCATTGAAGTGGGTGTCCTGAAGAAAAAGGAGAAGCCCCCTGTCATGGCTGTCCTCCTCAGGAAGTGTGCGGTGCACAGGATACAGAACCCACCCCCGTTCACCCCTAAGGACAAGCTGACAGCATCGGAGAAATCCGACACCAACAAGTCTCTTGTGGCACAGGTGGCTGGGGCGGCGAAGCAAAAGTTGTTGCCTGCTGTTCCGCTAAAAGCATGCTACACTGACCTGGACCCCAGAAGCGAGCAGGGCTTGGCCATCATGACAAAAGCGAACGCCATGAAGAACGGGTACAAACTCTCCACTCACGCTTCAAAGTTCGATGGAGAACAAGAGCTTCCGGTGTGTACGCATTGCAAATGGGCCTGGTCGCGTGATGTGAAGGTTTACGACATTACCGCTGTCCACTGGAAGAGTCAGAATCACCGCGAAAAAGTGAAGAACGCAGCAGGGAACACACCTTCAACATCGGAACCTGTAGCATCATCGGCGGACATCACAGAACTTGCTGTTGAACTGACTGCCATGTTGGGAATCCCTTTTCGTGCGGCATCATTGCTACTGAAAGGACTCGCTGGTCGGACCATCCCTGCACACGGAATAGACATTCAGCGCGGGTGGCGCGAACATGGGAATGTCATCTACGGAGCACACGTTGACGAGATAAAGAAGAATTTGGGGAATCAAAAGATCAGCCTGGTGCATGACGGTGGGTCTTCCCTCCAGGGGCACACCGTCGCAGTCTTCATCGCGCAAACGAGGGAGAGGTCCTACTGCCTCCCACTGCAGTATTCGGACACCCCATACACCGGAGAGACGCTGAAGAAGGCACTCGAAGCGTGTCTCGGGGAGGTGGGAATGACCCTTTCGGACGTGCGACTCATCAGAAGCGATAGAGGGGGGGCCTCTGGTGGAGTATCCCGAGAGCTGAGTGTATTACTGAACGTTCCGTATATCAGCTGCACGAGCCACCTTCTACACAACGTGTGCTCCGATGTCCGGACTACGCTGAAAGCCGATTCTGATTTGGTGTACGAAATATTGCATCTAAGCAACTTTGTGTTCCACGACGCAAAACAGCAGAAAAGATGGCGTGCGTTTCAGAAGCAGTTTCAGAAGGGCTCTGCTGTGGCTGAGTTAGAGACTTTGTACAAAAAGATGACTGCGCGCAAAAAGTCGGCATCCAAATTAGAAATGTCTCAGATGCTTCCACATTTGATTGCAATGGCGAAGGAGAAGGTGACGGAGGAGGATTGTGAGTCAGTGAGCAAAGTCACAACGTTTGAGGAGCTGCATTCGGTGGTTGGGACTATCCTGTCGCACGACGAAAACTCGAGAGAAGCGGTAGCAGAAGCCGTTCGGGCACCGCGTGTCTTCGACACGCGCTTTATCAGCTTCTTGGACGCGGCACAGCACTTGGAGCAGCGTGTGAGGCCCCTCTTCCTCTTCCTGTCGCAAGAGGTTCAGAAAAAAACCGCCTCTAAATCGATCGTGAAGCTTGCGCAGATCCTCAGAGAACGAGGGTTCGAAGAAGTGCAAGAGGCATTGTCGGAATTTGTGGAGGCCACAACCCCCATGCGCGAAGTCCTACAGCGTTATGCCAACGCACAAGCGCCAGGCTGCGGAGCCGTTCGAGTATGGAGTGACTTGGAAAATCTGTTGGAAGACCTGAAGAAATTGTCTGAGAGGCCTGGTCGAGTAGGAAGCATTTGCAAAATCATGTGGGAAGGTCTGAACAAGCGTTGGAGGGACAAGCTCGAACCCGGATACTTCTACTATCTGGCATTGAGGCAGCTGACCCCCGCAGGATTCGAAACAGGAAACATAACCAAATCGCTGATGTCAAATGCCGACCTCCGCATGGCGTTCGGCTGGACCGAAGAGGACGTGTCGGACGAGGCATTCAGTCTGTTTTCTCTGCAAGCGGGCGACTTCATGGGGGATTCGGATATTGACTTTTGGGAGAACATCATGAAGAAAGAAGAGGGGTGCAGCTTTCTGGCAGAGGGGGTGCTGGATGCTTTGAGCACAGCGCCATCGTGCACAAGCCCCGACAGCGCGATGTCAGTTGTGCACCATATGTTGCCTGCCGGGCGTGGGGCAGTGTCTCTGCAGACACATGGGTTCCTGTCCCTTTTGGGGATTAATCAAGACGTGGCACGTATGTAGTTGGACTGTTTTTCAAAAAATTATGAAAAAATTCTTTCAGGTAAGTGCAATTGCGAGCTGAGGCATGGGTTTCCCCATGTTGAAGAAGATGATACCGAGTTCGTTGATGTGGACAGCCCCACGCCAGAGAAGCTGCACATCCCGACGATGCAGCAGGCGATCCAGGCGATGGCAGCAGCAGCGAACGCTTGATGAACAATTAGCATTAAAAAAAAAACACCCCCCGCCACCAAATCTAATCACCCCTCTCCATGTTTCCCCACTAGCGCGTGTCTGCCAATATAATGTTGCTGACATGCGCATTTGTGCCTTTCTCGTGTGATGTCACTACCCCCAACTTCCCCAACTAGTGTTCCCCCACGGCGAGATGGATCAACGCAACCTGCATTTGCCTACAAAGGGCGTTCCAGGCTGTACCAAAAATGCCACAACACTTGACACCCCTCACCCTCCAAACCTTCTCCCGTTCAGAAGCCCGATCAAAGTAAACAAAATAGCCCCCTTCCGCCCCCGTTTTCCTCTTATCATGCATGGCGATCGCTGTCGATCGCTGTCGATCGCTGTCGATCGCTGGCGATCGCTGGCGATCGCCACTTTTTTTTTGGCGATCGCTATTTTTTTTTGGCGATCAATGACGATCGCAAACTATGGCGATCGCCCGTAATCGACCGACGATCGCCACCATACCGTGGATAAAATGACCCTTCCTCTCATGTTTGGTCACCTTGAAAAAAAAATATCGCGTCTTTTGTTTGTGCGCACAAATCCGGAAAACAAAAAGGTGAAAAAAAAAAAAAAAAATGCGTTAAACTGAAGGTTGTTATGGTGACTTGAGTACTCAAAAGGAACAAGCAAGCTTCTGTCTTTTTTTTTCAATCCGTTTTTGTTTGCCCCCACAGCGCTGCCCCTCCAATCTTTTTAGAATTGACAACAAGTTGTTTTATCAAAAAAGGAAGGGGTTTCTCGCCAATGTATACCATAGTATTCCTGAGTACACCTCAGATATATTTCCCAGCCAGGCCATTTTTCAGGTGTACTAGGTCTCGTTGTATTGTAGGAGGCAAACACACTTTTGATTTTCAAAACTGCTTAGGGTAGGCACAATTTTTCTTGTGTTTAATGCTCGGTCGGGTCCCAAAAAGTTCCGCGCGCGCGCGCAGAAAAAAACACACAAAGAAAAAAAAAACACACACAGAGACACAGCAAAAATAAAACATCGAAGCCAGGCTGTCTTCTAATTCTGGAAATTTTTCGGAAAATTCCGACATCCGGAAGCAATTTTTTTCCTTGAAAAAACAGTGGGTTTTCAGCCCAAACATGCCGCGATAGACATTTCCAGAATCCGCTCGTTCTGTGGTGGGGGACATACAGAAAAACCGACAAAATTTTAGTGGCATAAATTTCCACAAAATATGAACCCATCCTCATAAACAAGGGTCATTTTCAGGTCGGAAAATCCACATTCGGATAAAATTGTGGCGTTCCTGACTGGGAACAGGTAGCGCCGCAGGCGCACGGTACCCAACTTTTGTCTTTTTATTTTCCCCTTTTCTCTGCTTTCTTTTGATGCGCGAGCCGATTGCTCTCCACGGTGGGGTCCAGGTGTAGCCGTAACTAGGGGGGTCAAAACCTGCGATCCCCGATCCCCGGCTTAATTTAGGGGGGGTTTTATGAGGAAAAATCAGGAAAACGGTAAAAAAAAAAATGTCAAAAATCTGTTCGTTTGCACACTGTGAAAAAAATCGCGACCCACCGCTGAAAGCGCAAGGTGTTAACCTTGTGAGAGCCTGTGAGAGCTTACTGAGAGCTTATGAGGTCCTGTGCTGTGGTAGCGCACAGTACATAGAGTACACACAGTTCACACCGAAAACACTTGCATTTGCATTTCCGGAATCCGTCCGGCCAGTGGTGGGGTCAATTTGCCGAAATGGACAAGTTCTCGTTTTTGGTCAATTTCCGCACACAGTATACACAGTATACACAGGGGATTGTTCGGGTGCCTATATTTTTTTTGGCCCAACCCCCTCGCAAGAAAGCAGGGTATTTTTCCACCCCCAGAAAATGCCGTTATTGGAAAGATTGGGATCCTCTGAATCCAAATCTGTGTTCCGGCCCAGGATTCAAATTGATCCTTAAATCTAATATTGCTAAGGTAGCATTTCCCATGCAGTTTGTTAGGGGGAAAATCTGGGAATTTTGGCCCGGGGATCGATCCCCGGCTTATGGCTACACCTGGTGGGGTCACATGATAGAATTATATCATGTGACCCACTCGTGTATGGATGATTCTGTGTTCGAAGATATTTGGTTGATTTTTCCCGTGGAGGAAGACGGGAGGGAAAGTCAAGATAACCTGTTGACGTAAGGCAATGTTTTTTTTTCTTCCATGTTTTTTTTTTTTGGAATCTCAAAATTTTCCGCGCGCGCGAGCATTAAACAAATAAAAAAGTGTGCCTACCCTTACAATCAAATGGAAAAAATCGCTTGACTCCCCAAAAATAAAAGCTGACTTGAAAATATAACGTTCTCTCGTGGACAGTGTACCTTGGTAGAAAGACCGGTACTGGGGGTGGACACCCAACCATGCAGTCCTTCTCTTCCTTATTTCGTGGTTGTAACGACTGTAAGAGTTGCAAGAGTTGACTTGAAATACAACAGCCTCTCTCTCGTGAACAGTGCACCCTTGTGTACATTACCGGGTGTACCGGGACACACCCCCACACACCATGCACCTTCCACCATCAACACTTTACCCATTTTTCATAAGAAACGTCATCGAGGCACAGTTGACACTGCGCCCCCCCTCCCCCTTCCCCCTCCCCGCCCATTCAACTAAACCTTGTTGTTCACCAGGTTCCACCGCATCATACGGAACATATATTCTTGAGTAGAACGTTCCTGCGCTGCGTACGGTGCTGCTGTGGGGAGGTGCCGGACAGCAGGACTTCCGGACCGGGCACGTTCCGTCTGTGTATGTTCTACCAACAAGGGTGGAGTGGGACGCACGATGGGCAACGGGCTGTGCTGCACACCAGGGACGCTCTGTGGACTCCTCCTTGGCGAGACCCCGGGCGATGCGGTTGCTATGTTGTGTTGCGGCACGAACCCACCCCCGCCACCTCCACCTCCACCTCCCCCTGGGTGACCCCCAGCCCCTTGCAGCACATAGGCCCCACACCCTGCGCAAAATGCAGCCCCGGCCCCCCACCCTTGCCCGCACCTCCAGCAAAACCGCACTGCCTCAGGGGAGACAGAACGGATGGGTACATCCACCTGAGGATGGGTCATGTTCAGGTTAGTAGGAGGGGCCGAGGTGTGTAGTGGTCCGGTAGGTGCGAGGAGGATAGATGCTTTGGCAGCTGCGGCGTGCGCAGCTGCCCTTGCACGCTCCGCCTTTGTCGTGATGGCGGCGGTAGAGGGGAGAAGATCAGCATCGTGCGTCGCTTTCGCAACCATACGCCTCTGTCTGCTCTTCGTGGAAGAAGCGACGGTCCTCCGGGAGAAATGAGGTTCCTCACTGTCCACACCTTTCGCAGAAGCCGTACGCAGCCGTCTCTGCCCACCCATACCCCCAAACCCCCCACTTCCACGCAGTGAAGACGCCCACTGGGTGTGCGAGGAATCAACATTAAATCTTGCATCAGCCTCCATAACACCCCACCGCCCCTGGGTGGGAGAAGAGAGAGCTCCTTAAGATGGTCCTAGGGAGAAGGAGAGTGAGAGTGAGAGGGGAGGGTGGCCTAGAGAATAGAGTTACGTGTGAAGAATGGTGTTTTTTCCCCTGTTGTTGTTGTGGTGTCTTAAAGGCATAAAAGTAACGTTTTGGGGGGAAAATAGTCGGGTCTTTTTTCTTATTTAATCTCGCGTGCGGGGGGAGGTGGTGTGTTTGTGGGGAAGGGAGCCAAAAAAACAGAAATTCTGCAGATAGGTGACGTTTTTTGTTTGTGAACCTTCCCAACCTCCTCCCCTTCCAACCTTTTACTCAAAAGTGGTTAAAGAAAATCAAGGGGGGATAAGCACTCATTCATTTATGTTCTCTAGACCTCCCAAGACGTAGCTCGCTACGCTCACTACTTCCTGCGTACTTATGAATGAGAGGGAGAGGGCTGTTTTTTGTGTTGCTTTCACTGTGGGTATGGTGGAGGGAGGGAAAAAAGGCTGACCTGAAATACAAAGCCCTTTCGTGTACATTGGTACAATGACCGGGTGTACAAAGGGGGGGTGGGTGGACCCCCAACCATGCTGTCTTTCGTGGTGTACATCTTTAAAAAGATTAGCCATTTTGCTTTCATTCTACTCAAGGGAGAGGGCGTTCGCGCAAAGAAGGGGCAGATGGAGTGGGAGTCTTTGGGTATTTGTGGGGGGATTAATTAAACGGGGAGGGACGGTAAGCAAAACAACAATGGGGCAAGAGGCAGAAACACAAAGAAACACAAAAAACACCGTTCCGCCCTTTGTGCACACCCTGGCCAGCCGCCTGTCGCCGTCGCATAAGACACCCCTGCCCGCCCGCAGCCGCTGCAGCAGCGTTTCCAGCTCTGTTGCCTGCAGTGCTTTGCGGGAGGAGTGGCCTGTGAGGGTGTGCGTCGTGCAGCTTCGAGGTCGCAGTGCGCAGCTGGCGGCGTCACTCTGCGTGTCTCAGTCGCTTCCGGGATTCCTCAAGTGGTTCGTCTCTGCTGCGTTTCGGACGGGATTCAACCACTAAACCACACATCAGCCTTTCCCACTTCTTTTCTTCCCTCACTGTCCTCGACACAACATCGCTGCAGCCGGTGAAGATGCTCTTCAACTTCGTGCATTGGCCAAGAAAGCCGTTGGGGGTAATCTCTGTGACACTGCTGAGCGGTGATAAGTCCAGTGTAGGCAAAGAACAGCATCCTTCAAGGAAGCCGTTCCCAATGTGTGTAACATCGATCAACCCAGAGAGGTTGATGCTTCTCAATGAAATGCAGTTCAAAAGAAAGCAGGACCCAATTTGAGTCACAACAGACTCAGCACTCAGATCAAGACTCGTCAACGATGCGTTCTGCAAGAAGTTATCAGGAATGACCGTCGCAACCACCGCCTGCAGAAGCAAACACGCCACCTCAGGATCCTGCACAGTCTCCAGCCTCTCAGCAGTGATGTCAGTCTCACCCAACGCATGAAGTGCTACTATGGCCTCGTACTTCATCACCTTCGTCAACACAACTGTGTCTCCAGCACTCAGCTGCGTCATGTCGTATCCTTCGTCCATCGCCACCCCACCGAAACTCATCACAAAGCCGTCGTCAGGCAACCCCACTGCAGACGCCACCTTCCGACGCATCACCGCAGGTGTGTCATTCTCACCCAGCTCCACCGTATCCTTCACTCCGTTCAACCCCTTGATAGTCAAATCCATATTTACTGCTGTGTCACCAAAGCCTTTTCCCTGTTGCATTGGTGTGATGAGGTGGTGAAGGTGTGTGGGGAAGGGAACAAGAAGAAGGCAAACTGCTGCCACCAAGACAACAGAGGGACTCCCACACGAGTGTATGCTAACTGACGAACACACATACAAAGCGTTGATACCGCTGCTCCCTAGCTGCACAGTGATGGCGACCCGTTAGTCCTCATCGTGATCAGCTGTATGGATGCTCGACACAGAGAGGCGAGGGGCTCAGACAAAGCCTCAGACTGAATCCTCGCTTGAGAAATCCCATATCAGATGCTCCTGATGAAGTACAATAAAAAGTGGGGAAGGGATGTGGGGAGAGTCGTTGGATATTTGATGCAAGCAAAGCAAAGAGGGGCGCGAGAGGCAGAAACACAAAGAAACACAAAAACACTGTTCCGCCCTTTGTGCACACCCTGGCCAGCCGCCTGTCGCCGTCGCATAAGACACCCCTGCCCGCCCGCAGCCGCTGCAGCAGCGTTTCCAGCTCTGTTGCCTGCAGTGCTTTGCGGGAGGAGTGGCCTGTGAGGGTGTGCGTCGTGCAGCTTCGAGGTCGCAGTGCGCAGCTGGCGGCGTCACTCTGCGTGTCTCAGTCGCTTCCGGGATTCCTCAAGTGGTTCGTCTCTGCTGCGTTTCGGACGGGATTCAACTACTAAATGCCCTAGTTTGTTCCTTACTATCCTCGACACAACATCGCTGCAGCCGGTGAGGTAGATGCTCTCCAACGAAGTGCATCCAGAAAGAAAGCAGAAGGCGTTAAACTCTGTGACACTGCCGAGTGGTGTTAAGTCCAATGTGCGCAAAGAAATGCATCCAAAGAGGAAGCTGTACCCAATTTTTGCAACACTGCTGAGCGGTGTTAAGTCCAATGTACGCAAAGCACTGCATCCACGAAGGAAACATTCCCTAATTTGTGTGACATTACGCAGTGGTGATAAGTCCAGTGAACACAAAGAACTGCATCCAAAAAGGAAGCTGTTCCCAATTTGTGTAACATGGATCAACCCAGAAAGGTCGATGCTTGTCAATGAAGTGCAGTTCAAAAGAAAGCAGTGCGCTATACGAGTCACAACAGACTCAGCACTCAGATCAAGACTCGTCAACGACGCTCCCCGCAAGAAGTCACGAGGAATCACCGTCGCAACCTCCGCCTGCAGAAGCAAACACGCAACCTCAGGATCCCTCACAGTGACCAGCCTCTCAGCAGTGATGTCAGTCTCACCCAACGAATGAAGTGCTGCTCTGGCCTCCATCTTCTTCGTCGTCGACAGGACTATCGTGTCTCCAGCACTCAGCTGCGTCATGTCGTATCCTTCGTCCATCGCCACCCCACCGAAACTCATCACAAAGCCGTCTTCAGGCAACCCCACTGCAGACGCCACCTTCCGACGCATCACCGCAGGTGTGTCATCCTCACCCAGCTCCACCGTATCCTTCACTCCGTTCCACCCCTTGATTGTCAAATCCATTGTTGCCGTTGTTATACCAAAGCCTTTTCCCTGTTGCATTGGTGTGATGAGGTGGTGAAGGTGTGTGGGGGAAAGGAACAAGAAGAAGGCAAACCTGTTGCCACCAAGACAACAGAGGGACTCCCACACGAGTGTATGCTAACCGACGAACACACACACAATGCAAGCGTTGATACCGCTGCTCCCTAGCCGCACAGTGATGGCGACCCCATGTCGCAACACCCCATCACCACCACCGTGATACTGCACAGAGTGTATCCTCAGTCAGAGCACAAACGGCCTTCACATCGCTTCACAAACTTGCTTCCAGTGGACTGCACGACTGCACGGATGCAGGCCCACACACGGCACGGAGGACTTGGCATCTTGTTGCGCAGTTCGAACACATGCACCTCACGAATGCCCCTCTCCACAGCATTGCCGTGGAATTCAAGAAATGCTTCGATACCGTGCCCATCAACATCGCCACAGAGCTGGCGAAGTGTAGCATGCTAAGGTTCAGCTCGACACAGAGAGGCGAGGGGCTCAGACAAAGTCTCAGACCGAATCCTCGCTTGAGAAATCCCATATCAGATCATGCTCCTGATGAAATACAATAAAAAGTGGGGAAGGGATGTGGGGAGAGCCTTTAGATATTTGATGCAAGCAAGGCAAGGAGGGGGGCGAGAGGCGGAGGCGCAAAGAAACACAAAACACGGTTCCGCCCTTTGTGCACACCCTGGCCAGCCGTTGCCTGCAGTGCTTTGCGGGAGGAGTGGCCTGTGAGGGTGTGCGTCGTGCAGCTTCGAGGTCGCAGTGCGCAGCTGGCGGCGTCACTCTGCGTGTCTCAGTCGCTTGCGGGATTCCTCAAGTGGTTCGTCTCTGCTGCGTTTCGGACGGCATTCAAGCACTAAATGTCACAGCTCTTGTTTCCTCACTGCGCTCGATACAACATCGCTGCAGCCGGTGAGGTTGATGCTCTCCAACGAAGTGCATCCATAAAGAAAGAAAAAGGAGCTAATCTCTGTGACACTGCTGAGTGGTGTTAAGTCCAGTGTAGGGAAAGAACTGCATCCATGAAGGAAGCTGCCACCAATTTGCGTAACACTGCTTAGCGGTGTCAAGTCCAATGTACGCAAAGAACTGCATCCAAAAAGAAAGCTGTGTCCAAGTTGTGTAACATTGCTGAGTGGTGTTAAGTCCAATGTACGCAAAGAACTGCATCCAGCAAGGAAGCCGGTCTCAATTTCTGTAACATGGATCAACCCAGACAGGTCGATGCTTGTCAATGAAGTGCACTTCCAAAGAAAGCAGTGCGCTATACGAGTCACAACAGACTCAGCACTCAGATCAAGACTCGTCAACGATGTCTCCTGAAAGAAGCCACGAGGAATCACCGTCGCAACCTCCGCCTGCAGAAGCAAACTCGCAACCTCAGGATCCCTCACAGTCTTCAGCCTCTCAGCAGTGATGTCAGTCTCACCCAACGCATGAAGTGCTGCTCTGGCCTCCATCTTCGTCGTCGTCGACAGGACTATCGTGTCTCCAGCACTCAGCTGCGTCATGTCGTATCCTTCGTCCATCGCCACCCCACCGAAACTCATCACAAAGCCGTCTTCAGGCAACCCCACTGCAGACGCCACCTTCCGACGCATCACCGCAGGTGTGTCATCCTCACCCAGCTCCACCGTATCCTTCACTCCGTTCCACCCCTTGATTGTCAAATCCATTGTTGTTTTATGTTTCTGAGGTTTTCCCTTGTTGTTGTACTGCGGTGATGTTGATGTGGAGAAGGTGTGTGGAAAGAACTACTTTCCATGGTGAGTGGCGGGTGAGTTAACCTCCCTGAGGACAACACAGAACAGTCCTGCATACCCCTCCAGACGATGGCAGGAAATACAAGACGGCAAGGTGCCTTTGCACACCCTGTACCAGGAAGCGGTCCCCAAACCTCACGCACAACACCGCACGGGTGAACACAACCCGTTCACACTGCCTGACAAGACGCAGCCCTGATGGGATGGATCCACCGTCAGCACTCAAGATCAAGAAAGCTTGGTAAGATGCACGTACACATCTTTACCACTGAGACGCTCTTGGATGGGTGCAGCTTCCACGCAAGCAGTCTGCACTGTCCAGGTGGCGCCCTCACGTCATGTCTTGTATGAGGCAGATGTGCCACGGCAGAAGTGTTGCTGTGGAGAGAAGGAGAAGTTGGAAGTGCAAACGCCTCACCAGAGAAACACTTGGCAGGAACGGAGGTGACTGACTTACAGTAAGACAACAAACATCGGTGGGGTAAAAACCCTCCTTAGAGTTTTGAAATCCCAAAATCCACCTTAGTTTTTACCCCTCCGGTGTTTTTACCCCACCGATGTTCCTACCCCACCGGTGTTTATACCAGTGGACATGATACTTTGGGGCAACATGGAAAATTTGGGGAAATGAGGTGAGATATTGGGGAAAAGGGTGGGGCTTGCCATCAAAATTCTCATGCCCAGGGTAAAAACACCGGTGGGGTAAAAACATCGGAGGGGTAAAAACTAAGGTGGATTTTGGAATTTCAAAATTCTAAGGAGGGTTTTTACCCCTCCGATGTTTTTACCCCACCGGTGTTTTTACCCTGGGCATGAGAATTTTGATGGCAAGCCCCACCCTTTTCCCCAATATCTCACCTCATTTCCCCAAATTTTCCATGTTGCCCCAAAGTATCATGTCCACTGGTATAAACACCGGTGGGGTAGGAACATCGGTGGGGTAAAAACATCGGAGGGGTAAAAACTAAGGTGGATTTTGGAATTTCAAAATTCTAAGGAGGGTTTTTACCCCTCCGATGTTTTTACCCCACCGGTGTTTTTACCCTGGGCATGAGAATTTTGATGGCAAGCCCCACCCTTTTCCCCAATATCTCACCTCATTTCCCCAAATTTTCCATGTTGCCCCAAAGTATCATGTCCACTGGTATAAACACCGGTGGGGTAGGAACATCGGTGGGGTAAAAACACCGGAGGGGTAAAAACTAAGGTGGATTTTGGGATTTCAAAACTCTAAGGAGGGTTTTTACCCCACCGATGTTTGTTGTCTTACTGTAAGTAAGCCAACACCACCAGTGGCGCAGTTAACGTAGGCTCGGTCTACCCACGCGTACCAAAGCTGTTCAGGTGGAAGGACATCTCAGGTGAAGCGCTCACCTTCGTGGGCTGGCGTTCGTCCTCACAGTAGGACGAAGCCTTTTTCACTTCGAAAGAAAAAGAGAATGTAACAAGATTACCCTCAGCCTCATGCTCCTGATGAAATACAATAAAAAGTGGGGAAGGGATGTGGGGAGAGTCTTTGGGTATTTGATGCAAGCAAGGCAAAGAGGGGGGCGAGAGGCAGAAACACAAAGAAACACAAAACACCGTTCCGCCCTTTGTGCACACCCTGGCCAGCCGCCTGTCGCCGTCGCATAAGACACCCCTGCCCGCCCGCAGCCGCTGCAGCAGCGTTTCCAGCTCTGTTGCCTGCAGTGCTTTGCGGGAGGAGTGGCCTGTGAGGGTGTGCGTCGTGCAGCTTCGAGGTCGCAGTGCGCAGCTGGCGGCGTCACTCTGCGTGTCTCAGTCGCTTCCGGGATTCCTCAAGTGGTTCGTCTCTGCTGCGTTTCGGACGGGATTCAACCACTAAACGCCACAGCTTTCCTTCCTTTCGTTCCCTCACTGTGCTCGACACAACATCGCTGCAGCCGGTGAGGTAGATGCTCTCCAACGAACTGCATTCACCAAGAAAGCAGAAGGGGTTAATCTCTGTGACACTGCTGAGTGGTGATAAGTCCAGTGTCCGCAAAGAAATGCATCCAAAAAGGAAGCCGCTCCCAATGTGTGTGACATCGATCAACCCAGAGAGGTCAATGCTTGTTAATGAAGTGCAGGACTCAAGAAAGTTGTGCCCAATTTGAGTCACAACAGACTCGGCACTCAGATCAAGACTCGTCAACGATGCGCCCATCAAGAAGTACTCAGGAATCACCGTCGCAACCTCCGCCTGCAGAAGCAAACACGCCACCTCAGGATCCTCCACACTCTCCAGCCTCTTAGCAGTGATGTCAGTCTCACCCAACGCATGAAGTGCTGCTCTGGCCTCCATCTTCGTCGTCGTCGACAGGACTATCGTGTCTCCAGCACTCAGCTGCGTCATGTCGTATCCTTCGTCCATCGCCTCCCCACCGAAACTCATCACAAAGCCGTCTTCAGGCAACCCCACTGCAGACGCCACCTTCCGACGCATCACCGCAGGTGTGTCATCCTCACCCAGCTCCACCGTATCCTTCACTCCGTTCCACCCCTTGATTGTCAAATCCATTGTTGCTGTTGTTATACCAAAGCCTTTTCCCTGTTGCATTGGTGTGATGAGGTGGAGAAGGTGTGTGGGGGAAGGAACAAGAAGAAGGCAAACCTGCTGCCACCAAGACAACAGAGGGACCCACATGTAACTGCTGGGACAGCTTCCCCACACAGTGGAAAGGCCGTAGTGGGACAATGGTCAGGTGTCTCCGTAATGGCAAGCCACTCCCAAAAGGAGAGAAACGGCACCACAGATATCACGGATATCTGGCTTTCCTCGTGGAGCTACCACAGCACGAAGAAGCGAGGAAAGTCACCAAGTGAACAATAATAAAAATTCCATCCACGAAGGTGAGTAAAAGAAGTCGAGGGGAACGGGGAGGTGGGATGCAGTACACACTTTTTCTATGGCTCACATGAAGAATTAACGAAAACAGAAAAGTTTGTAAGATGGCTGTGACTCCCGTACAACAGGCACTTCAAAATAGAAGGCGAAGGCGAACGTGCAAAGTCGCCCCGCCCACGAGAGAGAGAAAAGAACACACGCCTGTACAAAGCAGTCTTCACTTCAGAATTGTGGCTCAGCGCTTTGACAGGAAGGGACAAGGAAAGGGAGGGTATGCCCAAAAAGTGTCGGTTTTGGCTGAATCTGGGGGTAGTCTGAAGATGGGGCCTCTTCACTTTCACAGTGCAGCCTGAAGGGGCAAAGACGAACAACTCGACACCAGAGCAAAAGTATTCCCACCCTGAAGTTCGTATCCAAAACAAATCTTCACACACCACACAAGAAGTGCCGCAACCAATATCTCACACACAGAAGCGAAGTATGGAAACTAAAACACAGAAAAGGTGAGACTCCCCACCCTTACAGAGGGCTTGCTACGAAGAGAGTTTCGAAATACGTTTTCTTTGATCAGAGACTACTCTCACTAGATAGCAGTCACGGTGTTTCTTCATGGGATGCTTAAAGGAGACTTGCTACCAAAGTATTGTCGAAAAAGAAGCCCAAGTATCATAATATTTTCTCTCAAACAGTAAAGTTGACAAATGGAGGCTCTGTTGCCTGCAGTGCTTTGCGGGAGGAGTGGCCTGTGAGGGTGTGCGTCGTGCAGCTTCGAGGTCGCAGTGCGCAGCTGGCGGCGTCACTCTGCGTGTCTCAGTCGCTTCCGGGATTCCTCAAGTGGCTCGTCTCTGCTGCGTTTCGGACGGGATTCAACCACTAAATGCCACAGCTCTTGCCTCCTTACTGTGCTCGACACAACATCGCTGCAGCCGGTGAGGTAGATGCTCCTCAACGAAGTGCAGCTAAGAAGGAAGCAGCAGGGGTGAATCTCTGTGACACTGCTGAGTGGTGTAAAGTCCAGTGTATGCAAAGAACTGCATCCATGAAGGAAGCTGTGTCCAAGTTGTGTAACATTGCTGAGTGGTGTTAAGTCCAGTGAACACAAAGAACTGCATCCATCTAGGAAGCCGTGCTCAATTTCTGTAACATGGATCAACCCAGAGAGGTCGATGCTTGTCAATGATTTGCAGTCAAAAAGAAAGTTGTACCCAATTTGAGTCACAACAGACTCAGCACTCAGATCAAGACTCGTCAACGATGTCCTCTTCAAGAAGCAATCAGGAATCACCGTCGCAACCTCCGCCTGCAGAAGCAAACGTGCCACCTCAGGATCCCTCACAGTCTCCAGCCTCTCAGCAGTGATGTCAGTCTCACCCAACGCATGAAGTGCTGCTCTGGCCTCGTATTTCTTCACCTTCGTCAACACAACCGTGTCTCCAGCACTCAACTGCGTCATGTCGTATCCTTCGTCCATCGCCACCCCACCGAAACTCATCACAAAGCCGTCTTCAGGCAACCCCACTGCAGACGCCACCTTCCGACGCATCACCGCAGGTGTGTCATCCTCACCCAGCTCCACCGTATCCTTCACTCCGTTCCACCCCTTGATTGTCAAATCCATTGTTGTTTTATGTTTCTGAGGTTTCCCTTGTTGTTGTCCTGCGGTGATGTTGATGTGGAGAAGGTGTGTGGAAAGAACTACTTTCCATGGTGAGTGGCGGGTGAGTTAACCTCCCTGAGGACAACACAGAACAGTCCTGCATACCCCTCCAGACGATGGCAGGAAATACAAGACGGCAAGGTGCCTTTGCACACCCTGTACCAGGAAGCGGTCCCCAAACCTCACGCACAACACCGCACGGGTGAACACAACCCGTTCACACTGCCTGACAAGACGCAGCCCTGATGGGATGGATCCACCGTCAGCACTCAAGATCAAGAAAGCTTGGTAAGATGCACGTACACATCTTTACCACTGAGACGCTCTTGGATGGTGCAGCTTCCACGCAAGCAGTCTGCACTGTCCAGGTGGCGCCCTCACGTCATGTCTTGTATGAGGCAGAGGCGCCACGGCAGAAGTGTTGCTGTGTAGAGAAGGAGAAGTTGAAAGTGCAAACGCCTCACCAGAGAAACACTTGGCAGGAACGGAGGTGACTGACTTCATTCAAAACTAAACACCCACCCCCTCTTTTATTTTAGTACTGGCAGGAAATGATCTGCCAAGAAAAGAAAAGAAAAGAGAGAAAAAAGAAAACGCATGGTTTATAAGATGACCCTCAGCCTCTCGTGCTGTGTCACCTAAAAGGAAAATATTTCTTGTGTCATGCTTTTATGTCTTCGTGTCTGAAGTGTGTAGGCTTCCTTCATCCCATTCACTCCCTTTTTTTAAATTAGGAAACGTCGGTTCTATTTTCGTTCTGTTGCATTTTTTTTTGTTGTCGACAATCACTTAAAAAATCAGACTGTCCACGTGCCCCTTCCCCTCCCCCACTCCCTTTCTCTTCTCCTGACTGCTGTGCAGGCTTTTGCAAACACGGTGCAGCCATCCCCCCCTTCTTTCTCGTTTGGCAAGTTCTCGCGTCTGGGATATAAAATAAAATAAAACAAGAAATGGAAGTTGAAAGTGCCTCGTCATTCATCGGGGCGGACGCAGGCGCTGGTGTTCTCTGCGGGTTATAAAAATAAAACCCGATTTTTTTTCGATAAATTTGTTGGAGTAGTGTAGTTGCCTCGGTTGTGTTGCCAACAGAGTTGTACAATTTCCACTGTCTTTTACCTTCTACCCCCACATTCTTTTCAAAAAAAAAGGAAAAACAAAAAGACCCTTTCTCCTTATGGTTACATTCTACGCGCAGCCGACGCTGCGGGAGCACTGTTCCCTCATCATGTTTACCCTCCCCCTCCCCTCTTTCCCCCGTTGTAGTGTTCGTCTCTTGACTTCGCTACCCCATCAGGCTACCCATATGGATGTTCAGATATCACAGTCAAGACTTCGTTTATGGCAAATGGTTGTCTTTTTTTGGACCCCCTTTTTTTTTCATTTCTTTGATACAGTGTTGGAGTAGTGTAGTTGTGCCTCGGTTGTGTTGCCACAATTTTGTATTTTTTTTTTTGAAAAATCGACAATATTGTGTGTGGTGGACACCTTTTTTGTGAACTCCACGCAGCCACCTCGCCCCCCCCCCCAAAGCTCTTCATAGGATTCCGTGGCTACTGTCCACCCTCTCTCTCTCTCTCTCTCTCTCTCTCTCTCTCTCTCTCTCTCTCTCTCTCTCTCTCTCTCTCTCTCTCTCTCTCTCTCTCTCTCTCTCTCTCTCTCTCTCTCTCTCTCTCTCTCTCTCTCTCTCTCTCTCGCTCTCTTATCCACATTTCTTATCCACAATTTTTTTCTTCTTCTTCTCTCCTCAAACGATGCTTTCATCTGGCTCTACTCTTGCCGCTTTTGGAGTAGCAGAACGCTGTGAAGGCGTTGTGATTGTAGTAGACGAAGACCGCATCGCCCCCGCAGGAGGAGACGAGCTCACTGCAAGCCGCGCGACATCACCACCACCGCCTCCTGCCTCACCTTCCCCAACCCCCAACGCCCTTCCTGCCCCCGGGAACGACTTCTTTCCTGCATTTGAATTGTCCGCAGCCCACGCCCAACCCCCCTGAATCGACGTCCCCGCGTCTCCAGAGTACGGCAACGGGGCACGGTTTGCTGGAACAAACGAGACCATCCCTTTCACCGTAGCCGGGAGATTCGAATCGATTCTGGTTACCACAGCGCGCAGCCTGCTTGGTGGAGGGAGTAGATATGCTGCAAGAATCCCACCAACATGCACCTCCCACGACGCCATCGGGGACAACACCTGCACAAGAAGGACTAACACCCAGGGATACGCCTTCGAGGGCACCGGGTAGCCACAGATATTCCGTTTAAACACCCCCAACGAGACTTCATCCTTAGAGACCTCCAATGCGAGCAGGCCAAACAGCATGCCTGACAACCCCACTGTGCATGATGTCCAGGTTTCTACAAAGACGCCATTTGACACACCAAAGGCAATATGCAACAACGCCCCCGGTGTAACAGCAATGAGCTGTGCAAGCAGTGCATACATTGCGGAGACGGTAAGCGCCCCTGATGTACCATGTTCGTTTTCAAGTGGAGGTAAGAGTTGGATCAGTGCAAGACTGTTCATTACAAGGTGCAGGATGCCGACGTGGAAGAAGGGTGCAGTAAGAAGACGCCAGACGCGGAATTGTTGTAACAAAATTCGTCCGCCAGAGCATGCCCCACGGACGCTGAGCACGTCGATCAATGTTAAAACATACAGTACCCCACACACAGCAAGGTAGCACCGTGTGGCCAGACCCTGCCTCTCCCACCATGCGCCCACATAAGCAGTGGCGGCCTGCAGAGACGGCTGCACACTGTTGGACATTATTTTTTTTTCTTCCCGCCGTTTGTGTGCTAAAGAACTGTGTGATGGTGGTGGTGGTGGTGGGGGGAGAGAGATAGATAACGATGCAATAAAAGGGCGATGCTCTGCGCAAGAATTACCCTGATAAATCATCCAAACACCACGATGCAAAATAGAGCAAACGGCGTAGTGGTTCTTTGTGAGGTAACCATGTTTGAAAAAGAGCAAAACAAAAAAAAAGGGGGGGGTATCAGTCTGCAGACTAAGGATTGGGGGTCTGGTAATTAATTAATTAAATGCTAGTCTGCACGGGGTTTCGTAACGAACAATGCAGGCGAAAACGCCGTTACTTGCATTTTCGGGCCGATCCCACCGTCAGTGGTGGGGTCAATCTGAAGAAATGGACACAATTTTAATGACTTAAATTTTGGACAATATGAGCCCGGTCACTAATAGCTGGGGCCCATTTTCGGCCAAAAATTTCCTCAAAATCCGGGTTTGTAATATTGACTTCACCTTCGGTTACCCTTACAGGGGGGGTGAAGGAAGGTTGTTGAAAAGGGTCCTTATTTGCATTTTTGGGATCCGCCCGTGCAGTGGTGGGGTCAATCTCGAAAATTGGACAATTTTTTGACCACTTAAATTTTGAAAAATATGAGCCGGTTCCTTATACGTGGGGCCCATTTTCAAAAATAATCGGGTGGGTATGGTAATTAATTAAATAATTTCTTAGTCTGCAGTCTGGGGGGTATGGGGGTGGTAAGGGGGAGCGGTTACGAGATTGAACCTAATCTTCGTGTGTTTAGCTATTATGGTGCTCCGGGAGGGGTCAATATTGACAGGTCGTTATCGATTTCCGAAAGCACCAAAAATGAGTAAAAAAATCGCCCTATTCTTCAAGCGTGTTGCTGCAGAAACAGTGACGCTCCTTTTTCCCCACCCCCCCCTCCACCACGCCCCACAAAAAGACACTATAAAACTAAAACTAACACAAGAAAGGCAAAGAAAGAAAGAAAGTTGACTTGAAAAATCCCCCCCCTCTCGTGAACAGCGTACCTTGCACGACGTTGAAGCTTCCATCAACGCACGCAGAGGCACTAGGGTTATCCGAGGGTTATCGAACCCCCAGAGAGCACTGAATCAGGCACGCAAATATGTACTTTTTTTTTTTTGTCGCACTGATCAAGTGCATTTTTTTATACCCCCCTCTGCAAACGGTTGCTAGACGCGTAAAGAAGAAAAAAAAATTGGAAAGTGCAAAACGGGAAAAAGAAAACAGAAAAAAAAAGAGAAGGGGAAAAATAGAAACAGAAAAAAAAACTCGTAAGAGCTTTCCTCATGCAATACGGGGAGGGGCTAGAATAGAAAACCATTGAAAGATGAACTCACACAACTCGAAAAACACTGGGGCATGGAGTGGTTTGGGTAGTGGGTATTTTTTTATATTTTTTAGCAGTGTACTCTCTACAGACTAATTCAGGTCATCCCAACAAGAGATTTTCCACTACGGCCCACATACAGAGTGTAGTTCTGAATACAAAGTTTGACTTAAAATACAAAAAAAAAAAACCCGTGGGTGGACCCCAACCATGCAGTCCGACATCCATTTATTGTGGTGTACTTCAACGCAAAAAAGGAAAAACTGAATTAAAAAAAAAGTTGACTTGAAATACAAAGCCCTCACCGTGACAGTGCACCTTTTAAAAAAAAAGATGAAAACACCCCTTCTAGTTATTCGTCGTGTATCATTTGTTTTGATCGCATCCTGCACCACGGGACTAGTCAGATCTCACACAAATCATTTTCGACAGGTAAAAAACCACGGCGGGGTCAAAATCTGACAGGAGTCATGCAACAAGGTGCATGACTAGTTACATGACAAGACTACAGGTGCAATAGGGTACTTACTTCCTCAGGTTTAAATGTCAAATATGTGTACCACACCTGATGCAATGCCACCTAGATTTTTTTTTTTTTTTTCTTTTCACCCGTCGTTCTGATAGAGGACAGAGTCAACTCCACTTTTTGTAGGGTGCCCGACGAATCTTTGTGTATCAGCTGTTTCAACCCCCAAGATTGCAGACCTTCTTGGTCGCGCCCGCTTCTGTCAGCTTCTTGATGATCTCTGTTCGTTCCAACGCTGTTGCGATACCCAGAGGTGTACCCGCATCCATAAGCACGTCGACATTGACATCTGTCTTGGGAAGCTCGAGGAGCGCACCGAGGAGGGCCGTGTGGTCCGACATGATTGCACCTAGGACTGCGGCGGTACCGTCTTCCAGGAGCAGCCAGGGCTTCACCACATAGGGGACATGCTTCTGCAGAAGAGCAAAGAGCTGCAAATCACCAAGACGACAGCACGGCACCAAACAGTTCTCAACTGTCAGACCAAGCACCAGCTCTTCGTCGTTCAGCAGACGTTCTTGCAGGCGGTAGCGTGCCTCCTCTTGGCTGTGCAAAATTTCGAGGAAAAGGTCTGTCAGTACTTCTTGCAGGTCTTGGCAGAGACCGCTGATAGACACCTCCTTCAACAGTAGCAGCATGAGGTCGCATTTGCGTGTCCCCTGGGAGAAGCAAGCAGAGGTGATCAAATCGACGCGGTCGAAGGCGCCGGAGAGTGCGTCCTGGTGGTGCAGGAGGGCCTCGAGGAAGTGCCGGTTGCCGTCGACGCAGTTGTTCGCAAAGACGTCGCCAGACTCAATGACAGAAGCGAACTGTGCAGCGCCAAAGGTATTAAGCATGGCTGTGAGCAGCCCGACAGAGCCCTGAAGAGAGAAGTTGAAAAATGGGGGTGAAATAATAAAAAAAAACCCCATCTTTTGTTTAGTTGGTACGCTACCCACCATTATTAAGCTAAAATGGCGTGACTGAAGAGGGGGGTGATTCGCACTTTTTTTTGCGTACTTTTCCCTCATGCACAAATTCGAGGGCTGATTATTCGCACTTCTTGCGCACTTTTTGCGCCCCTCCATTCAGCCACACCTATGGGAAGATCCGGGTGCCCCAAAAACACTATTCACAAAATTATTACGCATCCACTTGCCGTTTGAATAAAGAAAACAAAGACGAAAAAGGGGGTTTGGGGGGGAAGAGTTTAATTCTTGAACGCATCCCCACACTCAGGTACACACACTATTCTACTGAATAGAAGGTATAATAGGGACTAAATGTACCCAAACTAATTACTTTTTTTCCATAAACCGCATCCATTGTTCCTGAGTGGCGCGCTTATAAGGGTAGGGAGGAATCAAAAAGCGTAAAGACAGCTTTAATTTTAAGTGTGTTCAGTTTTTTAAAAAAAGACATACTGCCCGTTCATCGCCTTCTTCGGTGAGCCATGAGAGCAGGTCCTCCCAGTGTGTTCTTTGTGATTCCTCCATTTGCGCGGGTGGGGTGATGGCGAGGAGGAGCTTTGCGAGCTTTGTCTTGAGTCCGTCGTAGTAGAGGCGTTTTTGTTCGAGTAGGTCGAGGTCGTCGTCTGTGGGGGAGCCGATCATAGAGAGGATGTGCACCTCACCACGCACGCCTGCAATGTGCGCTAACACCTCCGTTGTGTCGTTGCCGCAGCCAACCGGCGACAGTGGATTGGCAGGTGGGTCCGTAGAAGTGGCAGTGAGAATCGCCTTCTTCCGTTTTTCATAGAAATGCGACTGATGTCCCGTCTTGATCAATGGTGCGGATTTCGCTCGCAGCGGTGTAGGTGTTGCTGTGGAAGCGGGTTTTTCCGTTGTGTTCCGTGTGTCCTGCTCCATGAAGTGGCGTGCGCTTAGCAGGGCTGCCATGAACTCTCGGAAGTCGAGGTCGCCGGACCCATCTCCGTCTAGTGCCGTGAAGATCTTGTCGGCATTAGGTACCAGGGCAACTGCATTGACCTCGAGGAACCTCCGGAAGGTGTGCTGAGTGAACTTCGTGTACACAACGCTTGAGGTGCGCAGATGGTTGCCCAGCGCCTCCGCAAGGCAGTGGATCTCCTGGTCCGACAGCGCCTCGAGGTTGGCCTTCAGGTTGTGCTGCGCAGCCGAGCGTGCCGGAGATGCCCCACGCTTCTCCCTCCCAGACATTGCTTCATGCAAACGTAGGTCCCGTGTATTGCGTACAAGGCTGACATTAGATAGCGGATGTTTCGACAGCTGTACATCCGCCCACTCCTTAATGAGCTCCACCGCGGAAGGGTTTGGGGTGCGTTGGCACTGTGTGTTCATGTACCTGCACAGCTCGGAGACGGCCTGTTGGTATTTTGGATGGAGTTGTTGGATGGCCTGGGTGGCGGTGCTTCTCGCAGTTCTATTCAACTCCGCGAGCGACGACGTGGAGGTGCATGTACTCAGCGCGTCGCCAGGCGCCCGCAGGTCGCTGTTCGCTAGCCCCCGCTCAGGGTGTAGTGGGCGACCCCTTTGCGACACACCCTGCTGTTTGCGTTGGGAGTTCCCTCGGGACAACGCCTGGCCAACACCACGATGCCCAGAGGGCACAGTCGGAGCACGCCCTCTCTCAGACATTAAACACTTCCGTCATGTGGGCGGGGGGGAGGAGGAGGAGGAGGAGGTGTGCAGGAGGAGGGAGGGGCCTGAAAGGGGGTGGATCGGGTGGTGAGCGAGGAGGCTGAGGGCCCAGAGGAAACGTGGTGGTCCTTGAGGGGAGGTGAACCGGCAATTTGTCGGCATGTGGTGCAAGCGTACGATGGGGGCCATGAGGAGTAAGTCTTCTGGAATGAAGCGCCATAGAGGGTGAGAGTCCCGTCCTTCCTCCTAAAGCATTGTGCCGCAAAGCGTGTTATTGTGGTGCTATCTTCGGGAGCATGAGAGACGTCTTGGATTCACACAGTGTGTTCCAGTGTTTCGTGTGCACTTTCTCCATCCTCGGTAAGACGGAGGGGAGACTACAAGAATGGTGGCAGTATTGTGATGGGAGCCCATTGGAATACGCAAAATACATCAAAATACACGTGTATTTTGATGTATTTTGCGTATTCCAATGGGCTCCCAATACTGCCACCATTAGGCTGCGATGGTGCTCGACGCACTGCCGTCGATCCGAGGGTTTTCACGTACTCCTTTGTTAACCGCACAGGAAACAAATTGACAGAGCAGCAGAACCCAGGAAAAATCAGACCCCAGATGTCCCAGACCTATCATGTATGATATCCATGGGGGGTTTTTGATAAATAAATATTTTTTTTGAATAGAGGAGGGTGTCTAAAAAGGTCAAAAACGGAAAAAACGGAAAAAACGGTAGAAAAATTTGGGGTGTTTTTGACCAAAAAAAGAGTGAGGGGAGTTGGGTCCAGTCATAGGGGAGTATAGCAATTTTTAAAAAATTCTACCAAAAATGCACAGCATTTTTCAAGCACATAGGCAGATTTTCGCTTTTTTATAAAAAATTGAGGAAACCGAAATATCCCACTGTAGCTGTCTTCCCTCAGAGGTCGGAGCCCAAAATAGGCCGTTCTTCCTGCGGAAAGTAGTGCGCACACTGTCCATATCTTCGAAGATGAACCGTTTCGGCTCGCAGAACACCTCAAATTACTTGCAGCTTGCGAGTCTCCGTGTTCTTGAAGGGTGGGGCGTAGAGGGAGAAGGCAGCGATCACATTGAGCGGAGGGCGTCGAAAAAGTCTATGTGAGCCGCGCGACTGTTCACGATGCCAGTGAAGAAGTCTTTCGGGAATCCTTGCCGGAAGGGCGTACGACCGTGGGTGAGACACCTGAGGAGTACTGGAGCACCCTCCGCTTGATGGCAGACGGCGTATGTCCTGGCGCAGACGCTTGGGGCTCACACACCCTCGGTGCTACAGGATCTTGAGGGTTTGACGCACTGTTGGCTGCGTGCTCGGTGGGTCACAAGAAGAGGTTGAAGCTTGTAGACACCAGCACGGCACGAGTCAAGTCACAAAGAGCTAGGAGAACTGACGTGCGGTGGGGAAGGTTCCCTCCGACCGTCCGGACTTGGCGGTCTGCACCCCCATCCTCGTCAAGAATTGGCTAGAGCACATGGCACCCAGAGCAGTGACCGGTCCGACGCTCGCACGTGAGCGTCGCTCCTCCGGAAGCTGGTAGTGGCCCAAGTCCACACGGACTAGAGGCCGCCGATGAGCAGGAAACTGCAGGAGGGCATGCCACAAGGGCTAACGAAACCATGGTACTGGGCCTATGTGGGGTTACAGACGTGTATATGGTGTAACCACAGATGCTCAAAACACCCGATTTTTACGTTTTTTTGCATTTTTCGGTGCCCCAAGACCCACCCCAGGGGTCTAAAAATTTTTCGAAAAAAAAAATTTTTTTTTCAGATTTTGCTAAGGTAAAATGTGACTGAAAATGATCCTCAAAATAGAGGATCCTCAAAATTCCCGTTTTTCCCTTTTTTCCCCTTTCCCCTTAGTCATTTTTCCCGTTGCCTTGTCGAAAAAAAATTTTTTGGGTCAAAAAAAAAAAGTGAAAATTTTTCACAAATTTCGATCCTACGACCACCCACAGGTGACGAAAACTCGGTTTTCGTGAAAAAATAGTAACTCTGATAGGTAAGTAAAAGGAAAAAAGGTTTTTTCGTTGATTGCACAATTACCCTGTTTGAGGGGTGATTGGCGACCGTATCTGAGGAACTATTTCTCCTTTAAGCTACGCTTGTAGGAATAAAAATAGTAACTCTGATAGGTAAGTAAAAGGAAAAAAGGTTTTTTCGTTGATTGCACCCAAACCCCCTAGGGACTGCTCATAGAGCTGAACCACAAAATCCCTCCAATTAGCAGAGGTCTACTTTAAACTAAAGATGGGCCAACGATTCACTGAACAAATACACTGACGCGTCCTAATAACGCAGAGATCACTTAACTAACCCAAAAACATTCGTTACACGCGGCCCATTGCGCTGACATGAGTGCCGACATGCTGCCCCGCACCTGGTCGACCTTCGTCGCCTTGTCTGTTCTCGATCAGCTCGGGGCTCCATTCACCTCGTGTCAGACCCGCAGCTCTCCTGTTGGGACCCATTCTACCATGACTGTCATCCCCTATTACTTCACACGCCGAAAACGCACACCGGAAGAAAACACTGGGACTGACCTTTGTTAATAGCTGCGACACATCCGCATTGTCCACCTGCATACGATGCATCCCCGTGTTCGAAAAACTCGCGTCCGTTTAGACTCTTCTTCTCTCAGTTGGGATGGAATCGGTTCGTAACATTCTTCTTGAGGGACCTCCAGCCCGACTCTACAGCACTCGTGATCCCAGAAAGCAAGCAGCTCCGTATCCCACAAACGATTCGTCCTCATCCAAACTCCTCCCTAACGCAGACCCGACATAGGACAACACACCCTATCAAAAACCCCCTCAGGTACATCTTCCGACAGTGTACCCTTGCTGGTGGGAGGAGAGCAGTATGTCTCTCTACCATTCAGACATGCGGTATCTCCCGGTTTATAGGCCGAAGTGTAAACGCCAAGAACATCAAACTGCTGCAGGGGTGTACCAAACCAGAGGGTCACATTTCAACTCCAAATTAACGACGTTGCATCTCTCCACAACCTCCGCGTACACTGTCAGCACCGGCAAAAACCATCGTTGCGCGTTTGCACTCCTGCAGGGGCAAGCTCCAAACCATCGGAAGGATAAGTATCTATGCGCATCTTGATGCCCCTCTCACCGCCCAACTTCATCGTGTTCCGCATGTCTTCTTTATCCAGAAGGAATTGCAAAAAAGGCGCTCGTCATCCGTCATCGCCACCCATTTTTCCCTAGACATACTGATCACCTCCGGCATCGTGGGCATCTCCTACCTAGCGGCTGCGCACCAGCAGAGACGAATCAGCACACCCATGTTTTTCTTGTGCACACCCACGGTGGGTCTCGAATCCCCGTTTAGCCGTTAAACTCCTCTGGGTTCCTTCAGCATGCATGTGGCCCTTCCACGATCCCTCTTCTCCGGTTGCTTCCACCACCTCTCGTCTCAGAGCTCTTCCAGTCTCCTCCCCACGCTGCGCTGCTGCCCACGAAAGAAGAAACCACTGCATGTTCCAGCTGCTCGTTCACTGCGTTACATTATTCTGCCTCCGTCTGGATCCCATAGACTCCACAACGTGGTCTTCCCCTTCTTCTTTGTATTCATTCTGCCTCTTCAGCATACCTGTACATTCTGTTTGTTATCTTCAGCATAACCTGTACTAATCTTTAGCATAACCTGTATTTACCTTCAGCATAAACTGATGTTATCTTCAGGATAACCTGTAGTTACCTTCAGCATAACCTGTATTAACCTTTAGCATAAACTGTTGTTACCTTCAGCATAAACTGATGTTATCTTCAGGATAACCTGTAGTTACCTTCAGCATAACCTGTATTAACCTTTAGCATAAACTGTTGTTACCTTCAGCATAAACTGATGTTATCTTCAGGATAACCTGTAGTCACCTTCAGCATAACCTGTATTAACCTTTAGCATAAACTGTTGTTACCTTCAGCATAAACTGATGTTATCTTCAGGATAACCTGTAGTTACCTTCAGCATAACCTGTTGTTACCCTTAGCATAAACTGTTGTTATCTTCAGCAGAACCGGTATACTCTCAATGTTTTGTTAGTGTCGTTTCCTTCCCTTTAAACCGCAACACTCTGATTCTCAACCCTTCTCAACTCCATCCTCCTTTTCTTTGCATTGAATCCCCCTACGCATCGTTCTTATAATTGTTTTGGTCCGTATAAACTGCAAAAAAGCTCCCTAGGCACGACAGGGTATCACAGCCTGCAAAACACCAGTCCCTGCACCAGCCTTCCACAAAACGCACACCGCAGTCTTCTTATCAGCCCTGTGCACCGTTTATTATATATCCCATTCGTACATCATTTCTATTTTCATGTCTCTCCCCCTTTATTCTGAGGCACCTGTCTTCGCGCACAACGTGTGGGTGGTGAGTATGCGCGACTCTACGTCTTTGTGAAGGTGCGGTGACGCTGAAACTCGTGCCTGGTGTTGACCCTGATCACGGTTGCGCAACTTTACTGCGACGGCGGCAGGCAGAAAATGATCATCATGTCTGTCATCTAACGTGGCCTTGCTTCCTTCCAAAACCGAGGTCTGAAATTCTGCAAACACAAAACTCCGGCGCTGCCTTCCGGAGGTCGCACGGTGCATGGTGGTTTAACTGCTTCTCATGTGCTTCAAAACGAAACGCTAAAGTATGTACTCGGAAACGCAGCAGCATGATGGTGTGCTCTCCGCACCGGTATGGGTACTGCTGTACTATTCGTGTGTTACCGTGTTGTCATCGTGTTGGTCCCGCTCCTTCGTTGGCTTGCCTTTCGACGTTCGGCTTCTTCTCCTCCACAAAACCTTCGTTGCTTTTGTTGACCTCAGTTAGCGCAAAGCTGTGCGGCTCGCGAGCGACGGCTACACACACGGCATTATCAAAGCTGGCGTACGCGTGCCCGGTTCCGACACCAGCTCAAAATGAAACCACCCAAAGATTGTCCACAGTTAGGCGCGACTGTCTTCACCAGCTCGTCCCACATGTCACTCTCTAAAAACCCTGTCCAAAAAACATACGGAATGCCCTCTAAACGCAGCGTCTCGAAATCCTTGTTGAACTCGTCGTCTGACACCTCTCCCATATTCCCGTTTTCCCCTTATTTTGTTCTCTTTTTGTTGCCTTTTCCGACTTCACCGCGTGGTAAGTCGTCTTTTTGTCGTTGTGTCTTCCCGTCTTTCCCCCGTTGTTGTTGACTTTTCCCACTTCACCGCGTGGCAAGCCGTCGTTTTTTGGGTCTTTTTCATACCGTTACCTACCAATTTCTTTGTGCCCTTCACGACTTCACCGCGTGGCAAGTCGTCGTTTTTTGGGTCTTTCATACCGTTACCTACCAATTTCTTTGTGCCCTTCACGACTTCACCGCGTGGCAAGTCGTCGTTTTTTGGGTCTTTCATACCGTTACCTACCAATTTCTTTGTGCCCTTCACGACTTCACCGCGTGGCAAGTCGTCGTTTTTTGGGTCTTTCATACCGTTACCTACCAATTTCTTTGTGCCCTTCACGACTTCACCGCGTGGCAAGTCGTCGTTTTTTGGGTCTTTCATACCGTTACCTACCCAGGCCGACGGTTGCACATAATTCTCTGGTGCGACTCCCTTTTCGCTGATATGGTGGTCAGCCGGCGGTGAGCCCTTTGCACTGTTTATCATTTTTTTGTTTGTCATTAATTTTCATTCGTGTATCTCCTCACATAATTTGAGGTCTTGCACAGTGTTCACTCAATTTATTTTCTTAGACCATATCTTCTGTTTTTGTCCGAAAACTCTCCCGCAGGTCACCATCGTCCAAACCCACCAAAGCCGTACCTTCATCCTCTCGCACGTACAAACACAAAACGATCCCAACCTTCTACGACCGCATCATAAGCGAGTCGCGCGCTATCCAAGCAGGACTCCATAATGAACATAGTTGATTGTAATAAATATTTTTCGTTGATTGCACAATTACCCTGTTTGAGGGGTGATTGGCGACCGTATCTGAGGAACTATTTCTCCTTTAAGCTACGCTTGTAGGAATAAAAAAAAAATTTTTTTTTTGGGTCAAACAGCGCCTTGCCTATAGCATAGGCTTGTACAGAGACGTGTATATGGTGTAACCACAGATGCTCAAAACACCCGATTTTTGCGTTTTTTTGCATTTTTCGGTGCCCCCAGACCCACCCCAGGGGGCCAAAAATTTTTCGAAAAAAAAATTTTTTTTTTCGGATTTTGCTAAGGTAAAATGTGACTGTGAAAAATGATCCTCAAAATAGGGGATCCTCCAAATTCCCGTTTTTCCCTTTTTTCCCCTTTCCCCTTACTGGGGGGGAGCTATTAAAGTATACGTATACTTTATTCGGCGGGAATTACTGCTTAACCCTTTACGGACCACGACCGATTTTTTCGATTTGCTAGGATCTTCTCTCCCGTAGGTAAAATGTGATCTGATGCATATTTTTGATCGTACCTGGCCGCAATTGAAAGATTTTGAGCAGATCTTTCAAATGGAGCAGAAATCGAAATAAAATGAGAAAAATGGAAAATGGAAAATTGAGGAGAGCTGATATTTTTTTCTGAAAATTTTGAAGAAAAAAATTATTCCGGCTGCGCACCTGTTTTTTCGGTTTTCGAAAATGGCTTTATTTGAAAGATCGGTTCAAAATCTTTCAAAAGAAAAAAAAATCGATCAAAAAGTCCTAGTAGATAATGTCTCACTGCATGGAGAGAAGGTACCAACCAACTACATATACCGTAATTGTACAGAGGTTGGACAGTACAAAAGTTGGGGCTTTTGGGACTTTTGGCCAACTTGGCATGGTGCTGAACAAAGGTGAACGCCGCATCCCACGCACATGTAATCTGTTTTCAGACGCCTGTTTCCCAAGCAAGAAGAAGTTGTCGACCAACACCCTCCTGCCAGTGTCTCTGTACCTTGACCGTGTTGATATAGATTTTGTACCCCTCCCTGTGGCTTTCCGTACCCTCCCGCCGAAATTTCGAAGGGACCCTCCGAAAAAAATTTTTTTGGTCGCGAAAATCGGTCCAAAAACGGTCTAGATTGCCCCATGCGTGGCATTCCGGGCAATTTGAGGGCAATTTGGCGTGCAAGAGCCATGTGTGGGGCACCATGTGCCCCCATGCTGCACCCCTTATACAGGGTTTTTACAGGCAAAAAATGAAAAACGACAGTCGGGCACAAAAAGCCACGGATCGGGGCACAAAGTTACATCCCACCCTCCCTTGGCCCTCGGGACTCCTTTCGGGAGGTCAGGGCTTCCCTCGGGCCTTCGGCCCTCGGGGAGCCCTGACCTCCCTCAAGGGTCCCTCGGGCTTTGGCGGGAGGGAGGGAAATAACCATTCTGTACAATGTTCCTCAAAAGACAAAATGCAATAAATACACGGAGAAGAGGCACATCCAGTTCAGGGTCAGGAACTGCAACTACGCGTGTTACTTTGCCCAGTCGCGGGTATTTTCCATTATTTTAGTTTCGTTCTGAAGACCGTACAAAATGGTTCCCTGCACACCAAAGTTTGAATCCTCTGATGACTCAAGCGCGTCAGAATGGTACATTATTCCCCAAAAATGACCCAAAATACCCTATTATGTGATAATGCCGGGTGTGGATGAGAGGGGATGAGAGCGTCAAAAAAAATCGAATCTTGCGTCTTTTGAAAGATTTCGCACAAAATCTTCTCATTTAAAAAAAAAATCTTCAAAAAGTCCTAGTGGAAGCCAATTTAGGTGGTTGCGTGGACATATATGTCCCCTCTGGTCCTTAAAGGGTTAAATGGCCAAAAAAACGAAAAGGAAAAAAAAAAAAAAATTACTGTTATTTTGGGGTTTCTAGTGGCCGAAACCTCGCGAAAACACCACCATTGGCATTTTTGGGCCAATCCCAGCCAGTGGTGGGGTCAATGTGGAAAAATGAACAATTTTTTGGTGACTTAAATTTTCACAAATCTGAACCCCATCAGCACCAATCGTGTAAAAACTGTAGAAAACTGATACACGCGTTTTAGGTCAAAAATACTCGTTTCTCAGCACAAAGTGACCCCATCACAGCACGCACAGAATCCGGACCACCGAAATCAAAAAAAATTTTTTTCGATTTTTTGTGCAAAACTTGCTGAAAAAATTTTTTAGTAAGAAAAATGTACACAAAAACCGTATACTTTATTTCACAGATTTCCACGCTCAAAATGGGTTTCCGCACCGTATACTTTATTACCCCCGTATACTTTATTAGCACCGTATACTTTATTAGCCCCCCCCCAGTAGTCATTTTTCCCGTTGCCTTGTCGAAAAAAAATTTTTTGGGTCAAAAAAAAAAAGTGAAAATTTTTCACAAATTTCGATCCTACGACCACCCACAGGTGACGAAAACTCGATTTTTTTGAAAAAAAAAAATTTTTTTTTTGGTCAAACACGCAGGGCGTTCGCCCCGGGGCGAAAAATATTTTTTTTCGTTAAAAAAATCTTTTCCTGAAAAAATGACATTTTATTTCGCCCCAGGGCTTCGCCCCACCGGGGCGAAACCCTGTATAAATAAATAAATAAATAAATAAAAAAGGGGGGTAAAAAAAAAAAAGAGAGAGAGATTTCTCCCCACCACCCTGTCGACCCCCCCGGAGGGGGGGTCGCAGAGGGGTGTCCACTGTTCCGCAAACCCGCCTGCCGTGAGAGGAAGTTTCCCCAGCACTCCCGCTCGCTCCTCAATCCTGCAGTCTGCTGAAGGTGCCCCGTACCCCCTGTTATAGAAGGTGTCACTAGTCGTGTCAACTGTACCTTCAACGGCAGAGAGACGTTTTAGTTTATTGAAAATAAGCAAACTAAGGATGAAGTCTCATATGACAGATGCCTCTCTCTTGTACATCTGTTTGATTAAACAACACAAAGAGACCCTCAGTGAGGGGGGATTGATGAAATTCTCCATCGTTTTGCTGGTTTTAGTATCAGGAAAGTTCAGCTGTAATAGCACTTGTGCTGGGGAAGGGAACACGCGCAAATCGCAAATTTTTTCTGACCACTCAGTACCAGGGATTCACCCCCCACGAACTAGCTTCTCTCCGGCGGAAAAAAATTTTTGACCGGCTATTTTAAGCACTAGTAAAAAAGCAAAAATTTAAGGGTTTTTGGCATTTCGCCACGATCAGGAAAAAACGATGGCGATAGCGAACGCCCTGCAAACACGGCCTTGCCTAGCCACTTTTGGGTATAGTATAGGCTTGTACAGAAACGTGTATATGGTGTAACCACAGATGGTCAAAACAGCCGATTTTTGCGTTTTTTGGCATTTTTCGGTGCCCCAAGACCCACCCCAGGGGGCCAAAAATTTTTCGAAAAAAAAATTTTTTTTTCACCTGAAAATTGCCTTGTCAAAAAAAAAAAAATTTTTTTTTTGAAAAAAAAAATGGCAAAGACAAAGGGAAAAACGGGAGAAAAGGGAAAAACGGGAAATTTGAACACCCTCCAGATAAAAGCAATAAATTACTTTTTATTTAAAACAAAAGGCACTCCGTATCCAAAACAGGGGGGCAGTCTGGGGACAAAAACAGATTTCTGTATTGGGGAGGGTGGGAGTGTTTTTCGCTAAAAGGTAGGATTAAAAGTAAAAGAAAATGATGTAAAACATCGGGTAGTCGGGTCCACTTGGAAAATACATAACTACATATAAGTAGTATATAAAGCACGTAGCCCTAAAATATCCATGGGGGGGGGCCCACCTTGGGGGGGGGGAATCGAAAAGCCTCCACTTTTTTTTGCCCCGCTTTTTTTTTGAGAGGAACTGCCACACAAAGTTTACCCCCCAAGCCGTTTTTTTGGACCCACTTTTGAGTGTTGGTACTTGGTGTTCTCCATCCGATAAAGGGGGCCCACCTTTAACCCCTCTGTGCGCCCTTGCTCCTGCTTCTCCTCCCTCTGACGTTCTCCCTCCGACATGGGGCGAGAGGCAGAAACACAAAGGGCTGAACGGTGCGTGTGCTTCTTTGTGCACACCCTGGCCAGCCGCCTGTCGCCGTCGCATAAGACACCCCTGCCCACCCGCAGCCGCTGCAGCAGCGTTCCCAGCTCTGTTGCCTGCAGTGCTTTGCGGGAGGAGTGGCCTGTGAGGGTGTGCGTCGTGCAGCTTCGAGGTCGCAGTGCGCAGCTGGCGGCGTCACTCTGCGTGTCTCAGTCGCTTCCGGGATTCCTCAAGTGGTTCGTCTCTGCTGCGTTTCGGACGGGATTCAACCACTAAATGCCACAGCACGCTTGAATTTCTCACTATTCTCGACACAGCATCGCTGCAGCCGGTGAGGTAGATGCTCTCCAACGAAGTGCATCGATAAAGCAAGCCAAAGCAGTTAACCTGTGTAACACTGCTGAGTGGTGATAAGTCCAGTGTACACAAAGAACTGCATCCATAAAGGAAGCTGGCGCCAATTTGTGTTACACTGCTCAGTGGTGTCAAGTCTAGTGAACACAAAGACCTGCATCCATCAAGGAAGCCCGATTCAATGCGTGTAACATGGATCAACCCAGAGAGGTCGATGCTTGTCAATGAAGTGCAGCACCCAAGAAAGCTGCACCCAATTTGAGTCACAACAGACTCAGCACTCAGATCAAGACTCGTCAACGATGCCTCCAGCAAGAAGTCACGAGGAATCACCGTCGCAACCTCCGCCTGCAGAAGCAAACACGCAACCTCAGGATCACTCACACTCTCCAGCCTCTCAGCCGTGATGTCAGTCTCACCCAACGCATGAAGTGCTGCTCTGGCCTCCATCTTCGTCGTCGTCGACAGGACTATCGTGTCTCCAGCACTCAGCTGCGTCATGTCGTATCCTTCGTCCATCGCCTCCCCACCGAAACTCATCGCAAAGCCGTCTTCAGGCAACCCCACTGCAGACGCCACCTTCCGACGCATCACCGCAGGTGTGTCATCCTCACCCAGCTCCACCGTATCCTTCACTCCGTTCCACCCCTTGATTGTCAAATCCATTGTTGCTGTTATTATACCAAAGCCTTTTCCCTGTTGCATTGGTGTGATGAGGTGGAGAAGGTGTGTGGGGAAGGAACAAGAAGAAGGCAAACCTGCTGCCACCAAGACAAGACTCCACTACAGAGGGAGAAACGCTCACACGGGTGTGCTGTGTCGTGTCTGCTGAACACCCTCATGCACTGTGTTGTTTCAATGATGAAAAAGAGTGTGGGGAAGGGGAGAGGGTTCTTAGTAACTTTGATACAGCATAAAGCGATGAGGGGACACAAGGCAGAAACACACGAGACATGCAGGGGGAAAGAAGGTTTCAAACCAAATACTGACCCACCTTCATGGTTGTACAAAGTACTCGACGAGTAACGAGTACTTTGTACTCGAGTACTCGGCCGAGTACTGTTTTTTTTCCATTTTTTTCCACTCGTTCGAGTACTCGAGTGCCAGAACGAGTAAATTGAAGAGAAAAAAAAATGGGTCGGGCGAGTACTCGAGTGTCGAGTGGCCTATTTTTTTCGTTTTCGAGTACTCGTTACTCTTCGATTACTTTGTACAACCATGCACCTTAGACACCTAGGCATGGTATACAGTGAGTTATAGACAGGAGACCTGACACTGCTTTTTTGAAAAGGGGCTTCATGAAAAGTTTGAACATCGTCCAGGGGGAAAGGAAAATGGAGAAAAAAACAAAAAAAGGGGTACGTTCCCTGCTGCAGCAGCGTTTCCAGCTCTGTTGCCTGCAGTGCTTTGCGGGAGGAGTGGCCTGTGAGGGTGTGCGTCGTGCAGCTTCGAGGTCGCAGTGCGCAGCTGGCGGCGTCACTCTGCGTGTCTCAGTCGCTCGATTCCACAAGTGGTTCGTCTCTGCTGCGTTTCGGACGGGATTCAACCACTAAACGCCACAGCTTTTCTCTCTTCACTGCGCTCGACACAACATCGCTGCAGCCGGTGAGGTAGATGCTCTCCAACGAAGTGCATGCACCAAGAAAGCAGAAGGAGTGAATATCTGTGACACTACGCAGTGGTGATAAGTCCAGTGTACACAAAGCACGGCATCCATGAAGGAAGCTGTGTCCAAGTTGTGTAACACTGCTGAGTGGTGTCAAGTCCACTGAACACAAAGAACTGCATCCTTCAAGGAAGCTGTAATCAATTAGTGTAACATGGATCAACCCAGACAGGTCGATGCTTGTTAATGAAGTGCAGTGCCTAAGAAAGCTGCACCCAATTTGAGTCACAACAGACTCAGCACTCAGATCAAGACTCGTCAACGATGTCTCCTGAAAGAAGCCACGAGGAATCACCGTCGCAACCTCCGCCTGCAGAAGCAAACTCGCAACCTCAGGATCCCTCACAGTGACCAGCCTCTGAGCAGTGATGTCAGTCTCACCCAACGCAAGAAGTGCTGCTCTGGCCACTTGCTTCGTCGTCGTCGACAGGACTATCGTGTCTCCAGCACTCAGCTGCGTCATGTCGTATCCTTCGTCCATCGCCACCCCACCGAAACTCATCGCAAAGCCGTCTTCAGGCAACCCCACTGCAGACGCCACCTTCCGACGCATCACCGCAGGTGTGTCATCCTCACCCAGCTCCACCGTATCCTTCACTCCGTTCCACCCCTTGATTGTCAAATCCATTGTTGCTTTTTGTGTTTCCCGAGGTTTTCCCTTGTTGTTGTCCTGCGGTGATGTTGATGTGGAGAAAGTGTGGGAAAGAAACAACATCACATCTGCTCTCTTTTTTTATAACATATTCATATGGGGCAACGATGGGTGTACGCAGCAACTATATTGTTTTATTGTCCCTTTTTGTCAAAATCTCCTTGTTTTCTCTTTGCATTTTTTTTATTGCATTTCTTAGTTCTTAGTTTTTCTTGTACGTTCTTTGTCTTTTGGCTGGTGTTAGATCCGAGGAATTCGTAGCTAGTCGCCCACGAGCTTTGTCCATAATATAAAAAAGTTCTGTCAAACCCAACTAGGCGAAGGCCATTATTAGTAAAATATAAACCGTTGTCTTGATATTCTCATGTCAGCATCGTTCCCAATACCCCAAACCCGAAACACACAAAAGTAAACCCATCATCAGAACGGCGCTGCTCTTCAGCTGGTACTGTCCACAGTGCTTCATAGTCACAGTGCAGCACCGCGAGACCCTCCAAAGCACTACTTCACAACACCGTTCCGCCCTTTGTGCACACCCTGGCCAGCCGCCTGTCGCCGTCGCATAAGACACCCCTGCCCACCCGCAGCCGCTGCAGCAGCGTTTCCAGCTCTGTTGCCTGCAGTGCTTTGCGGGAGAAGTGGCCTGTGAGGGTGTGCGTCATGCAGCTTCGAGGTCGCAGTGCGCAGCTGGCGGCGTCACTCTGCGTGTCTCAGTCGCTTCCGGGATTCCTCAAGTGGTTCGTCTCTGCTGCGTTTCGGACGGGATTCAACCACTAAATGCCACAGCTCTTGTTTCCTCACTTCGTTCGACACAACATCGCTGCAGCCGGCGAGGTAGATGCTCCTCAACGAAGTGCATCCGTCCAGGGAGAACATCCCAACGTCTCTAACATGACGCAGTGGTGTTAAGTCCAGTGTGCGCAAAGAACTGCATCCAAAAAGGAAGGTGTTCTTGATTTTTGTGACACTGCTGAGTGGTGTCAAGTCCAATGTGCGCAAAGAACAGCATCCATGAAGGAAGCTGCTCTCGATTTTTGTGACATGACGCAGTGGTGTTAGGTCCAGTGTACACAAAGAACTGCATTCAGCAAGGAAGCTGAACCCAACTCGTGTAACTCTGCTGAGTGGTGTCAGGTCCAGATTGCACAAAGCACTGCATCCATCAAGGAAGCTGAACCCAATTTGTGTAACATGGATCAACCCAGAAAGGTCGATGCTTCTCAATGAAGTGCAGTCCTGAAGAAAGTTGAACCCAATTTGAGTCACAACAGACTCAGCACTCAGATCAAGACTCGTCATCGATGCCCTCAGCAAGAAGTGAGCAGGAATCACCGTCGCAACCTCCGCCTGCAGAAGCAAACGCGCCACCTCAGGATCCCTCACAGTCTTCAGCCTCTCAGCAGTGATGTCGGTCTCACCCAACGCATAAAGTGCTGCTCTGGCCTCGAACTTCTTGTCCTTCGTCAACACAACCTCGTACTTCATCACCTTCGTCAACACAACCGTGTCTCCAGCACTCAGCTGCGTCATGTCGTATCCTTCGTCCATCGCCTCCCCGCCGAAACTCATCACAAAGCCGTCTTCAGGCAACCCCACTGCAGACGCCACCTTCCGACGCATCACCGCAGGTGTGTCATCCTCACCCAGCTCCACCGTATCCGTCACTCCGTTCCACGCCCTGATAGTCGAATCCATTGTTGTGTCGCTCTGTATCATGGTAACGGAGGGTGATGGTGATGTGGATAAGGTGAAGAAGTGTGGGGGAGATAAACAGGGCTTTTTTAAAAGCCTCGACCAGGGTCATTTTGGATTCAGGGTTTTGGGAAATGGGGGGTGCACTGAAAACACTGAAGTGACAAGTCCAGTGTACACAGAGCAGTGCATCCAAAAAGGAAGCAGTCATCAATTTCAGTGACACTGCTGAGTGGTGTTAAGTCCAGTGTGCGCAGAGAACTGCAAATCGCAAGGAAGCTGCTCTTCATATTTGTGACTCTGCCCAGTGGTGTCAAGTCCAATGTACACAAAGAACTGAATCCATCAAGAAAGCTGTGCCCAACTCGTGTAACTCTTCTGAGTGGTGTCAGGTCCAAAAAGTGGAGCTCATCCTCGGGTGTCTACACTCATACAACAAAGGTTTCACAAAAAAAAAATAGCCACATTCCCTGCGCACCCACAGGAATCGAACCAATAATATCAGCAGGGTGTGCAGCTGGGAGAAGTGGAGGAGTGGAGGGTAGAGGGTGGAGGTGATCTGCGAGATCTGAGACAGCTAGAGAATACCTCCAAAAGCCCCGCAAGGGGGTGAACAGCAATGCACAATGATACACAGAGAGGGAAGGGGGGATACTTTTTATCTCGAAAAGAGGTGCTACGATGAGGGGCGAATGTGGAGGACGAAACAACCCAAAACAAAATCCAACAAAATACCTGATGAAGATAGTGGTGCCATGGTACAGGTTGAGGCTGAAAACAAAGTGGACCCCCGCCAACCAGGTCAAAACCTGAGGACAACTAAATAACATTCTGCCTAATAGACAGCATGCGTGCCACGTCACAACAAAGAATACGAAGTCTCTATCATGTATCTCACAACTCGCAGCAAAGCTGCTCCGCTAAAGCGGGTTGAGGGTGTACGTTGAGGGGGAGGCAAGGCAGAAACACATGACACATGCAGGGGGGGAAAGAAGGTTTCAAACAAAAAGCTGACCCACCTTAGACACCTAGCCATGGTATACAGTGAGTTATAGACAGGAGACCTGCCACTGCTTTTTTGAAAAGGGGCTTCATGAAAAGTTTGAACATCGTCCAGGGGGAAAGAAAAATGGGAGAAAAAAACAAAAAAAGGCGTACTTTCCCTGCTGCAGCAGCGTTTCCAGCTCTGTTGCCTGCAGTGCTTTGCGGGAGGAGTGGCCTGTGAGGGTGTGCGTCGTGCAGCTTCGAGGTCGCAGTGCGCAGCTGGCGGCGTCACTCTGCGTGTCTCAGTCGCTTCCGGGATTCCTCAAGTGGTTCGTATCTGCTGCGTTTCGGACGGGATTCAACCACTAAATGCCACAGCACGCTTGAATTTCTCACTATTCTCGACACAGCATCGCCGCAGCCGGTGAGGTAGATGCTCCTCAACGAAGTGCATCGATAAAGCAAGCCGAAGCAGTTAACCTGTGTAACACTGCTGAGTGGTGATAAGTCCAGTGTATGCAAAGAACTGCAATTACTCAGGAAGCTGCTGTCAATTTGCGTAACACTGCTGAGTGGTGATAAGTCCAGTGAACACAAAGACCTGCATCCATCCAGGAAGCGGGCGCCAATTTGTGTTACACTGCTGAGTGGTGTCAAGTCCAGTGAACACAAAGACCTGCATCCTTCAAGGAAGCCGTTCCCAATGTGTGTAACATGGATCAACCCAGACAGGTCGATGCTTGTCAATGAAGTGCAGTTCAAAAGAAACCAGTGCCCAATTTGAGTCACAACAGACTCAGCACTCAGATCAAGACTCGTCAACGATGCCCTCCGCAAGAAGTTATCAGGAATCACCGTCGCAACCTCCGCCTGCAGAAGCAAACACGCCACCTCAGGATCCCTCACAGTCATCAGCCTCTCAGCAGTGATGTCAGTCTCACCCAACGCATGAAGTGCTGCTCTGGCCTCGTATTTCTTCACCTTCGTCAACACAACTGTGTCTCCAGCACTCAGCTGCGTCATGTCGTATCCTTCGTCCATCGCCTCCCCACCGAAACTCATCACAAAGCCGTCTTCAGGCAACCCCACTGCAGACGCCACCTTCCGACACATCACCGCAGATGTGTCATCCTCACCCAGCTCCACCGTATCCTTCACTCCGTTCAACCCCTTGATTGTCAAATCCATTGTTACTTTTGTGTTTCCCGAGATTTTCCCTTGTTGTTGTCCTGCGGTGATGTTGATGTGGAGAAGGTGTGGGAAAGAAACAACATCACATCTGCTCTCTTTTTTTATAACATATTCATATGGGGCAACGATGGGTGTACACAGCAACTATATTGTTTTATTGTCCCTTTTTGTCAAAATCTCTTTGTTTTCTCTTTGCATTTTTTTTATTGCATTTCTTAGTTCTTAGTTTTTCTTGTACGTTCTTTGTCTTTTGGCTGGTGTTAGATCCGAGGAATTCGTAGCCACTCGCCCACGAGCTTTGTCCATAATATAAAAAAGCTCTATCAAACCCAACTAGCTGAAGGCCATTATTAGTAAAATATAAACCGTTGTCTTGATATTCTCATGTCAGCATCGTTCCCAATACCCCAAACCCGAAACACACAAAAGTAAACCCATCATCAGAACGGCGCTGCTCTTCAGCTTGTACTGTCCACAGTGCTTCATAGTCACAGTGCAGCACCGCGAGACCCTCCAAAGCACTGCTTCACAACACCGTTCCGCCCTTTGTGCACACCCTGGCCAGCCGCCTGTCGCCGTCGCATAAGACACCCCTGCCCGCCCGCAGCCGCTGCAGCAGCGTTTCCAGCTCTGTTGCCTGCAGTGCTTTGCGGGAGGAGTGGCCTGTGAGGGTGTGCGTCGTGCAGCTTCGAGGTCGCAGTGCGCAGCTGGCGGCGTCACTCTGCGTGTCTCAGTCGCTTCCGGGATTCCTCAAGTGGTTCGTCTCTGCTGCGTTTCGGACGAGATTCAACCACTAACTCACCCATCCCACCGTCCCTCACTCTGGTCGACACAACATCGCTGCAGCCGGCGAGGTAGATGCTCCTCAACGAAGTGCATCTTGTAAGAAAGCCGAAGGGGCTTAGCTGTGTGACACTGCTGAGTGGTGATAAGTCCAGTGTACACAAAGAACTGCAGTCAGAAAGGAATCCGCCCGCAATGTGTGTTACACTGCTGAGTGATGTTAACTCCAGTGAACACAAAGAACTGCATCCATCAAGGAAGCAGTGTCCAATTTGTGCTACACTGCTGAGTGGTGTCAAGTCTAGTGAACACAAAGAACTGCATCCAGCAAGGAAGCCGGTCTCAATTTCTGTAACATGGATCAACCCAGACAGGTCGATGCTTGTCAATGAAGTGCAGGACGCAAGAAAGCCGCACCCAATTTGAGTCACAACAGACTCAGCACTCAGATCAAGACTCGTCAACGATGCCCTCCGCAAGAAAAGCTCAGGAATCACCGTCGCAACCTCCGCCTGCAGAAGCAAACACGCAACCTCAGGATCCCTCACAGTCATCAGCCTCTCAGCAGTGATGTCAGTCTCACCCAACGCATGAAGTGCTGCTCTGGCCTCGTACTTCGTCACCTTCGTCAACACAACCGTGTCTCCAGCACTCAGCTGCGTCATGTCGTATCCTTCGTCCATCGCCTCCCCACCGAAACTCATCGCAAAGCCGTCTTCAGGCAACCCCACTGCAGACGCCACCTTCCGACGCATCACCGCAGGTGTGTCATCCTCACCCAACTCCACCGTATCCTTCACTCCGTTCCACCCCTTGATTGTCAAATCCATTTTTACTGATCACCAAAGCCTTTTCCCTGTTGCATTGGTGTGATGAGGTGGAGAAGGTGTGTGGGGAAGGAACAAGAAGAAGGCAAACCTGCTGCCACCAAGACACGACTCCGTACATAGTAACAAACGCGACACACGGGTGCGCTGCGTCGTGTCAGCAGATCTCTGGGCACCCAGGATCATGACTTCCCGCACGACATAGGTTGGGCTTGCTGTGAACTTCACAGTTCGGGTATTCACCCTCCATAGGAACATGGTCAAGCGTGGCAATAGCTGGAAGAGCACAGGACTGTGTTCTCGCAAGACATGGGGGTGGGGTGTGGCACTCATCGCATTGCAAGAAATGTACGGGAAGGGAATCCTTTTTTTTTTTTTGATATTTCTTCAGGGTAGGTAAAAAGGGGATAACCCTCTGGACATCTAAAAAAAAACAATCTAGCAAAAGGATAACATCTATTCAAAAGAGGAAAGCAAAAGAAGGTCTCTCGTGCACACACACACACACACATACACACATATTGGGGCCATATTCTGAGCAAGAATTACCCCTACTACTTATCAAACACACACATCATTGCCACTATCGTTATCGCGTTGGAATACGCAAAAAAATAAAATAAAAAGAATACTTTATAAGATGAACCTAAGCCTCTCGTTTGCTTAGTCACCTTGATCACAAACAAAAGGTAAATAACACAATCCCTGAAGTACAGAAAGTGTATGAGTGGAGCACAAAAAGCGGACAGACAGCAAGGGGGGAGAGTCACTCATCCGAGGTTGGAGTGCGGAACGTTTCTCCTAACATTACAACTTTGGGTAAAATGAAAAGGTAGCAAACAACAACCAGATGATCACGGGAACCCCTTCCAAGATTTCCATCAAAGATGTCGTCACTGATCGACGATGCTGACACACCTGAGGGGGGAAGTGCTATGTCTGTATACCCTGTGTGGTAATAAGGCGACGTTTCGTATTCCGTATCGCTAACATAACATACACGGTGGGGTCCATCCTCTGAGCTGCAGGCAAAAGCGGGAGTCTCCACTAGAGGGTGTGACCACACCCTCTAGTTGAGGCCCCCGTTTGACTCCAGCTCAGAGGATGGACCCCACCGTGTAAAACCGACCCGAAATACTACGGGTGTCAATAGCGATCTTCACACAGGAAAAACGGGAAACGAAACAGGAGAAGGGTTTGTTAGTTGTACGCTTTCCCTAAACTCCCCCTAAAAATCTTGGAAAAGGTCAAACATTTTTATCAGTTTATGTTACCCGCTACGGTATCGGCAACCTTTGCATCAGACGCTGAAAATGGAAATTAAAAACCGAGAGACATCGTCTCGGGGTTGCTCTAGACAGAACAAAAGGAGCACCTACTGCTATGGCAGCGCTGAAGTGACGAAAGGTGAATACTAAGTAACCTTTGTTTAAAAATAATTTTTTTGGGATGAAGCACATCACCAAAAAATGGGAAGGGGGTGTGCCCCCTGGGGCAGCTGCTCACAATATCTAAACGGTTCTCCTTGATTTTCCCCTTCCCTCCCTCCCCCCTTCCTCCAATTCCTTATTATCAACAAAAGATATCACTTCACATACGGTTCTAGAGAAATAAGACACCAAAACAAAATTTTAACAAAAAAAACTAATCTCTAAACTTAAGATGACACCCAAGACTCTCAATGCTTGGCCACACTAAATATTTCACTTTAGGCAACTATCACAAGATAGAACAACCACCACAACTTTTTTTCTTCACAAAATGCAAAAAAAGGAGCAAGATAAAACTGTGTAAGATGAACCTAAGTCTTTCGTGCACACTCATCTTGGGGACATATTCTGCGCAAGAATTACCCCCTATTAGTTATCAAACAAACACACACATAGTATCATGCCATACACCTTTTAAAAAAATGGGGGACGCTTTGCAGAGAAAAAAAAACAGCAAAACAACAAAACACACAACACTACTGCGAGTCTATGGCAAAGGACGCGACCCGTTGCCTCCAAAAGGAGGTTGGTGTGTTGGCTGTCGAGGTGTCTTCTGCACTAGCCACACTGTACCTCCCCTTCACCTCTCGAGCGTACGTTTCTGGGAGAGTGTCTGAGGACCGTATTTTGGAGCGAATGACAGCGTCGCTGTGCGCCTGGAGGATGAGGCGGACGCGAGCACGCTCCTGCTCAACAAGCTCATCCCTGACCAACGCCTCACGCACCGGAAGCGACATCAGCGAGAGCGGCGCTGTGCTCGCCTCCTTCCCTCCTCCTCCTCCTCCTCCTCCTTTCCCCTTGGGCTTCCGCGTCTTCTTGCTGCTCGACAGCAGGCTGTCCTCGGGGAGGACAGGCTCCACCTCCACCGACGCGCGCGCCACCGCACGCCTCAACACTGCCAAGCCATGCTTGGGGTGGATCTGCGTCATCAGCGCCTTCTCCACATCAACGTAGACTCCTTCGCTTGACTGCCGAGGGGTCGTGCGCTTCGGTGCGGATGGCTCCTTTCTTGCCTTTCGTGTAGGATTGGGTTGTGCTCTCTTTGCGCGATGACGCAGTTCATCTCTGAGGATGTCGCCTGAGGGTGAGAAGACGGCAGTGGTGTTGCTGCTCAGGGAACGTCGTGCAGTGGTCGCACCGTCCGCAGTCTGGGAGAGCGTCAGATCGTCGGAGGTGGTGCTGGCTGCACTGCGGGTGGCGTGCGTGCCCTCGACAGCCTCCGTGGAGGAGGAGGTGGAGTAGTCTGAGTCGTTCTGCGACTCATAGGCCTGAGCGGACGTCGCTGTGCTCTCGGTTGCGACCGACGCAGGGAACACACCTGTCCCAGCAGTTTCGTTCAGCCGGCCCAGCCACATCTCCCCCATTTGCTTGGCACCTTCTGGTACCGTGAAGGCGGTGGTCGTCTTTTTGTCGCGTGCTGCTCGCTTTGGTTTGATCTTGCATGGACCTGAGGAGGCGCGTACGATGTTCCCCCGCACGCCACTCCCACGCTTCGCAAACTGCTCGCCGTACGACTCCGGCTTCGTATACTGTGGGTACTCCGCCAGCTCCCCAGGCAGCACGACAGAGACGCGGATCTCACCCTCATCCTCTTCGTCTTGTAGAGGTGCTTCGCTGATTGCAAGACCCTGTCTGCGCTGGCGGACTTTGGGCTGCAGGTCCACATTCTCCGTTGTGATGTCAGTCAGGTCGCGGAGGACTTCATCGTATAGGTTCTCATAGCTTTGGTCTGGGAGGGTGTCGATCACTGCAACGACGCCTTCAGTTGATGCGGAGGATGAGGATGAGGATGTGATGGATGCGTCTATTAATGAACGGCTTTCGGAGGCAACACGGAGCTGCGCATCAAACGATATCGCTGCCGTGCAGACTGCGACAATGTGTTGCCTCTCCTCAGCCTCTTGCATGACTGCCCCAGCACGGCTTTGCGTCTCAGAATATGCTACACTCCGCACCGCCCGATCCGCCTGCGTTAAATTCGCGATAAATCTGAGAAACTTCTCTGAGATCGAATGGAGCCTCTGCATAGCTTCCCCTTCGATTGCTGTGCGGAGGGTGGACTCAAAGGAGGAGGTGAGGCGTAAGGTCGTGGTACGGCACCGCGCTGAGAGGGAGATCCGCTGCGCACCCTCGCTCCACGAGAGAAGCAGACGCGGCCAGGCGGAGACCCAGCTGGAAATGAGGAGACCGCGTTCGGTACGTTCTCGGACAGCGGTTTCGTTGCGGAGGAGGGTGCGGTGGGTTGTGGTGTGGAGACCCCACACTTCAGCGCGTCCACGACGTTCCATCGCAACCAGGCTTTGCGCAGCTATGCGCACCCTCTCTAGAGCAGCCTCCTCTATCACGACCCGACGTAGCCTCCCTTCCTCCCTCGCGAGCGCCTCCCTCCCCGCGACCACCCCGTCTACCCGCACCCCAAGCTCCGCCTCGAGCACTGCACGTCTCCGCACCTCCTCCCCTCGCTCTTCCTCCCGCAGTAGGGCTTCCTCGACCCCCCGCGCCCGTTGTCTCTCCAGCTCCTCCTCTGCATGCCGGTTCTGTGCGGCAAGCACCTTGCGGATGTGTTCTCCATACTCCCGCTCCTCGGCGCTGCGCGACTCCTGCTCTGCAAGGCGTTTCTGCAGAAGGGTCTCCTTTTCGCTAAAATCCGCTCGCTGCTGGAGCGCTGAGGTCTCATACTCACTCCTGCTGTACGCTGCAAGGTCTGCAAGACGGTGCTGCAAAGCAACAACCTCGAGGGGTGTTTCATCCTCGCTTGAAGTAGTAGTAGGTGTATGCCCGCCAAAGCCAGAGTCGTTAAGAGCAAGACTGTTGATCGCAGTGGTTTGAGAGAGCAACTCACGCTCTTTAGTGTTCAGCAGGGAAGCATAGTGCGATTCGGTCTGTCCCCTTGCGGCCTCCGACGCAGCAGCCTGCATACGCAGTGTGTTGAGTTGCGCTTCTAGTTGTGCGGTGGCCTTTTGTTGTGCCTCCTGTTCTGCGTCTCGTTGTGCTTGTTGTTTTAAGAGTGCGTCACCTTGGCGTTGTGCGTCGCGACGTAGGTCCTCTGCGGAGGCTAGCTTTTCGCGGAGGTTCGATACTTCGTCTTCGAGTGAGCGGAGTTCGCTGTGTTCTTTCTTTTGTTCGGTGTGGTGTTGTTCGGTGATGTGCATGAATTCGGTGTGTTGCTTTTGGAGCTCGGTGTGGCGTGCAGACTCCGCTGCAGACAGTTGTTCTCTGAGGTGCAGGACTTCGGATGCTGCGAGTTCGTGTTTGCGTGCGAGGGCTTCGCGTTGTGCGTCGGCATCGCGCCGTTTGGCTTCCAGAAGTACACGCTCCTCCCGTAGTGCGGCCTGCTCTGCGCGGGCTCGTTCTGCTGCTGCGCGCTCTGATTCGCAGGCCTCCTCGCGTCGTCTCACTTCGTCTTTCAACCCGGTTGCCACCTCAACGCTTCGCTCGACCTCCCGTTGGCAGCGTTCCTGCTCTGCTATGCTGTGTGCTAGGGCACGTTCGCGTGATTCTGCTTCAGTGCGGTGTGTTTCAGCCAGAGCCGCCATCGCAGCCTGCCGTTCGCCTTCCTTCTCCTCGGATTGGCGCTGCAAGGAGCTGATCTGTTTGCGCAGCTGTGTTGCTTCCAGCTGCGCTGCGGAGTGTTGCTCGGCCATTTGTGCTTCCTTCTGCGTGCTTTCAGCGAGACGGAGGGAGTCTCGACCACGTTGCGCCTGGTGGGCGGAGAGTGCTGCAGTGAGCTGTTGGAGGCGGTGTTCGCTTTCGTGGATTTTCGTTGCTTCGCGGTGAAGTGCGGCGTTATGCTCTGCTGTAAGGTTTGCAACGAGGGTGGCCTCGCGTTCTTGGAGGATGCGGTGCTGGTCTGCAAGCATGGCTGCACCTTGCGCACGGTGTGTGTCTAGCTCGGAGTGGAGTGTGGAGGCTTCTTGCTCGGCCTGGCGACGGAGGGCTTGCTCGGTTGCAGTGCGTTGTGCGGCCTCAGCCTCAACTGCCTCCCTACGGCGCTGTTCCGCCTCCAACGCACCACGCAGCTGCGCAACCTCTGCGACCGTAGCCTCATGAAGCCTCCTCCGCTCCGCCTCCACCCCCGCCAGCTCTGTCTGAGCCTGCTCCAGGAGCGACGCCTTCGAGCTGCACTCCACCTCCTTCGAGAGCAGCCGTGCCCGCTCCGCAGAAAGCGCTTCTGCAAGGCGGGTCTCCTTCTCAGCATGCTCGCGCCGCAGGGCCGCCGCCTCCTCCTCCTTTTTCTGCAGCAGTGCGGTGCGGTGTGCCTCAGCCTCTGCAAGGCGGGTTTCCTTCTCAGCATGCTCACGCCGCAGGGCCGCTTCCTCCTCCTTTGTGTGTAGTAGTGCGGCGCGATGTGCCTCCGCCTCCATCTCCTTCGAGAGAAGACGTGCCCGCTCCGCAGAAAGCGCTTCCGCAAGGCGGGTCTCCTTCTCAGCATGCTCGCGCCGCAGGGCTGCCGCCTCCTCCTCCTTTTTCTGCAGCAGTGCGGTGCGGTGTGCCTCAGCCTCTGCAAGGCGGGTTTCCTTCTCAGCGCGCTCCCGCCGAAGTGTGAGGACTTCCTCTGCGGCACGGCGGGTAGCCTCAGCTTGGCGGTGTTGCGTTTCGACCTCCACTGCATGCTGGAACGACTCTGTGCAACGTTGTGTCAGTTCCACCACACCTTTTGTCCATGCCGTGCCTACGGCAAGCCGTGCCGTCTCCTCGGCACCACAGAGCGCAGCTATCGACACAACACTTCCCACTACACGAACACACCACGCCGCCAGCTCCGCACGCAACACCATCTCCTCGCCAGCACACACCCCCCGCGCTACCCCCTCCTCTTGCACCAACTCCTCCACCTCACGCTCCGCCGCCGCCTCCTCCCCCGCCGCCTTCTCCAACACCACAAACGAATCATCCCTCTGCAGCCCCCCAAGAGCGGCCTCCTGCGGACTCACAATCGAAACCCTTCGCGGCGTAGGCTGCGGTTGTATAGGGCTGACGGAGAGCGGCGAGATTGAGAAGGGCCGCCCCACCTGAGGCCGCGACCCACCCGGTGACGGAGAGGGTGAGGCAGGGAAGAGAGGGCCTGGGCTGTGGTCGGAGGTGCGGTGGAGCCAGGCGGAGCTGGGGGTAGGGGTGGCAGGGGTGGGGATGGTGTGTGGTGGTGGTGGTAGAGTGCCCCGAGGGGTCCCCAGAGAGGGTGACGCAGCAGCCGGTGTCATCCTCGGGCTTGCCCTCGGAGAGAGCCCCAAGGAATGGATTGAGCGTGTCCATTCGTCGTTCAGTGCGTGCAGTTCTCGCACCTTGCGGAGGTCTCCTGCGAAGTCGGACGCATCGCTGAACAACGCTGAGTCCATCGGCACCCTCGATTCGAACGGCGTTGAAGTCTCGTAAGTGCTCAGTGGGGTGGGTGTAGGTGGTGCTGGCAGGCTCGCGAGGGGTGGTGTCGGGACCCCCTGCGGGATGGTGGTGATGCTTGCGTGCAGGCGGTTGTCGTGTGCGGCTTCGGTAGGTGCGGGGAGGCCTTCTGCAGTGGCTAAGGTCTGCACCATCTCTTCGAGGAGGAAGGAGGACGCAGCTTCGTAGACTCCGGTGGAGGTTTCGTGTGCGTGGGTGTTGTCGTGGGTGGTGTTGTGGGTGTTGTGGCTGATGTTGTGGCTGGTGTTGTGGCTGGTGTTGTGGGTGGTGTTGTTGTCCTGAGGCAGGTCAGGCACGTCATCGGCAGTGTCGTCGACAGTGTCGTCCTGCACTGCTGTCGTGGTGTCTGCAGAAGTGTCGACCTCAGACCCAAGGTTGCGGTGGTTGTCGCTCACGGCTGCCGTGGTCTCGTGGTCGGTGGTAAACCCATCCTGCGCTGCGGTGTCTGCCGACACAGACCACAGACTCCCCTGCACAGACGGCGTGGTGCGTGCTGTCGTTGTCTTTGCTTTGGTCTTTGCCTTCGCCTTCACGGTCGCCTTCCGGCACTGCAGGGTATGGTGCTTCGCGCTGCCGCACACCTCACAGGAGGATATGGGGGGTGCAGGCTCGGGGCTGGTCGAGGTGCGCCACCTTGGGGATACGTTAGGCGAGACCACCTTCCGCTTGACTGGCGAGGTGGCGGTGGCGGTGGCGGTTGTCGCAGTGGCTGTGGTCGTGGTGGCTGTAGTCGCAGTGTTCGCAGCCGCAGCAGTACCGCCAGCGACACGGGTGGACACAGCATGGGTCGGGGACGTGGCCGAGTCCGTTGTCGCTGCCTCCCGTCGCTCCTTCCGCTGCGGAACCTTCACCAAATCGTCCCCCACCTGCGACCCTTCGTCAACACCCCCCACCTGAATGCACTGTGACGTCGTCGACGTCGCACCTACCGACACCACACTCCCAGGCGAGCTGTTCCTGTACAGCGCCGCCCCCGACAGCGGCGTGCCCCCTGCCTCCAACGCCCACGGCGGCAGGTAGCCCCCCGGGTCCGCAGTGCTCCCCAGACCGGGCGTGCTTCCGGGCGTGGTCACGCCACTATGATGATAACGGTGTGCGAGGGGCGATACGGTGCCTGGGGTACGCTCGCCGGCAAGACGGCCGTATAGTGGGGTGTAACCATAGTGCGGTGCTGTGGATGCGACTGATTCAGGGGCGTACAGCGCACCACCACGCACCTCTGCCACCGGCGACGGCGTCGTGAGCAGCGACAACAACGAGGCCTGCTGCCGCCGTGGCGGCGACCTCCCTGGGTCGATATCCCAGATTGGTGGCGACGACGTCTGGGCCTGCACCTGCTGCTGGCTTGTCTCGGTGCTCCGCACACTCCCATGCCTCCGTCGCCTCTCGGGCACAGCATACAAAGGGCGCGTACCAGAGGCAGCCTTGGCCAGCACCCCTGCCGTCTCTGATCGTCGCAGCTTCCCCGGTCTCAGCCCCTTCACCACAGGGTACACACGGCCCTGATACACCCCGCCATTGGGAGAACCAGCAGAGGTCGGCATATGCTCACACGGTCCCAGATCTGCTCATAAGATGCTTCGAAACCTTTTTGTTTTGTTTCTGTGTTGGTTGTGCACTGTGGTCAAAATTAAAGAAAGCAAAAGAGGTCGATAAGATGATGCCCAAGACTCAGAGGGGAACCGCTCACCACCACCAAAAAAAATCACAGAGTTGAGACGGAATTTTGATACTGAGTCCACCCCAAGTCCACCCCAAGTCGGGCGGACCCGGATTGATGTGGACTGTCAAAGTCCATCAGGTGGACTGCGAACCCACTCACTATGGAGAAAGGGAGATTAACGACATGTAGAAAATGCTCGAGTGACTCGTTCCTCTTTTGCTTGTTGCTCAAAAAAGACTATAAAATAAAGGTTGTTTGTTGTTCGCTTCCACATGAGGGAGATTGCCCACGTGTGCCCCACATTGCCTTCCTACAGAACAGGGGCCTCGAAGTTTGTGGGCTGGTCGGCGAAGAACGCGGGCCAGGTCAAACGGGAGAAGCACGAACGGGATTTGCACAAAAAACTGTGGCAACACAACCCGAGGCAAACTACACTACTCCAACAAGTTTATCGGGAGAATAAAAAAAGGAGGGGAAAGGGAAAGAAAAAAATAGGGGTGATTGGAGGCTTTGTTTTGTATTGCTTCTAAATCAATAGGGGTCGAGGCCCCTTTTGAGGTAGAGAGCGTTCATGGGGAGTGGGGGGAGAGACTCTAAATAGCGTTTTGAAAAAAGGGGGGAAAAAAATCTGGAATAATTTCAAAGCGAGAAGCGTGAGTTTTTATTGTATAGTTGGACAAGAAACTTGGCGACCAAATAACTTGGCGACCAAATAATATTGGCGGATTTTGGGGGTTTTCTTGTAATTGGCGACTTTTTTGGTCGCCAATATTACTTGTCCAACTGTATCAACAAAAGCACTTTACACACACCTCGACCTGTCGGTGAAATGTAGCTCTACTCCAACCCGCCCCGGATTAGAAAAAAAATGGGAAAAAAAGGAAGGGGTATGGTTGTTCAATTTCCTTTTTTAGCATTGCACCGAAGAACACAGATCGCTTCCTTCAACCCCAGAAGTGACATATTATTTGTTCACAGATTTTCGCAAAATCTTTTTTTTTCTTCTTTTTGTGTCAACGGCTACGACGGACGTGGACACTTTCAAAAAAGGCAGCGCAGTTGTTCTAGAACACACACTGCGTTGGTTTACTCTCTTTTCAAAACCACCCTTCACCATCAACGAAGCGTTGTAGCGCGGGGGTGTGGCCTTCGATATTCTCTCTTTTTTTTTATTTATTTACGCGCGGACGCCAAGAGGCGCAGTGTTCTGCAATTGGCACATTCGTGCAAGCAGGCCTGACAGCTGAGAGTGAAATAGGGGGGTTTAAAAATATTTTTTTTGTTGAAAATGCTTTTGTAATTTTTGTTTTTTTGAGTGGTATTGTAGACGTAGAGTGACATAGGGGAGGATTAAGATTAAAATAGAAAATAGTAGCACCGTGGGGTAAGTAAAGTTGTTTTCGTTGATTGCACACAAATCCTTCTGTTTGAGGGATGATTTGGCGGTACCGTTCTTTTTTTTTGCCGAACAAAAAAAAAAAAAAAAAAAAAAAAAAGTTGGTAAAAATGACCCCAGCCTCTCGTGCTGCGTCACTTTGCAAAAAAAAAAGCATTTTTTGCTGTGAGCTAAGATGAAGGACAGGCAAATTGATTTTAAACCCCTCGGGATTTGCCACCCCCCCGCAAGACCACCCCCACGACACAGTAACATGCATACCTGAAGCAGCGTAGGCGACCCTTCCAGCATCCGGTGGTGCGTGATGCCCACCTGCCGTGCGAACTCCATTTGCATCGCCTCAGGCAAGCCGGTCATGCTGGTGGTCACCTTGAAGAACGAAGAAACAATGTCCACAGGTGCGTACCCCTTTCCCATAAGCTGTGTTTGTATTGGTATGAATCATGGAGTCGTGTTGGGCCATCTATGATCGTCTCCGTGAGACACGTGACAGGCTGTGAGAGTGTGCTGAGAGCTAGTGAAAAAAAAAATCTCTTCTCTTCATAGATGGGCCCATGACATAAACATCACATAAACGTTCATAAATAGGCCCATGTGTACAAAAAAAAAAGGGATCGAGAGATTCGGTACTCTTTGCTTGTTGCTCAAAAGGCTAAAAAACGAGAGGGAAAAATAAAGGTTGTTTTGTTGTTCGCTTCCATGAAGCGGCATCAATTATGCGGAGGCCTTAGCGTTGTCGGGGGGGGTTAATGTCATTTCCCAGAGGGGGAAAATGGACAAAGATACCGCCATTTTCCAAAATAGGTATTTAAAAATGAACAATAAAATGAATGTGTTCCTCTCTCTCTCTCTCTTGCTTAACCCCTTTCTATTTTTTATATTTTTTTAATTTTTCCAAACCTTGTCCAGCTTCTTTTGCGCATCAAAATAGTTTTGCTTGCTGCATTCTCTGATGATATCTTCTACTACGGTCGGGTGGGGTTGATCGATGACTTTGAACACGGTTTTGGCTGTCACTGTACCGTACCCTGCTGAGGTGGCTTGGAGCGTATTCAGCGCATTGCGGAGGTCCCCCTCAGCGATGTAGAGAAGCGACTCGAGGCCGTCGTCTGTGTAGTCCACGTTCTCCGCTTTGATCACTGCCATGACGCGCTCGTGGACGTCTGCGTTGTCGAGACGGGAGAAGCGGAGGACTGCGCAGCGGGACTGAATCGGCTCAATGATTTTGCTTGAATAATTGCACGCCAACGCAAACCGGGTGGTCGCGGAATGAAGCTCCATGGTGCGCGTCAGAGCCTGCTGCGCTGTCTTTGTCATAGAATCGACTTCGTCCAGAATAATCACCTTATGACGTCCCGGCGGCAGCGTCACCTTCTTCTGTGCAAATGATTTGATCTTCTCGCGCACCACTCCCAGGCCACGGTCGTTGGAAGCGTTGAGCTCTAACACCGCGTCGTCAAATTTGTCTCCAAGCAACTCTCGTGCCAAGGCGCAGATGCTTGTTGTCTTGCCAGTCCCAGGGGGTCCGGTGATAATGACATTCGGCATGTTTCCATCTCGCGCGACAACCCGGAGGCGTGCCACGCTGTCTTCGTTTCCGACAACCTCGCTGATGTTGCGTGGACGGTATTTCTCTACCCAAGGTACTGAGGCGGCTGCGTTGGTCTGGGCAGTGTTGATGGTGGTGGTGGTGGTGGTGTTGGTGGCACCCTCTGACATCACTACATCCATCTTTGTATGTGTTGCGTTCTAGGTGGGAGGAGTGGAGGAGAGGGTAGAGGGGTGGAGGTGATCTGGTTTTGTGTAATGGATCAACCCAGAGAGGTTGATGCTTTGCCAATGAAGTGCAGCTCTCAAGAAAGCCCCCTAATTTGAGTCACAACAGACTCACACACTCAGATCAACGATACAAAAGCGTGTGGAGGGGGGGAGGCTGCGAATGAAGCGAGGCTAGCTTCGCAGACCAACTCGAGCGCACATTCCTTGAAGCTGTCCTCAATTTGAACAAAGGAGGCACTCCGCGCGTAGTGGTGGAGCACGGTGGCCCCGATTGCAGAGAGCGACGCATTGTTGGCTCGGCGTGAATACGACACATCCACCAGAGAGAACCTACGAGCACGCAGCATTATGGAGTACGTCGCTTTCACATTATATTTGAAAAGCCTCATATTACCACAACACAAACAACAACACACTTTGGCAACCTCAAAGCAGCCAGAAACATGGTGGCATGCCATCAGAAAGATCTACGGCTAGCAATCGCACTTCGCGGAGCTGGGAGCAAAGCTGACGAGGATTCCACCCTATATACGTCAGTGTTAGCACACTTTCAGTAACATAGGGTTGATCCCCTCCGCTCGCAGGCACAACATGAAGCCAGCAATAATCGGCAAATGCACAGCCGTGTATAAACGGCTACTTCAGAAGAGCGAGGAGTGCTGGTGGTCTTCCGAAGAGACTGCAGAGCAAGGTAGGAAGAAGCGAAAGGCAGCGTACACACGAACGAGATTGATGCAGACGCAGTTGAGTTTATTGCTATTATTTGATAACGGTTGAGGGGTCAGGGCTTACGGATTCTCTATCATTTGAACCGAATCGAAGGATTCCAGGAGGGTGGCACTCAGTCATGTAATCCCGAAGCTCCTGCATGACTGGTGCACCTTCATGTGGAACCATGCAGTGCAATATCTTATTCGAGGTTGACATCTGATGAAAATGGAAAGGAGAAATCCCACAGATCATGCTCCTGATGAAATACAATAAAAAGTGGGGAAGGGATGTGGGGAGAGTCTTTGGATATTTGATGTAAGCAAGGCAAAGAGGGGGGCGAGAGGCAGAAACACAAAGAAACACAAAACACTGTTCCGCCCTTTGTGCACACCCTGGCCAGCCGCCTGTCGCCGTCGCATAAGACACCCCTGCCCGCCCGCAGCCGCTGCAGCAGCGTTTCCAGCTCTGTTGCCTGCAGTGCTTTGCGGGAGGAGTGGCCTGTGAGGGTGTGCGTCGTGCAGCTTCGAGGTCGCAGTGCGCAGCTGGCGGCGTCACTCTGCGTGTCTCAGTCGCTTGCGGGATTCCTCAAGTGGTTCGTCTCTGCTGCGTTTCGGACGGGATTCAACCACTAAATGCAGCTTGCTTGAGTTCCTCACTGTGCTCGACACAACATCGCTGCAGCCGGTGAGGTAGATGCTCTCCAACGAAGTGCATTCACCAAGAAAGCAGAAGGGGTTAATCTCTGTGACACTGCTGAGTGGTGATAAGTCCAGTGTGCGCAAAGAACTGCATCCATAAAGGAAGCAGGCAGCAACTTGCGTAACACTGCTGAATGGTGTTAAGTCCAATGTACACAAAGAACTGCATCCATAAAGGAAGTTGAACCCAACTCGCGTAACTCTGCTGAGTGGTGTCAAGTCCAGTGAACACAAAGAACTGCATCCAAAAAGGAAGCAGGCGCCAATGTGTGTAACATGGATCAACCCAGACAGGTCGATGCTTGTCAACGAAGTGCGGTTCTGAAGAAAGCTGTGCCCAATTTGAGTCACAACAGACTCAGCACTCAGATCAAGACTCGTCAACGATGTGTTCCGCAAGAAGAAATCAGGAATCACCGTCGCAACCTCCGCCTGCAGAAGCAAACACGCAACCTCAGGATCCTCCACAGTCTCCAGCCTCTCAGCCGTGATGTCAGTCTCACCCAACGCATGAAGTGCTGCTCTGGCCTCGTGTTTCTTTGTTATCGACAGGACTATCGTGTCTCCAGCACTCAGCTGCGTCATGTCGTATCCTTCGTCCATCGCCACCCCACCGAAACTCATCACAAAGCCGTCGTCAGGCAACCCCACTGCAGACGCCACCTTCCGACGCATCACCGCAGGTGTGTCATCCTCACCCAGCTCCACCGTATCCTTCACTCCGTTCCACCCCTTGATTGTCAAATCCATTGTTTTCTTACCAAAGCCTTTTCCCTGTTGCATTGGTGATGAGATGAAAGGTGTGGGGACAGGAAGAAGAAGAAGGCAAACCTGCTTCCACCAAGACAAGACTCCACTACAGAGTGAGAAACGCTCACACGGGTGTGCTGTGTCGTGTCTGCTGAACACCCTCATGCACACTGTGTTGTCCTGAGGCTCGCAAGATGAACTCAAAGCGAGGCAGGACCAATGTGAGGGTCTGCCAGGTTGCACAGAAAAGGGTACAAACGGGTGCAAGCACACAGTTGTAGTGGTGACCCTTACGAGGTGTCGCACAGACACCAAACACAGCACCTCGAAGTGGGTGAACACATCCTGCATGGGCAAGCTGTGCAGCTGTAGAGAGGATTGCTCTTCTGCTTCCCCAGCCCAACCCCACCGAGAGTCATGAGGACGAGACGCACACTATGCGAACCCAATCCCTCATCCCAAAGCAGTCCTGCAACAGGCTGCCGTCTCGCAGGGATGTGCCGCCCTTTTGCACACAGAGTGGCACACAAGGCAAACACCATGCCACCTCCCTGAGGACAACACAGAACAGTCCTGCATACCCCTCCAGACGATGGCAGGAAATACAGACGGCAAGGTGCCTTTGCACACCCTGTGGAAGCGGTCCCCAAATCAGAGATACGTATCCTGTCCCAGGATCTGACACAAAGCAAAGACCCTTCCGATGGAGACGGATGTGGCCGCACATCGCACAAAGAGCTGGATACAGACCTACTGGAAAAGCAGAAGAGGAACGGCAACCAAAAGTTAACCAACCCTGAACAATGATGAAAAAGAGTGTGGGGAAGGGGAGAGGGTTCTTAGTAACTTTGATACAGCATAAAGCGATGAGGGGGACGCAAGGCAGAAACACACGACACATGCAGGGGGAAAAGAAGATTTTCAAACCAAAAACTGACCCACCTTAGACACCTAGGCTAGTCATGGTATACAGTGAGTTAGAGGCAGGAGGCCTGCCACTGCTTTTTTGAAAAGGGGCTTCATGAAAAGTTTGAACATCGTCCAGGGGGAAAGAAAAAGGGGGGGGGAAACAAAAAAAGGGGTACGTCCTCAGCTGCAGCAGCGTTTCCAGCTCTGTTGCCTGCAGTGCTTTGCGGGAGGAGTGGCCTGTGAGGGTGTGCGTCGTGCAGCTTCGAGGTCGCAGTGCGCAGCTGGCGGCGTCACTCTGCGTGTCTCAGTCGCTTGCGGGATTCCTCAAGTGGTTCGTCTCTGCTGGACGGGATTCAACCACTAAATGCCACAGCTTGCTTGAGTTCCTCACTACCCTCGACACAACATCGCTGCAGCCGGTGAGGTAGATGCTCTCCAACGAAGTGCATTGACGAAGAAAGCAGAAGTTGCCAAGCTCTGTGACACTGCTGAGCGGTGATAAGTCCAGTGTACACAAAGAACTGCATCCATCAAGAAAGCTGAACCCAACTCGTGTAACTCTGCTGAGTGGTGATAAGTCCAGTGTACGCAAAGAGCTGCATCCATCAAGGAAGCTGTGCTCAATTTCTGTAACATGGATCAACCCAGACAGGTCGATGCTTGTCAATGAAGTGCAGTGATCAAGAAAGCCGAACCTAATTCGGGTCACAACAGACTCAGCACTCAGATCAAGACTCGTCAACGATGTCCTCTTCAAGAAGCAATCAGGAATGACCGTCGCAACCACCGCCTGCAGAAGCAAACACGCAACCTCAGGATCCTGCACAGTCTTCAGCCTCTCAGCAGTGATGTCAGTCTCACCCAACGCAAGAAGTGCTGCTCTGGCCTCGTATTTCGTCACCTTCGTCAACACAACCGTGTCCCCAGCACTCAGCTGCGTCATGTCGTATCCTTCGTCCATCGCCTCCTCACCGAAACTCATCACAAAGCCGTCTTCAGGCAACCCCACTGCAGACGCCACCTTCCGACGCATCACCGCAGGTGTGTCATCCTCACCCAGCTCCACCGTATCCTTCACTCCGTTCCACCCCTTGATTGTCAAATCCATTGTTGCTTTTTTTTGTCGCTCTGTATCATGGTAACGGAGGGTGATGGTGATGTGGAGAAGGTGAAGAAGTGTGGGGGGGGATAAACAAGAACTTTTTTTTTGAGGCATCGACCAGAGTAATTTTGGATTCAGGGTTTTGGGAAATGGGGGTGCAGTTGAACATCTCGTCAGCCGGCAGCCCACCTTCCGTTGAAGAGTTGCGAGCATGCTGGTACTGCAGTTCGCTGCACCCAACGCTTGATGCACGATAGTCTACACAAGAGAGCAAGGGAGGGGAAACACAACATCTCTCTCTTGGCGTCCCATGCTGTACCGACAGTTGGGCCTCACCCTTTCTCTTAGGGATTTACATGGACGTCCTTACAGGCAGCACACCGTAACCCAAAGGCGTGGCAGAGCGACACAGCAGCGACTCTAGCCTGACCGCTGGCCGCTGTTTAAGCTCCGGGTACGAGCACCCATCATAGCTTAGGTGGGCAGCATTACCCAGCAGTTATCTACCCTGCCAGAGTGAACTTGAATAAATAGGGAAGGGGCGTTAAGCACCATGAGGACTAAGGGAAGAAAGAGACCCCCCACCAGAAACGAGGTTTTCAAATAACACCCCACAGCCTCACCATGGGCAAATGCCCTGTGCAGGAACTATCCAAAACTGATGTTCACACATCACACATAACCCTTTCCCTCACAAAACCCTGCACAGGAACTAGCCAGAACGCATGTTCACACATTCCTTTCGTGCTCATCTCACGGAGCTCAACAACAAACAGCTTCAATCACCCGCAGGACCATGCTGTAGAAGACCAACGAACCACCCCTGCTGCTCTGCGGCAGGACACGTCAGGGACAGCAACACATTCGCACCACGTCTGTTCACAAGCATGTCTCCGAGAGTCGACCCACCTGCCGAGCTGCACGTGTCCACTCTGAAGGAGACGTGCATCCTGCAGTGCTCCTTCGCCACCTGCATGAAGTAGCCTGCCTCCAGCAATGTCGCCACACCCTCCCCTTCACGAACACACACACCCACTGCAGCGTGACTCCGTTGCCACAACAGTTCCTTGCAAGGGGACGGGACGGGGACAGGGGGGGACGACCTCGGCTGGGGGACCATGTTGGAGGGCATCCTGCTCTGATACCTGCATATTGATGGCAGCAATGTCGAGCACCGAGGTCACGTTTCCGACAACAACCAGCCTGCACCCGTCTGTCGAGGCATGCACAGACCACGCGTGGTGGGCGTGGGTGCGTCCTATGGGCGCTCCACTGCGTGCGTCCCACTGCTGCACACTCCTCGTAGAGGCCGTGAAGAGGTATCGCGAGCACGCACTGAAACAGACACGAGTCACATTTATGGAGGCTTTTCCACTGGGCAGTGTGCAGAGGGCCTTCCCAGAGACGATGTCAATGGTGCGGACGGTGTGCTTGTCGCCACAGCTCAACACTGCGAGGCTTGCGTCCGGCGAAAACGACGGACGCAAGTAGAACGACCGGCACAGCCCTGTGTCCACACGGTGCACCACACTCAGCTCAGGGGTGTCCAGACGGTACACTGCAACGGCCGCGCGTCCGTTGATCAATAACAGCGTCTCGCAGGGTGACACTGCAAAGGAGCAGCCACACTCATCAATGGTACGCATCTTCACCCCCTCGCAGGAGTACTGTACGATCTGCTTACTGGTCCCAATCAGCACCGCCTCGCTGACCCGCATGGCCACAAGCCTCTCAACCGTGCGTGCCATACGGACCACAACCTCTGCGCCGCTGTCCCGTGGTCTAAAGTGCACAGCACTGCTCAGTGAACTACAGTAGACGATGTGGTGTGGCATGAGCACCATTTCGCACAGAGGGCCGCCTACGGGAGGGAGAGGTGTGACCTCGGTGGTGACGAGGTTGATGGTGACGGCGTGTTTGCCACCCACTACGAGTGTGTCCTCGCATACGTCTCCAGCAGAGCCCCTCACAGTGTAGCGCTGTGGCACCCACACACCACTGCTGTCCTGCTTCCGTCTGCTCACATAGACAGTCCCGCCTGCGCACAGTGCGGTGTGGGCAATCAGAACCTCCGGTGCCAGCACCTCACCATCAGCACCATCCACACACAGCCCCACTGCCTCGGCCGACAACACGCTCTGTGGGTACAACACCGCAACAGCACGCTCCTGCAGATGTGCAGCACTGCAACCCTCCCCCACCTCTGCAGCACAGCGTTGTCCAGATGGTGTGCATTCAAACCATATCTCCATTGTGTGGTCCTTGTCTGAGAGGGGGCGGTGGGAGAAGCAGGGTGTCGGTGTGCTGAGTGGATGGGGGATGTTTGAGTGAATGGGACAAAGGTTGCTTTTGTAAAATGAATGTGCACCTCCTAGCTACACACTAGGTCTGCAGGTGTTATGTTCACTCCAAATCTAGAAGCAGAAACACAAAGAAACACAAAACACTGTTCCGCCCTTTGTGCACACCCTGGCCAGCCGCCTGTCGCCGTCGCATAAGACACCCCTGCCCGCCCGCAGCCGCTGCAGCAGCGTTTCCAGCTCTGTTGCCTGCAGTGCTTTGCGGGAGGAGTGGCCTGTGAGGGTGTGCGTCGTGCAGCTTCGAGGTCGCAGTGCGCAGCTGGCGGCGTCACTCTGCGTGTCTCAGTCGCTTGCGGGATTCCTCAAGTGGTTCGTCTCTGCTGCGTTTCGGACGGGATTCAACAACCAACTCCCTCAGTTCGTCCCTCACTATTCTCGACACAACATCGCTGCAGCCGGTGAGGTAGATGCTCCTCAACGAAGTGCATCCCAGGAAGGTGTGATCAATTTGTGTCACACGGCTGAGTGGTGAAAAGTTCAGTGAACGCAAAGAACTGCATCCATAAAGGAAGCTGTACCCAATTTCAGTGACACTGCTGAGTGGTGTCAAGTCCAATGTACTCAAAGAACTGCACCGAGAAAGGAATCCACTCTCGATTTTTGTGACACGACGCAGTGGTGTCAAGTCCAGTGTGCGCAAAGAACTGCATCCAAAAAGAAAGCCCTTCTCAACTTGTGCAACTCTGCTGAGTGGTGTTAAATCCAATGTACTCAAAGAACTGCATCCAGAAAGGAAGCTGCTCTCAATTTTTATGACACTGCTGAGTGGTGTCAAGTCCAGTGTACACAAAGAAGTGCACCCTTTCAGGAAGGCGAACCCAACTCGTGTAACTCTGCTGAGTGGTGTCAGGTCCAGATTGCACAAAGCACTGCATCCAGCAAGGAAGCAGTACTCAATTTCTGTAACATGGATCAACCCAGACAGGTCGATGCTTGTCAATGAAGTGCAGGAGTGAAGAAAGCTGAACCCAATTTGAGTCACAACAGACTCAGCACTCAGATCAAGATTCGTCAACGATGCCTTCCACAAGAACAGATCAGGAACCACCGTCGCAACCTCCGCCTGCAGAAGCAAACACACATCAGGAATCACCGTCGCAACCTCCGCCTGCAGAAGCAAACGCACCACCTCAGGATCCTCCACACTCTCCAGCCTCTTAGCAGTGATGTCAGTCTCACCCAACGCATGAAGTGCTGCTCTGGCCTCGTATTTCGTCACCTTCGCCTCCGTCAACACAACCGTGTCTCCAGCACTCAGCTGCGTCATGTCGTATCCTTCGTCCATCGCCACCCCACCGAAACTCATCGCAAAGCCGTCTTCAGGCAACCCCACTGCAGACGCCACCTTCCGACGCATCACCGCAGGTGTGTCATCCTCACCCAGCTCCACCGTATCCTTCACTCCGTTCCACCCCTTGATCGTCAGATCCATTTTTGCTGCTGTGTCACCAAAGCCTTTTCTCTGTTGCATTGGTGTGATGAGGTGGTGAAGGTGTGTGGGGAAGGAACAAGAAGAAGGCAAACGTGCTGCCACCAAGACAGCAGAGGGACTCCCACACGACTCGCGCCGACTTTTAAAAAAAGGTCGAAATGTGGTCGGCCTGAGTTGTTTTTATTTGAATATGTTTTTTTGTGCAGTTATTCACTGACGGGAGGTGGTGTGAACCTGCTGCACTGTCTGTGGTATGCTTATGACGCACATCTCAGAGCACCAAGACGATGTGCGGTGTAGAACCCTATCAGTACTTCTTAACCCATCCTCTTGAAGCGACAGTTAGGTAGCAGCACTGAAGGCATCGAAGGAAAAGGACACCTGCAAGCACCACAGGCAACGCAGACACAGGTCCTGGTGCAGTGTTGCGATATGCCGAGCATTTGAGCAGAGTGCCCAATAAGCTGATCTCAAAACAGTGGGGAAGGGGACGTGTCTATTCTTACTTAGTAAAACCAGGCCGTGGACTAGGTGGGGAAGGGACCGAAGTGTCTTCCTACTTAGTGGGCCATTCTGACAGGGAAATATGAGTGGAACAGAGATAGGTGGCAACACCTCTGATGAGCTGGTGAGGATCCGTGGGGTTAGCGAACACCCGGATTGTGCTGCTTTGCAGGCCTACATCCATTTCGTGGTTTTACACTTTTTACAACATTTTTCATGATGGAAGAGACAAGGAGTAGTGGGTGATACAACTTCGAGACAAGTTTTTTGTAAACATTGGTGCTCGGGAGGGGTCGATATTGACAGCCGTCGCTGACATGTCGTTGACCGATTTCCGAAAGCACCAAAACAGGTTTTTTTAGAGAAAAAATGCAGGAAAAAATGAAAAAACAAGAGAAGTTTGTAAGATGTGCAAGACAACATGAATGTATCTGCACACATCATGCTAAATGCAACAAAAATAAAAAAACAAAACAAAAAAAAAGACGGTCTGTGGCGACTGACGTCTCTTCGGAGGAATGGGGTGGGGTGTCGTGGGTGGGAAACAAATTATGAAACGATAAAAAAACAAAACAAAAACATCTCCGGGACGAGAACCCGGGCTAGTTCATACCAAGACAAAGAAGACAGCCACGCTGTCCAGGCAGAACAACTAGACTAGTAAACTCAAGTTTAAAAAAAAAAATCTCTCCACGTCCTGGGCTGGACGCTAAATTGCATCCAGGGGCCCTTTTGTGGCACTCCTCCTGCAACTCTATGAAGGACGCCACCCTGGGTGCTGAAGGCAGGCACACTCCGTGTGTGGAGGGACCTGCTGGACCCCCCGTATACCTCACCGGTAGCCGGGAACCCTCCCTGGGCTAGTACAATGATGAAACTTCAATGTTAAGTCCGCACCCACGAGGCCGCTTTGGCATGCGTCTGTAAGGACAGCCTTGACTGATACTTTCTGTAATAACACACGATGCCTTTAGGCACGTAGCTACCTGAGGACAAAGAAGAAAACAAAAAAGACGGTCTGTGGCGACTGACGTCTTTCAAGACAACCGAACCATCTTCGGAGGAATGGGGTGGGGTGTCGTGGGTGGGAAACAAATTATGAAACGATAAAAAAAACAAAACATCTCCGGGACGAGAACCCGGGCTAGTTCATGCGTGACTTCGGAAAGACTTATGTGCCTCACTGGTCACGGGGAACAAAAAAGAAAAGAAAAAAATACAAAAAAAGGAAGCTAGAAAATGTATAAATATACCATTCGCCATATCAACACCGGCGACAGTACAGGTATTTAGCTACTCGACAAAAAGGTATTCGCTGGACAAACTTACGTCATTGTGGAACGTTAGCATTCCCTGGTCGGACGTACGTTCCTCAGGAATACAACAAAACTAGTTCAAGGATATCTACTGCTACTGTTTTTGTGACAAAATATTTTCGTTTGTTTGATGTTGTGTGACAACAAAGAAGGGTCAACTCTATGTGTACGGGAGCCACATATGGTGGCTTTGCTAATGGCGCCAATATTTGAACGGGATTCTACTTGGACCTTTTGATCGCTTTTTTCTGTCTCGTACACATAGGGTTAAAAAAGCAAAGAACACATCCATCACAAAAACAAGAAAGGAAAGTTTATAAGATGATCCTAAGCCTCTCGTGCTTAGTCACCTTGAAAGAAAAATGAAGAAAGAAAAAACGTCGAAACATGCTGCTATGTCTCGTGTACTTAGTGAGAGTCAGAAGTACTACACAGACACGAGTCAAAACTACCTGAAATTTGTACAGAAGAAAGGAGAGAAGACAGAAGAAAGACAAGGAACACCAAAGCACGTCAAGCAGCTGCTCTGCCCCTACCTCTACACAGAGACGTTGCTGTGCTCGTTGGGTGCATTCTGAGCAGGAGATTCAGGCTCTGTGGCCGTTTGTTTCCTTGACACACAGCAAACCACGAGCACCACAGCCGCAATCGCAACAAGACCCACACCGACACTGATACCGACAATGGCACCCACAGCAAGCTCGTCGTCTGAATCAGTTCGTGCACGATCCTCTCCTACCGGTGCTGCTGTGGAGGACATACACACATACACAGTCCCCGTGCGGACCCTCGTGTACCCACCTAAGCAGGACAGCGGCACACACTCACCCGCGTCCGTGCGGTACACCTGGCTCGCACCACGCACAGTCGGACACTGCAGCGCATCCACAGAGGCAAGCCCTGCCGACAGCACATCCCCAAGGCCCAGGTCAGACGCCTGCACCTTCTCCGAGAGGCGTGCTGCCACGTCCATTGCAGCCGCGCCAAGCAGCGGCATGTCCGACACAGACACAAACACGTTCAGCGACCCGCACTCCTCACGCACGTCCGTCACAGTCCCACCCACAAGGTCCACCACAAGCTCACCGACACGTGCACCCTTCCCAGAGCTCCCATCGCAGGCAACGTCGAAGGCTGCGTGCACCACATCCGACACCCTCGTCTCGCTCGTCACACAGATGTGTGCACGGCGTCCGCTAGCAGCGTCAAAGGGCTTCACGAAGCCGTCCCCACACGTGCAGTGTCCGTTATTCTTGCATGTTGCTGCAGTGTCGCCGTGTTGCCTGCACTGTGCATCAGAGGTGCACCACGTCATAGCTGCGCTGCTTGGCGCTTCTGTGGTTGGCACCGGGGTAGGTACTGCTGTAGTTCCTGCAGGTAGTGCAGTCGGTACTGCTGTTGGAACTGCAGTCGGTGCTGCTGTTGGTGCTGCAGTTGGCACTGAGGTTGGCACTGCTGTTGGTGCTGCAGTAGTTCCCGCGGGCAGTGCAGTCGGTACTGCAGTCGGTGCTGCTGTTGGTACTGCAGTCGGTACTGCTGTTGGCACTGAAGTTGGTCCTGCTGTTGGTGTAGCTGTTGGTACTGATGTCGTTCCTGCAGGCAGTGCTGTCGGTGCTGCTGTTGGTGCTGCTGTTGGTACTGCTGTTGGCACTGAAGTTGGTACTGCAGTCGGTACTGCAGTCGGTACTGCTGTTGGTACTGCAGTCGGTGCTGCTGTTGGCACTGCTGTTGGTACTGCTGTTGGTACTGCTGTTGGCACTGAAGTTGGTACTGCAGTCGGTACTGCAGTCGGTACTGCTGTTGGTACTGCAGTCGGTACTGCTGTTGGTACTGCTGTTGGCACTGAAGTTGGTACTGCTGTTGGCACTGAAGTTGGTACTGCTGTTGGTACTGCAGTCGGTACTGCTGTTGGTACTGCTGTTGGCACTGAAGTTGGTCCTGCTGTTGGTGTAGCTGTTGGTACTGATGTCGTTCCTGCAGGCAGTGCTGTCGGTGCTGCTGTTGGTGCTGCTGTTGGTACTGCTGTTGGCACTGAAGTTGGTACTGCAGTCGGTACTGCAGTCGGTGCTGCTGACGGTTCTGCTGTGGGTAGCACAATGTGGTTCGACAGACACTCGTAACGGAAGGCAAAGTCACCACCATCACTGTCAACCTTACTCGCGAACACCACATATATGGATCCTGTGGTCGAAGCGAAGGTGAAGTCCTCAACAGTGTCCAAGCCAGTCGCGTTGAAGAAGGTGGACCAGACGCCGTTCTCTCTCTGCACCATCCACAGAGAGTCGCTGCCAATGTTGAAAGACGTCCACGTGATGTTCACATGTTCGTTTTCGTCACACTGAAGATGCCAAGACAGTCCCTCATTTGGCCCGTACTTCTTCTGTCTACTTATGTGGCTCACATCCCCAGCAGTGTTCAGTGTTGATGGAAGAGCAGCAGGCACAGCGCCACAGGCCCACGAGAACAGAACCTTCTTGTTCCCAGTCGCAGACTTCGCATTCGCAGTCATCGTCACAGTTGTGTGCGCTGCAAAGTTCTTTGTCGCCAGTGTCGTGTGCTCACCACTGACACGTAACTCCTCATTCCCGTCGATGCTGATGATGAAGTCGCCATCAAAGTGGTTCAAGTACTGCACCACAAATGTGCCGTTACAAGAAACAGTCCAAACGGTGTCGGCAAACCTTGTGGGAAGCAACCTGTCCACGATGCCAGTGCTCGGTAGTGCAATGTGGTTCGACAGACACTCGTAACGGAAGGCAAAGTCACCACCATCACTGTCAACCTTACTCTCGAAGAACACATATGCGAATCCTGTGGTCGAAGCGAAGGTGAAGTCCTCAGCAGTGTCCAAGCCAGTCGCGTTGAAGAAGGTGGACCAGACGCCGTTCTCTCTCTGCAACATCCACAGAGAGTCGCTGCCAATGTTGAAAGACGTCCACGTGATGTTCACATCTTCGTTTTCATCACACTGAAGATACCAAGACAGTCCCTCATTTGGCCCGTAGTTCATGTAGCTCACATCCCCAGCAGTGTTCAGTGTTGATGGAAGAGCAGCAGGCACAGCGTCACAGCCATACGAGAACAGAACCTTATTGTTCCCAGTCGCCCACTTCGCACTCGCAGTCATCACGACACGTGTCTGTGCAACAAAGCTCTGTGTAGTGACGGTACTGTGCTCACCACTGACACGCAACTCCTCATTCCCGTCGATGCTGATGATGAAGTCGCCACCAAAGTCGTTCAAGTACTTCACCACAAATGTGCCGTCACAAGAAACAGTCCAGAACGTGTCGTCAACTTTGTCGGGAAGCAGCCTGTCCACGATGCCTCTGCTATTGTCAAGGTTGTGCACACCAGCGTGCAGCGCCATGGCTGCCACAAGAACTGCATACATGGTGTGGAGTGTGTGCAAGGGTGTAATCTATCGGGAGTGGTGTGGGGTGCAAGCACACAGGCAGTCACCAGCTCGGTGTGAACAGTTCTCACTGGGAGGGGACCTGGGGAGCAGAAGCTAATTACCACATTGCAGTACGGAAGGCATGCACCTCCTGGGATGCCAGGTCCCACTCTAGCTGTGGACTCTCGCATTGTTGTGCAACTGTGCGGTGCGCAGAGGGTAGTGTAGGGGGTTCAGGTGGGGGTATCACACCTTCACATCCTGCAGAGCAAGCGCCACAAATATTCGACCACGTGAACACCATGCGAGACACAATGAGTGCAGACAGCACCGTCGGACAGTCCAACGTTCTAGCAACAGTGGTACTCCTGAAAACCCCCCTTTTTGCGGGGGTTTAGCGAAACTCGTGAGTAGTTCATAAGAAAGCTTTGTAAGATGAATGTGCCTCCCGTGCACACACATCATATCAGATGAACGCAAGCCTCTCTTCACCTTAGTGGGTCAGTGTTATGACCTTGGGAAGATCAATCAGAGCAGCCCTTACAAGACAGCACCGAAGAGCGCCCACCAGTGATGTGAGCGAGGCACACTTTGGTGTGGGTTTTTGGTTTTAAAAAAAACATTTTAGACAGACTTGTTGGGACAAAAAAGGGTGGGGAGAAGGGAGAGAGAAGATGAGAAAATACTCGTTTATTTAGCGTTAAGCGTGGTGGGGTGGGGAGGGTGGTAGAACACAGGGGGAAGAGAAAGGTTGTGCAAGACGAGCATAATACATAAGCCTCTCGTGTTTAGTTACCTCAAAAAAACATGGGTTATTTGAGTGGTATGCGAATGTGTTGCTTCGCAGTTTCGCAAATGTAGACACGATTAGGTGGCGATGGCGAAGAAACAGTAGTGTGGCAAAAGCTTGTTCGTAACACTACTTTAGTACCCTGAGAAGCTTTTATGAAAACGTCTTCAGGGCAGTGCACATCTGAGGCTGCAAAAGGAAGGGTTTTGGTGGGTTACGATCAAGAGACCGCCCTAGTTTGAAAAGCTCGTTCGTAATAATATGAGGAGTGTGGTGGGCAAGACACCCCTGCCCGCCCGCAGCCGCTGCAGCAGCGTTTCCAGCTCTGTTGCCTGCAGTGCTTTGCGGGAGGAGTGGCCTGTGAGGGTGTGCGTCGTGCAGCTTCGAGGTCGCAGTGCGCAGCTGGCGGCGTCACTCTGCGTGTCTCAGTCGCTTGCAGGATTCCTCAAGTGGTTCGTCTCTGTTAGGTTCGGACGGGATTCAACCACTAACTTCCCTAGTTCTCTCCTCACTGTGCTCGACACAACATCGCTGCAGCCGGTGAGGTAGATGCTCTCCAACGAAGTGCATTGACTAAGAAAGCAGAAGGAGCTAATCTCTGTGACACCGCTGAGTGGTGTTAGGTCCAGTGTACGCAAAGAACTGCACTCAGAAAGAAAGCTGGCGCTAATTTGCGTAACACTGCTGAGTGGTGTTAAGTCCAATGTACACAAAGAACTGCAGCGAGAAAGGAATCCACTCTCGATTTTTGTGACACGACGCAGTGCTGTCAAGTCCAATGTGCGCAAAGAACAGCATCCATCAAGGAAGCTGCTGTTGATGTTTGTGACATGACGCAGTGGTGTTAAGTCGAGTGTACACAAAGAACTGCATCCATCAAGGAAGCAGGACCCAACTCGTGTAACTCTGCTGAGTGGTGCCAAGTCCAGATTGCACAAAGCACTGCATCCATCAAGGAAGCAGTACTCAATTTGTGTAACATGGATCAACCCAGACAGGTCGATGCTTGTCAATGAAGTGCAGTTAAAAAGAAAGCAGGGCCCAATGCGAGTCACAACAGACTCAGCACTCAGATCAAGACTCGTCAACGATGCCTTCTGCAAGAAGCGATCAGGAATCACCGTCGCAACCACCGCCTGCAGAAGCAAACTCGCAACCTCAGGATCCTGCACACTCTTCAGCCTCTCAGCAGTGATGTCAGTCTCACCCAACGCATGAAGTGCTGCTCTGGCCTCGAACTTCTTCACCTTCGTCAACGTAGGGGTCCGTTTTCGATGCATGCACCCCTATCCGAGATAGGTGATACAATACATCGTGGAGGTGATGTTACATAAGTCCATCACCGCCCCTGCTGTGTCCATCCTTCTGCTTCTTCTTGCTGAAGAGGCCTCCCAACGTCGTCTGTCGCCCCCCCGCAGTGTCGTGGTGGCGGCGGCAGCAGTGGTCCAGGGTTGTCTTGTCCCGCACGCAATTTCCGCATCTCGAGAGTCTGTGTCGTGTGCACGCCTCGTGTCGAATGGCCAGCCCATCGCCGTCGGAGTGGTGCGCATAGCAGCAGTGCCTCAGGTCTGCCATCTGGTCCTTCGCACAGGCGTCACATCGGGCCTTCCGGTGCTGCACACAGATCGCAAATGGCCCAATCGAGATCGCTCCTGCAGGTGCCTTCACAGGCGCGTCTCCTGGTTTCACGTGCTCATTGTGCCTGTAACGTATGGGCACGTTCTCCTCTTCTGCCTGCTCGAAAAAGCGCAGCGCCCTCCTTCCCCTCTCGTCTGCGGGGGGGTATGCCGTCTCAGCAGCGTACTCCCCCATCCACGTACCCCTCGCTCTACCGTTGCCCCTAATCTCCCCCTCCGTCATGCCTTCCGTCTTGCGCTGCTGTCGGTACGCCGTGCCAGCGTCGAAAAGTGCACGTAGAACACGTATGGTCTCTTCACCGCCGGCAAAAACAGGACGGCAGTCGATACCGGCGAGACCGTGTGCCCCGAACGACGTCAGTGTCATAGCTATCTTCGGCTTACCCGGATGCAGTGGCGTTGCAGCATGGGTTCGGAGAGTAGACAGCATGTGACCAAAAGTGGTCGCTTTCGCCATTTCGTTGTGGGGAAGAGCTTCTGGCATCACGTCGTCGCCGTCGCCGTCGTCGCTGCCACCCTCCCCACCCCCGTCATCCATTTCCCCGTCGCCACCCCCACCACCATTGACCACGCCCCCAGCCCCGTTCCCCGGTTGCTTCACTTTTGGCGGCTTTTTTCCAGTCTTATCTCCGGGGCGGATGTCCATCCCCGTGGAGACCTCGAAGTCAATGAGGAGTTCCATGTGCGAGACTTCGCGTCCAGCCTCGTTGCTCCACCGTAGGCCTCCCAGCCAGTAGGCAATCGCCAGCAGCAACGCACGTCCATACGGCCATTTCTTCACTGGGAGGGTGCAGCTTCCTAACACATTCGGATACTGCGTCGTCGTGTCCGCATCCGGTTCCCATGTCCACGGATAACGCTCTTGCTCCAGTTGCGGCTTCATCTCTTGTGTCCTGTTTTGCCGGTATCGCTCGATGAGGATCCTCACCATCATCATCTGCAGGTCTGCAACACGGGCGGTGGCCAAAGGTGTTTCCGGTGTGCACATTCCGCAGATAGACAGACAGTTCGGCCAGTTCGTTCTGTCAATGTTCAGGAGTAAGGGGTAGTCCGTGCGGATGCTTTCCCATGCGACACACTCCCACCACATATGCTTGGGATCCTCATCCACCCCTGCAGCACAATACGGGCAGGTGGCCGTTTCTCGTAACTTTGCCCTCGCAAGTCGCACCCCCGTGAGAGTACCGTCAGCCACGATGTGTCGTAACGTCCCCGCCTCGTAGTCCGACAAAACTTTGCTCTTGGTAAGCGCCAGTGTCTTCTCCTTGTCCACCCCTGCTCGGATCCCCCGCAGGTTAGCTCTGCCTCCGCCTTTTGCATTCACGTCTGTCTTCGTACTGGAGAGCCGTACGAAGAACATGCGCTCCCGCACAAGATGGCCGAGTTCCCCTAGCTCAATGGTCTTCACATCGATGAGGTTCCCGTCGTGCGTCGTCACTGTCGTGGCGCTCTCCCATTTCCAGTTGAGGCGGAGTAGAGCGCGTGCAACCAACCCGATGGGCCCCCCAGACTTCGCTTGCTTCCGTTTCGCTCGTACCCTGCAGTTCTCAAGCAGTGCACAGATCTCCTCCGACTTGCGCGTCATCTTAGCCCACGTCATGATCCGTCTGTAGTCGAAGGCCATCCCGGGGTCGAGTAGGTGGCCTTTCTCGAAGAGATTCAACATGACCCTGGTACTCCGTCGGCTCACCCGATTAGCGCCGTGTATTCCTCTCTGCTTCGCATTACCCAGGGTGGTCTCACAACAAACGTTAGGGTCCTGCACTGTGATCCCGTACACCGACTTGGACATCACTGCGGCCTGCATGATGCCCGCTTTTTCCCCTTGCATCAACGGAAGGCGGCCTACCTTATCTGATAGTGGACCACATTCCCTGATCGTCTCTTCCAGTTTCGTCGGGAGCGTGGGCGCACCAGCTTGACGGGCCTGCACCGTCGCCCCCAGGCAGACCGACTTCTCGACGCGAGTGAGATCGGAGCCGTTCATCTGCACAGTTTCTTCTTCGTCAGGGCGATTGCTCTGCCACGTGCTCTTCCCCACGTGGATGCGCTGTCCCGTCAAGTCTGCGAAGTGTCCGGTGAAGGTGACTCCCGTTCGTAGCTGACTGAGTGTTTTCGTCAGGAGATTGGTGTCGTCTGCGTATGCCAATCCCTGCGTGCCCGTTTCCCTCTCTACCCCGTTCATCCACACCGCCACCAACGCATTCAGGAAGATGACACTCAGCGGGCATCCTTGGAGGATACCGTTCGTCGCAAACCACTCTTGTCCAAGACCAGCCGGGAGTTTAAAACGCCTCCCCAGCTTCTTGTACATCCCACGGATGGGTCGCATCATATTCTGCGGCAGGCCTAGCTGTTCGACCAGGCGGAACATAATCTCCTGTGGCACTCTGTCAAAACACTTTTGGTAGTCGAAGGAGGCTAGATAGATAGGTGTGTTGTCTATCAGAGCCTCCTCCATCTTCGCACAAAGATACCACAGTAGGTCTTCGGTTCCATGCTTGTTGCGGAAGCCGTGCTGGCGTTGGTGTATCCACGACTCTTGCCACGCTGCTACTTTGCGGAGACGAGTCGCCGCCCATAACCTGTACATCACACTGGTGATGGTAATGGGACGCTGCTTCAGCGGTTCCTCGCCTTCTCCTTTGGGGATGAGCACCACCATAGCCCTCGCAATTGCCCTGGGCCAGTTTCCTGTCTCCTCAATCACGTTCAGGCAGCACGCTAGCTCTTCCAGCATTAACGGAGGTAGTTCCTTCAGCTCCTCCACTCTCCATCCATCGAGGCCTGCCGCCTTCTTCCGCTTCATCTTGCCGATGGTCTTGCTGAGGTCCTCGCCGGTCAAAGGTCCGCAGTCACAGGGTGCCCCCTCGGGAATGTGCTCCTTGAACCTCTCGAAGAAGGTCGCCCATGCAGGTTCCTCGGATTCGCCGTACATCCGGAACACCCCTCCCCACGCCTGGTCACCCATAAGAAGCTCGTCCATCTCCTTGAGGTTGGCAGTCACAGTGCCGTCCTCTCGTTTCAGGAAAGTCGTGTGCGAAGACGTGGCTTTTCTTAACGTCTGGAAGACCTTCTCGGGGCTTGACGTCATGTGTTCCTTCATGGAGCGACGCCATTCTCGGATGCGTTTCTGTCGTCGGCGCTCGAGTAAGGCCAGCCCTTGCTTCTTTAGGCACCCAAGGAGACCACACAACGCTTCTACGTCGGGGTGTTCGAGACCCCAAGTGTCGTTCTGCAGAAGATGTCGTTTCGCACGCGCTTTCGCCCACAGGTGTCTCTCATCCACCGATTCCGCAGAAGGTTGGCCGATGCGCTTCCTCCGTCCACCAATGAGTTGTTCCAGTTGTCGACACGTCTTCTGCAGCTGAGCCGTCTCCAGGTTCACAGCATCAGGCATGTCGGGGTCCGTGCGAGCCGACCGATGTCGCAATACATCAGGTTTCACCTCACCTCTCCCCCTGTGGCGGTGCTGTTTTGCCTCAATCTCACCCCTCCGCAGGAAGTAGTCCTCTGCAGTTTTGCAAAAGCGAGCCCAACGCTCCTCAACAGATAGCTTCTCGAGTTCGGCGTCGGTGAGTGCGTTCTCTTGCAGCACCTCTCTCGCAAGCACCTTCTCCTTGGCAGCCGGCCATTTGGACCAATCCTCGCCAATCAGGGGTAGGGGAGGACGTGCTTGGGGAGCCTTCTGCTCGTAACACTCGAGGTCCAGTGTCAGCACCACCGGCCTGTGGGTGGAGATGCAGCTGTCAGTCCAGACCTCCACTTTGGAGATTGCAGGAGCAGCCACGTGGTTCGCCAATACCAGGTCGATGCGGCTGCCAGAAGATGTGGAGGTGTAGCACGTTTTCTCCACTTCCGTACCCGACTGCTGCGCGTACGAGTCTGCTGCATCAACCCATTTTCCGGAGGAGATTGCCGCTCGGATGACAGCGCTCTCCTGTGCCTCGACGTTGAAGTCTCCGGCAATGAACACCGGTATGTCCCCAAGGCTGGCAGCTTCCTCCAGGATGTCTGTCAGGAGTAGTTCCGTGCGGGCCTTGTCGTCACACACACCATAAAACGAGAAGACAGAGATGTTGCGTCCTCCGTTCCCATAAGCCACCTGCGCATGTGACAGACGACATTCCTCCCATGCTTTCTGGGCACCCTGCGGCGGTACCGCTCTGGTTGGTATGTCTGCGCGCGACATGATCGCAACCCCACCGTTTTGTGTCCGTGTGCGCAGGTCGGATCCTCGGCTTCGTCTGCAGGGGGCACCAAAGAGGATCTGTTTGGCGCCAAACTCCTTAACGGCAAGCGCAGCACCCTTCATCTCATCCGCTGTGAGGCGCACTTCCTGCAGCGCGCAGATGTCCAGATCCCATTCCCCCACCGCGAAGTGTGCCGACAAGGATGTCACATTCGCAGTGCCAAGCATCATGGACGGACCCGGATTCTCCTCCACGTCTCCACATGTCAGCAGTGACCCCCTGCCCAAAAACGCCCCCCGTCGCCTCCCTCGACGCACTCTTTGTCGAGCCCCTCGACCCACCCCTCTACGTGTTCTACCCTTACCCCTAGTCCCCGACAGCATACAGCCCGCAGAGCGCAAACGATGCTGACCCCTTGTTGGGGAGACAGTTTTCACAAAAACGTCTCGTTCTCCAACTACGCACGAAGAAGCCAATCCTGTGCCGTACCCTTCCACCGCACCACACCGTCACCGCCCCACATCGCGCAGGGTGTTGCGGCCTACTATCCTGTTGTCCAGTCCCTGGACGGGACGAAACGCGATCTCGATGACGCCCCCCGCCACCTTCACGACAGTCACCGGGATGGCTGCGCCGTTGCCTCCCTCCTCGCAGTACTCCATGGAGTCGCCAGCCTCCAGCACTGCGTTCCCGTACGACTCCTCGTTCTTCTCGTTCCCCTCCGCCTGCTCTTTTGCGGGGACTTCCGTCCGTATCCTGCGCGGCGGACTCAGCAGCGCCACCGTCTCACCGGACTCACTGCGGTCTTCCCGCTTGCCCGCCAGGGTCACAGCAGGTGGCGCCACCGGCACTCTGGGAGCTGGCGAGGTCTCCGCGTCCTCCTCGACAGCCGCACATTCTGGCGAAGTCTGCACCGGCAGTGCCATGTCGGCGTCGTCCATCCGTGCCTCGGCGTCTGGTGTCGTGGGAGTGGGGGTCCCTGCGCCGGCGTTCTCCCCTTGCTCCTGCTCACGTTGTGCCTGCACTGCTGCAGCTCGTCTCTCCTTCTGTGCCGCCGCTTCTTCCTGTGCTGCCAGTGTTGCAGCTCTTCGTCTCTCAGCGGCCAGTACAATGTCCCTGCGTACCTTGCGTGTCTTCTTCGCAGCAGGAACCGAGGGCGCCTCCACAACCTCTCCATCACCGGCGCCATTAACGTCCACTGGCGCAACGGTAACCAAGGGTGCCACCACGACCTCCACATCACCGGCGCCATCAGCGTCCATAGACGGCGACATGTCCCCGTGCGATGCTGACCGCGACCTGTTCCGTACTTCGGCGACTTCTACGACTACCTCTGGCTTTCCACGGATGGTGTCAGCCCTCCTCCTCCTGCGGCGCGGGCTCAGCTCTTCAACCTCACTGGACCCATTTCCCGCTCGTACCCGCTTACCTGCCATCGTTGCGCCGACAGTCGGGGCCGAAGTAGCAGCAGCCTCCAGCTCGCGCTGCCTGGTGTTCTCAGCAGCAGCTGCAGCAGCAGCGGCTTCCTCCTCTTCCTGCCAGAGGGCCGCAGCAGCAGCAACAGCCTCCTCACGCTGCCTGAGGGTTGCAGCAGCAGCGGACTTCACCTCCTCCTCCTGCCTCAGGGTTGCAGCAGCAGCGGCGGCGGCGTCCTCCTCTTGCTGCCTGAGGGCTGCAGCAGCAGCGGCAGCGGCCTTCACCTCCTCCTCCTGCCTCAGGGTTGCAGCAGCAGCGGCGGCGGCGTCCTCCTCTTGCTGCCTGAGGGCTGCAGCAGCAGCGGCCTTCACCTCCTCCTCCTGCCTCAGGGTTGCAGCAGCAGCGGCGGCGGCGTCCTCCTCTTGCTGCCTGAGGGCTGCAGCAGACCCGCAAACCCGCAAACCCGCAAACCCGTAAACCCGCGTGTTAAGTCGAGTGTACACAAAGAACTGCATCCATCAAGGAAGCAGGACCCAACTCGTGTAACTCTGCTGAGTGGTGCCAAGTCCAGATTGCACAAAGCACTGCATCCATCAAGGAAGCAGTACTCAATTTGTGTAACATGGATCAACCCAGAAAGGTCGATGCTTGTCAATGAAGTGCAGTTAAAAAGAAAGCAGGGCCCAATGCGAGTCACAACAGACTCAGCACTCAGATCAAGACTCGTCAACGATGCCTTCTGCAAGAAGCGATCAGGAATCACCGTCGCAACCACCGCCTGCAGAAGCAAACTCGCAACCTCAGGATCCTGCACACTCTTCAGCCTCTCAGCAGTGATGTCAGTCTCACCCAACGCATGAAGTGCTGCTCTGGCCTCGTGCTTCTTCACCTTCGTCAACGGTGGGGGCCCGTTTTCGATGCATGCACCCCTATCCGAGATAGGTGATACAATACATCGTGGGGGTGATGTTACATAAGTCCATCACCGCCCCTGCTGTGCCCATCCTTCTGCTTCGTCTGCTTCTTCTTGAAGAAGCCTCCCAGCGTCGTCTGTCGCCCCTTCGAGGTGTCGTGGTGGCGGCGGCAGCAGTGCTCCAGCGTACTCTTCTCTTGCACACAGTTCCCGCACCTCGAGAGTCTATGCTTAGTGCATGCTTCGTGTCGGATCGGTAACCCGTCGTCGTTGGAGTGGTGCGCAAAGCAGCAATGCATCAGGTCTGCCTGGGCGTTCTTCGAGCAGGCATCACACTTCGTCTTCCGGTGCAGCACACATATCGCAAACTGGAAGATCGGAACCGCTCCTTCAGGTGCCTTCACGGGTGCATCCCCTGGACGCACGTGCTCATGGTGCCGGTAGCGAGCATGCGCAGATGTCTCCTGTTCAGCCCGCTGGATGAATGGTAGTGCCCTCCTGCCTCTAACTTCTGTGGAGGGGTACGCCGTCTCAGCAGAATACTCCCCCATCCATGTACCTCTCGCTCTATCGCCACCACGGAGCTCCACCTCAGACATGCCTTCGGAGCTGCGTTGCAGACGGTACGCCACACCAGCATCGTATAGCGCACGCAATGCCTTCAACGTTTCTTCTCCGCCGGCAAAGATAGGACGGCGGTCGATGCCTGTGATGGCGTTCGCCCCAAACGAAGCGAGAACATGCGTTACCTTCACCTTCCCCGGATGGAGAGAGCTCTCCGAAAAGGTTCTGAGTGAAGCCAACATATGCCCAAAGGTGGTCGTCTTCGCCATTTCTCTGTGGGCCAGCGCTACTGGCACCACGTCGTCATCATCGTCGTCTTCCCCACTCCCGTCGTCTTCCCCCCCATTGTTGTCTTCTTCCCCAGTCCCAGCCCTCGGCTGCTTCAGCTTCGGCGCTATTCTGCCGGTCTTGTCCCCAGGTCGGATGTCCATCCCTGTGGCAACCTCGAAGTCGATGAGCAGCTCCATGTGGGAGACTTCATGACCAGCTTCGTCGCTCCATTGTAAACCACCCAGCCAGGAGGCAAACGCCAGCAGCAGAGCACGTCCATACGGCCACCTCCTTTTCAGGGGGGTGTAGTCCACCAAACTGTTCGCGTGTTGCGTCGTCGTGTCCAACTCCGGTGCCCACGTCCACGGGTATCGGTCTTCTTGCAGTCGCGGGTTCGCCGCTTCCGGTCTGCTCCACTTGGAGCGTGCGATGAGGATGCGCACCATCATCTTCTGCAGGTCTGCAACACGGGCGCATTCCAAAGGTGTGTCCGGTGTGCACATGCCGCAGATAGCGAGACAGTTTGGCCAGGTCGTTCTGTCAATGTCCAACAGCAAGGGGTACTCCGCACGAATGCTACTCCATGCTTCACATTCCCACCACAAGTGTTTGTGATTTTCGTCCACCCCCGCTTCGCAGTGAACGCAGATGGCCGAGTCCCGTATGCGCGCTCTCGCAAGTCGCACCCCCGTTATCGCACCGTCAGCTACAATGTGTCGCAGCGTCCCCGCCTCGTAATCCGTCAAAGTTTTGCTTCGGGTGAGAGCAAGGGTTTTCTCCTTATCCACCCCCGCTTCAATACCCTTCAGGTTAGCTCTGCCTTTGCCATTGACCTTCGCAGTCGTCTTCGTACGGGAGAGTCGAATGAAGAACATCCGTTCTCGCACAACGTGGCCCAGTCTACCCAAGCTTACCGTCTTCACATCAACGATGCTCCCATCGTGCGTTTTCACCTTTGTCGTGTCTATCCACGACCACGCAAGGCGGCTGAGGGCTCGCGCAATCAACCCGATGGGTCCTCCAGTCTTCGCCTGCTTCGCTTTCGCACGTAACCTGCACTTTTCGACCAGCGAACAGATCTCATCCGATTTGCGTATCATCGCCGCCCACGTCATGATCCTTCTGTAGTCGAATGCCACTGAGGGGTCGAGCAGATGGCCTTTCTCGAAGACATTCAGCATGACCGGTACGCTTCGCCGATTCATCTTGTTCACGCCGTGGACCCCTTTCTCCACTGCAGTTGCAAGACTGTTCACGTATTTCCCAGGTGGGTCCTGCACCGTGATACCGTACACAGATTTCGACATCACTGCAGCCTGCATGATGCCTGCTTTCTCACCTTGAGTCAGCGGGAGGCATCCCACCTTACCTGCTAGCGGTCCGCATGCGTCGATGGTGCCTTCCAGTTTCGTCGGGAGCGTGGGCGTCCCAGCCTGTCGTGCCTGCACCGTCGCCCCCAGGCACTCCGACTTCTCGACGCGAGTAAGATCCGCGCCGTTCATCTGCACAGTTTCCTCTTCATCAGGACGGTTGCTCTGCCACGTGCTTTTCCCCGCGTGGACGCGTTGTCCCGTCAAGTCTGCAAAGTGTCCGGTGAAGGCGACACCCGCTCGCAGCTGGTCGAGGGTCTTCGTCAGGAGGTTGGTGTCGTCAGCGTACGCCAGCCCCTGCGTGCCCGTTTCCTTCTCCACCCCGTTCATCCACACCGCCACCAGCGCATTCAGGAAGATTACGCTCAGTGGGCATCCTTGGAGGATACCATTCGTCGCAACCATTCTTTGCCAAGACCTGCCGGCAGTTTGAAACGCCTCCCCAGCTTCTTGTATATACCCCGGATGGGGCGCATCATGTTGTCGGGAAGACCCAACCGTTCGACGAGCTGGAACATGATCTCTTGGGGAACACGGTCAAAGCACTTCTGATAGTCGAAGGAGGCTAGATAGATAGGTGTGTCGTCTATCAGAGCCTCCTCCATCTTCGCACAGAGAAACCACAGCAGGTCTTCGGTTCCGTGTTTGTTCCGGAAGCCGTGTTGCCGCTCGTGAATCCAGGATTCCTGCCACGTCGCCACTTTGCGGAGTCGAGTCGCCGCCCATAACCTGTACATCACACTGGTGATGGTTATGGGTCGCTGCTTCAGGGGCTCCTCGCCTTCTCCTTTGGGGATGAGCACCACCAACGCCCTCGCAATCACCCTGGGCCAGTTCCCAGTATCCTCGATCAGGTTCAGGCAGCGCGCGAGTTCCTCCAGCAGTGTCAAAGGCAGTTCCTTCAGCTCCTCCACCCTCCACCCATCGAGGCCTGCCGCCTTTTTCCGCTTCATCTTGCCGATGGTCGTACGGAGGTCGTCGGCGGTCAGGGGTTCGCATACACAAGGGGTCCCTTCAGGAATGTGTTCCTTGAACCTATCAAAGAACGTCGTCCACGCAGGTTCTTCGGAATCGTCATACATCCGGAACACCCCACCCCAAGCACGGTCATCCATGAGCAGTTCATCCATCTCCTGGAGGTTAGCTGTAACCGTGCCGTCCTCCCGTTTCAGGAACGTGGTGTGTGACGACGTAGCCTTCCGCAGGAACGAGAACACCTTCGCTGGGTTCTCCTTCATGTGTTCCTTCATAGTGCGGCGCCATTCCTTGATGCGGGCCCGTCGCCGTTGCTCCAGCAGGACAAAACCCCTCTTCTTCAGGCAGCCAAGGAGCCCACACAACTCCTCTATCCCAGGAAGGTCGAGGTCCCAGGTGTCACTCTTCAGGAGATGCTTCTTCTTGCGGATTTTCGCCCACAGCTGCCGTTCGTTCAACGATTCTGCAGATGGCTGACCGAAGCGCTTCCTCCGATCACCAATGAGCTGCTCCATCTGACGACATGTCTTCTGCAGTTGAGCCGTCTCCAGGTTCACAGCATCCGGCGTGTCGCAGTCCATGCGGGCCGTCCGATGTCGGAGAACGTCGGGTTGCACCTCCCCTCTCCCCCTGTGGCGTTGTTGCTTCGGGTCTGAGTCTGCAGCACCTCTCTTCAGCAGGTAGTCCTCCGCAATCTTGCAGAAGCGTGCCCAGCGATCTTCAACCGACATCTTCGTCAGGTCGGCTTCAGGGGCAGCGTTCTCCTGCATCACCTTCGCTGCAAGCTCCTTCTCCTTCTTCGCCGGCCATTTCGTCCAGTCGTCGCCGATCAAAGAAAGGGGAGGGCGTGCCTGCGGTGCCTTCTGCTCGTATCGCGTCAGGTCTAACGTCAACACCACCGGTCTGTGTACCGGGAGGCAGCTCTCTTTCCAGACCACCACTTTGGAGATCGCAGGGGCAGCCACGTGGTTCGCCAGCACCAAGTCGATACGTCTGCCAGACGATGTGGAGGTATAGCATGTGTTCTCTGCTGCCTTACCCAACTGCTGTGCGTAGGTATCTGCCGCATCAACCCATTTGCCGGAGGAGATGGCCGCTCGAATGGCTAGACTTTCGTTAGCCTCTACGTTGAAGTCTCCGGCAATGAACACCGGTATGTCCCCAAGGCTGGCTGCTTCTTCAAAGATGCCTGTCAGGAGTTGCTCCGTGCGGTCGCTGTCAGCACACACACCATAAAACGAGAACACAGAGATGTTACGTCCCCCGCTCCCATATGCCACCTGCGCATGCGTAAAGCGGCATTCGTTCCACGCTTGTTGGGCACATTGTGGCGGTACTGCTCTGGTCGGTATGTCAGCGCACGTCATGATCGCAACTCCACCATTCTGCGTGCGCGTGCGCAGAGGGTCTGATCCCTGGCTTCGTCTGCAAGGGGCACCAAAGAGAAGCTGCTTGGCACCATACCCCTTCACGTCGTTTGCTGCCCCCTTCATCTCTTCTTCTGTGAGGCGCACCTCCTGCAGAGCACAAACATCCACATCCCACTCCCCCACCGCAGGGTGTGCCCTCAGAGACGTCACGTTTGCCGTGCCAAGCGACATGGTCGACGGACCCGGATGCTCCTCCACGTCTCCACATGTCAGCAGTGACCCCCTGCCCAAAAACGCCCCTCGTCGCCTCCCTCGACGCACCCTGTGTCCGACCCCTCGCCCCACCCCCCTTCGCGTTCTACCCTTACCCCTTGTCCCCGACAGCATACAGCCCGCAGAGCGCAAACGATGCTGACCCCTTGTTGGGGAGACAGTTTTCACAAAAACGTCTCGTTCTCCAACTACGCACGAAGAAGCCAATCCTGTGCCGTACCCTTCCACCGCACCACACCGTCACCGCCCCACATCGCGCAGGGTGTTGCGGCCTACCAACCTGTTGTCTAGTCCCTGGACGGGACGAAACGCGATCTCGATGACGTCCCCCGCTACCTTCACGACAGTCACCGGGATGGCTGCGCCGTTGCCTCCCTCCTCGCAGTACTCCATGGAGTCGCCAGCCTCCAGCACTGCGTTCCCGTACGACTCCTCGTTCTTCTCGTTCCCCTCCGCCTGCTCTTTTGCGGGGACTTCCGTCCGCATCCTGCGCGGCGGACTCAGCAGCGCCACCGTCTCACCGGACTCACTGCGGTCTTCCCGCTTGCCCGCCAGGGTCACGGCAGGTGGCGCCACCGGCACTCTGGGAGCTGGCGAGGTCTCCGCGTCCTCCTCGACAGCCGCACAGTCTGGCGATGTCTGCACCGGCAGTGCCATGTCGGCGTCGTCCATCCGTGCCTCGGCGTCTGGTGTCGTGGGAGTGGGGGTCCCTGCGCCGGCGTTCTCCCCTTGCTCCTGCTCACGTTGTGCCTGCACTGCTGCAGCACGTCTCTCCTTCTTTGCCGCCGCTTCTTCCTGTGCTGCCCGTAGTGCCTCCCGTCGTTTCTCAGCGGCCACAATGTTCCTGCGTTTCTTCTTCTTCTTCGGGGACGCCACCACTACCTCCACATCACCGGCGCCAGCAACGTCCGCAGTCGGCGATGTGTCCCTGGGCGGTGCTGACCGCGACCGGTTCCGTGCTTCGGCGACTTCTACGACTACCCCCGGCTTTCCACGGATGGTGTCAGCCCTCCTCCTCCTGCGGCGCGGGCTCAGCTCCTCAACCTCACTGGACCCATTTCCCGCACGTATCCGCTTACCTGCCATCGTTGCGGGCTCCGGTGACATCACGTCCTCGGCATTCCCGTCTGGGAGTGTGTCCAACAATTCATCCGCCATCTGCATCTCGGGTGTTGTGGGCGCTGCAGTGGGCACTGCGACAGTCGGGGCCGTAGTAGCAGCAGCCTCCCCCTCGCGCTGCCTGGCGTTCTCAGCAGCAACTGCAGCAGCGGCGGCGGCGGCTTCCTCCTCCTGCTGCCAGAGGATTGCAGCAGCAGCGTCGGCTTCCTCACGCTGCTTGAGGACTGCAGCAGCGGCGGCCTTCTCCTCCTCCTCACGCTGCCTCAGGGCTGCAGCAGCAGCGGCCTTCACCTCCTCCTCGCGCTGCTTGAGGGCTGCAGCAGCGGCGACCTCCTCCTCCTGCCTCAGGGCTGCAGCAGCAGCGGCCTTCACCTCCTCCTCACGCTGCTTGAGGACTGCAGCAGCGGCGGCCTTCACCTCCTCCTCACGCTGCCTCAGGGCTGCAGCAGCAGCGGCCTTCACCTCCTCCTCCTGCCTCAGGGCTGCAGCAGCAGCGGCCTTCACCTCCTCCTCGCGCTGCTTGAGGGCTGCAGCAGCGGCGGCCTTCGCCTCCTCCTCACGCTGCCTCAGGGCTGCAGCAGCGGCGGCCTTCACCTCCTCCTCACGCTGCCTCAGGGCTGCAGCAGCAGCGGCCTTCACCTCCTCCTCGCGCTGCTTGAGGGCTGCAGCAGCGGCGGCCTTCACCTCCTCCTCACGCTGCCTCAGGGCTGCAGCAGCAGCGGCCTTCACCTCCTCCTCGCGCTGCTTGAGGGCTGCAGCAGCGGCGGCCTTCGCCTCCTCCTCACGCTGCCTCAGGGCTGCAGCAGCGGCGGCCTTCACCTCTTCCTCACCCTGCTTGAGGACTGCAGCAGCAGCGGCCTTCGCCTCCTCCTCACGCTGCCTCAGGGCTGCAGCGGCGGCGGCCTTCGCCTCCTCCTCCTCCTGCCTCAGGGCTGCAGCAGCAGCAGCGGCGTCCTCTCTCGCAGCAGCCGTGGCCTCCTTCGGCATGGAACAGAGCTTGCCCACTTGCTCCAGCATGGCCGCCATCCACACCTGCTGCTCCTTCCGTTGCTCCACCCGTTCTTCCCGCAACTGGGCCGTCAGCGACGCCACCGTCTCCTGCAGCAGGGTCTGGAGGCGCTCGCCCACCAGGCGGTCCAACCTCTCCTCCATCCGGCGCTCCAACTCCGCCCACTTCTCGCCTGCGTCCTCAGGTGATGGGGCGGGCGACGTCATTGGGGGTTGACCCTTCGGCGTCCGTTGCTTCGTTGTTGTTGTTGTTGTTGGTGGAGGTGTCCTTGATGTGGTAGTGGGTGGCTTCGCTGCAGCTGGCGCTGTTGCTGCTTGGCGTGCGTGCGCAGCCCAGGACACCCAACCGTAGTCGGGCCCAGTGCCACGGTTGTGCTGCGCTGTCGCCGCCGGCGCCGTCCGGGCACCAAATGTCGGACCAGACGCATGTGCGGTATGTACCTTGGCCTTCTGTTTCGCCCCCGGACCCGGAGCCGTTGCCCTACCCCCGCCCTCCTTATGCCCATCCTTGCGGATCAGCAGCCCCTTCCCGTTCCCCTCCATGTCCATGGCCCACGTCGGCGGATCCAGCTTCGCTCCCACCACCCAACGACATCCCTCCAGCCTCCGCAGCGGCGTCACCGTCCACCCTGCGCCTGCCAGCGACTCCATCACCGCTTCACCGGACGTACCCGACGGGAAACCGGACACCACGTATCGACCTTCGGGCGCCTTTCCCTCCTGCATGAGTGCCGCATTTGCACGCTCCTGATCCTCCTTCTTCACCCGTATCCCCAGGGACTCGTACCTCGCCGCCACTCCCCATCCCCCCATCCGGGTCGCCAGCCCCTGGGCCTCTTCTAGCCCCACCCCGTCCACCAACCACACGACAGGCAGATGCTCCGACTGCTCGCGTCTCATCCGGAAGAAGACACCCCCCTTCCCACTCTGCTTCAGGCAGCGCTCTGCTACGTCCTCCCTTACGTCGGCCACCGAGGAGATCAGCTTACCCTCCTGCCACAATGGTGGGCGGTTGAGGTTGCACCCCACCTCCGCACGCATCTTCTTCCCCGCTGACACCAGGTCCTGCGCTTGTCCTGCTGTCGGCCTCATCGTCACAAACACCGTCACCAGTTGGACGGCCGCCGACGCCTTCTTCCCCCCGTTTCCTCTCCCCGGCCTCAGCCTCCCCACCACGTACACGGCCGTGCTCGCCGCCCCGTTCACCTTCCCCCCATTCCCCTGCTTACCCATGGGGCACTGCATCTTCTCCCCACCAGACTTCGGGAAGGACCCGAAACCCACCCACGTCACGCCCGGCGTGCGCGCGATCTTCCCCTCTGCCTCTACCTCTCTACCCTGCGGCACAAGACAGACCCCCTCCGACTTATCCACCACCTCCCCCCACGGCACAAGCGTCGATCCCACCCACTCCGATTGCAGCAATGTCAGCGCTGCCGTCGTCTTCTTTTTCCCTCCCCCCTGGGTGAAGCCCCCCTCCGTCCCCGCCTTCGCATCGTTTCGCGGTTGCGGCACGGTGTACGGCTTCTCCGTCACCTCCAACGCACCCCCCACCATCGCCTTGCGGGCCCGGTCTTCGGCGGCTTCTTCCCCCGTGCTCGTGGGGAGGACGCACAGGTAGTGGCATGCGTCCACGTACGCCACCGTCACCGCTGCACCGCTGCCCTTCTCCTTCGGGTGCACCTTCAGCACACGCACCTCCCCATCCTTCACCGAGAAGGCATACACCTCCCGCATCAGCACCTCCGCCAACGCCTTCAGGGTCAGGTGGTCCCCCCAGGACCCCTGCTTCGCCATCGCCGAGCAGTACCTCCGGTAGGCGGACGGTCCTCCGTCAACGTGCTCACCCCAATTCTCCGCTTCCCGTTCCAACACCCCCACCGCCATCTCCCTCAGCCCCCCGTGCGCCGTGGCGTCTCCGTGCACAGCCATCGAGACCGCCTTAAATTGGCAGTCTCCGTTCCCCCCTGCGTCCTTTACCCGCATGTCGAAGCCCCTCAGGTATTTCTGCAGCACCCCCTTTTCCCCCCCTTGGCCACCTGCCCCTCCGCACATCGCGTCGAGGCTGCCCCCCGCCGCCGTCCTTCTTCCCCGCGCTTTAGCAGACGCCTCCCCCCATAGAGGAGGGGGGCGTCTCCCGAGGGTACCCCGTGGAGGCGCGTCGTCTCTCACCCTCTTCTTCACCTTCGTCAACACAACCGTGTCTCCAGCACTCAGCTGCGTCATGTCGTATCCTTCGTCCATCGCCTCCCCACCGAAACTCATCGCAAAGCCGTCTTCAGGCAACCCCACTGCAGACGCCACCTTCCGACGCATCACCGCAGGTGTGTCATCCTCACCCAGCTCCACCGTATCCTTCACTCCGTTCCACCCCTTGATAGTCGAATCCATTGTTGTGTCGCTCTGTATCATGGTAACGGAGGGTGATGGTGATGTGGAGAAGGTGAAGAAGTGTGGGGGAAATAAACAGGACTTTTTTAAAAGCCTCGACCAGGGTCATTTTGGATTCAGGGTTTTGGGAAATGGGGGGTGCACTGAAAACACTGAAGTGACAAGTCCAGTGCAGAGCAGTGCATCCAAAAAGGAAGCAGTCATCAATTTCAGTGACACTGCTGAGTGGTGTTAAGTCCAGTGTGCGCAGAGAACTGCAAATCGCAAGGAAGCTGCTCTTCATATTTGTGACTCTGCCCAGTGGTGTCAAGTCCAGTGTACACAAAGAACTGCACCCAAAAAGGAAGCTGTTGTCAACATGTGTAACACCGCTGAGTGGTGTTAAATCCAGTGCACGCAAAGAGCTGCATCCACCAAGGAAGCCGCTCTTGATTTTTGTGACATGACGCAGTGGCGTCAAGTCCAATGTACACAAAGAACTGAATCCATCAAGAAAGCTGTGCCCAACTCGTGTAACTCTTCTGAGTGGTGTCAGGTCCAAAAAGTGGAGCTCATCCTCGGGTGTCTACACTCATACAACAAAGGTTTCACAAAAAAAATAGCCACATTCCCTGCGCACCCACAGGAATCGAACCAATAATATCAGCAGGGTGTGCAGCTGGGAGAAGTGGAGGAGTGGAGGGTAGAGGGTGGAGGTGATCTGCGAGATCTGAGACAGCTAGAGAATACCTCCAAAAGCCCCGCAAGGGGGTGAACAGCAATGCACAATGATACACAGAGAGGGAAGGGGGGATACTTTTTATCTCGAAAAGAGGTGCTACGATGAGGGGCGAATGTGGAGGACGAAACAACCCAAAACAAAATCCAACAAAATACCTGATGAAGATAGTGGTGCTATGGTACAGGTTGAGGCTGAAAACAAAAACGGACCCCCGCCAACCAGGTCAAAACCTGAGGACAACTAAATAACATTCTGCCAAATAGACAGCATGTGTGCCACGTCACAACAAAGAATACGAGGTCTCTATCATGTATCTCACAACTCGCAGCAAAGCTGCTCCGCTAAAGCGGGTTGAGGGTGTACGTTGAGGGGGACGCAAGGCAGAAACACATGACACATGCAGGGGGAGAAAGAAGGTTTCAAACAAAAAACTGACCCACCTTAGACACCAAGGCATGGTATACAGTGAGTTATAGACAGGAGACCTGACACTGCTTTTTTGAAAAGGGGCTTCATGAAAAGTTTGAACATTGCAGCAGCGTTTCCAGCTCTGTTGCCTGCAGTGCTTTGCGGGAGGAGTGGCCTGTGAGGGTGTGCGTCGTGCAGCTTCGAGGTCGCAGTGCGCAGCTGGCGGCGTCACTCTGCGTGTTTCAGTCGCTTGCGGGATTCCTCAAGTGGTTCGTCTCTGCTGTGTTTCGGACGGGATTCAACCACAAACTCCCCCCACTCACCTTCCCTCACTGTGCTTGACACAACATCGCTGCAGCCGGTGAGGTAGATGCTCTCCAACGAAGTGCATTGACGAAGAAAGCAGAAGGCGTTAATCTCTGTGACACTGCTGAGTGGTGATAAGTCCAGTGTGCGCAAAGAACTGCATCCATAAAGGAAGCAGTTGTCAATTTGTGTAACACTGCTGAATGGTGTCAAGTCCAATGTACACAAAGAACTGCATCCATGAAGGAAGTTGTGCTCAATGTGTGTGACATGGATCAACCCAGACAGGTCGATGCTTGTCAATGAAGTGCAGTTCATAAGAAAGTTGGACCCAATTTGAGTCACAACAGACTCGGCACTCAGATCAAGACTCGTCAACGATGTGTTCCGCAAGAAGTGAGCAGGAATCACCGTCGCAACCTCCGCCTGCAGAAGCAAACACGCCACCTCAGGATCCCTCACACTCTTCAGCCTCTCAGCCATAAACGTTTTTAAAAATAGGATGGAACACCCCGTTCCGAAGAGGAATGCAGCCACCCCGAAAAAGTGGGGGTGTGTCGCCAGTCTGCGGTGAGAAACTCCTCCCTGAGTCAAAACTGCCGCTGGTTAGCGCTGGCTAAGGTTCCCTTTTCACCCGGTCACAATCGAGTCTCGCTCCGTCGGCGTTGACTGCACTGCAAAGCCCCTTGGTCCACCGTCGTAAAAAGACACCACAAAAAGCGTAGGTAGGTGGGGGACCGGCAGGTTACAGACAGAGGCAGTACGGAGCTAAGGTGTCGGCGGTCGCGGGTTGCCGTGGAGGCCTGCCCCCCGTGGAGGTCTTGGGATCTGGGAGTTGTGGAAGTGATCGGCTCAGAGTACCCTGCATTCCATGCACGACTCGAGCTCCTTGTGGTAGGATATTGGGGTCCCGGGAAGCACCCTTCGCCCCGAGGTCCCACCACCCCAGACAGTTTGTAGGTCTAAAAGCACAACGTACTTGTCCAGGACCTGGCCGCTCTTGGGTTCTCTCGAAAAAAAGATACTAATCCCGTACGCCCGTGCACCGCAAAAATGTGCTATGGGGGGCGGTCCGCCGTCGGGACTCTTCAGCCTCTCAGCCGTGATGTCAGTCTCACCCAACGCATGAAGTGCTGCTCTGGCCTCGTATTTCTTCACCTTCGTCAACGTTAGGGGTCCGTTTTCGATGCATGCACCCCTATCCGAGATAGGTGATACAATACATCGTGGAGGTGATGTTACATAAGTCCATCACCGCCCCTGCTGTGTCCATCCTTCTGCTTCTTCTTGCTGAAGAGGCCTCCCAACGTCGTCTGTCGCCCCCCCGCAGTGTCGTGGTGGCGGCGGCAGCAGTGGTCCAGGGTTGTCTTGTCCCGCACGCAATTTCCGCATCTCGAGAGTCTGTGTCGTGTGCACGCCTCGTGTCGAATGGCCAGCCCATCGCCGTCGGAGTGGTGCGCATAGCAGCAGTGCCTCAGGTCTGCCATCTGGTCCTTCGCACAGGCGTCACATCGGGCCTTCCGGTGCTGCACACAGATCGCAAATGGCCCAATCGAGATCGCTCCTGCAGGTGCCTTCACAGGCGCGTCTCCTGGTTTCACGTGCTCATTGTGCCTGTAACGTATGGGCACGTTCTCCTCTTCTGCCTGCTCGAAAAAGCGCAGCGCCCTCCTTCCCCTCTCGTCTGCGGGGGGGTATGCCGTCTCAGCAGCGTACTCCCCCATCCACGTACCCCTCGCTCTACCGTTGCCCCTAATCTCCCCCTCCGTCATGCCTTCCGTCTTGCGCTGCTGTCGGTACGCCGTGCCAGCGTCGAAAAGTGCACGTAGAACACGTATGGTCTCTTCACCGCCGGCAAAAACAGGACGGCAGTCGATACCGGCGAGACCGTGTGCCCCGAACGACGTCAGTGTCATAGCTATCTTCGGCTTACCCGGATGCAGTGGCGTTGCAGCATGGGTTCGGAGAGTAGACAGCATGTGACCAAAAGTGGTCGCTTTCGCCATTTCGTTGTGGGGAAGAGCTTCTGGCATCACGTCGTCGCCGTCGCCGTCGTCGCTGCCACCCTCCCCACCCCCGTCATCCATTTCCCCGTCGCCACCCCCACCACCATTGACCACGCCCCCAGCCCCGTTCCCCGGTTGCTTCACTTTTGGCGGCTTTTTTCCAGTCTTATCTCCGGGGCGGATGTCCATCCCCGTGGAGACCTCGAAGTCAATGAGGAGTTCCATGTGCGAGACTTCGCGTCCAGCCTCGTTGCTCCACCGTAGGCCTCCCAGCCAGTAGGCAATCGCCAGCAGCAACGCACGTCCATACGGCCATTTCTTCACTGGGAGGGTGCAGCTTCCTAACACATTCGGATACTGCGTCGTCGTGTCCGCATCCGGTTCCCATGTCCACGGATAACGCTCTTGCTCCAGTTGCGGCTTCATCTCTTGTGTCCTGTTTTGCCGGTATCGCTCGATGAGGATCCTCACCATCATCATCTGCAGGTCTGCAACACGGGCGGTGGCCAAAGGTGTTTCCGGTGTGCACATTCCGCAGATAGACAGACAGTTCGGCCAGTTCGTTCTGTCAATGTTCAGGAGTAAGGGGTAGTCCGTGCGGATGCTTTCCCATGCGACACACTCCCACCACATATGCTTGGGATCCTCATCCACCCCTGCTTCTTCACCTTCGTCAACACAACCGTGTCTCCAGCACTCAGCTGCGTCATGTCGTATCCTTCGTCCACCGCCACCCCACCGAAACTCATCACAAAGCCGTCTTCAGGCAACCCCACTGCAGACGCCACCTTCCGACGCATCACCGCAGGTGTGTCATCCTCACCCAGCTCCACCGTATCCTTCACTCCGTTCAACCCCTTGATAGTCAAATCCATTGTTGTGTCGCTGTGTATCATGGTAACGGAGGGTGATGGTGATGTGGAGAAGGTGAAGAAGTGTGGGGGAAATAAACAAGATGTTTTGTTTTTGAGCCATCGACCAGGCACTTCCAACATTTTTACTTCATTTACTTTTTTGATAAATTGTTGGATTAGTGTAGTTGCCTCGGTTGTGTTGCCACAGTTGTGCAATCTCTACTGTCCGTTTTTGTTGTTTGAGAGACACGCCACACGCATCGGTTCTTGAAAAAAACAGCACGGAACCACCTGTGTGCTTGCCCCTTTTCATGTCTATCCATGGAAACTGTATCACAACTGATACCGGGGAAATAGAAACTAACTTCCGGTTCTGAATAAAAAGAAAACAATGAAAAACAACTTTTTCGTTTATCGCGCCGCAAGCTTGTTGTGTTTTTTCGCTGAAGTGTGTGTTGTATGAGAGAGAAAAATAATGAGTGAGAAAACACAAGCTGGCGGGCACGCACCTTCCGTCGTTTCTATTTCCTATTGTCAAGTACCTTGATTTACAAAAAAAAAAAAAATATTGTAAACTGCGAAGCACACAAACAAACTCGCGACCGGAAAAAAAAAGAGTTTTTTTTTTTTCCTGCGAAGGATGTGTTGAGGGGACTACACATTACGAAAAAACCTCCACTATCATTTTGCAAGCTTCATTTCCGTGTTGGGTTTCTTCTCACACGCAGTGTCTTGTTCTGAGCACGGGGCGGTGCGGGCACGTGAAAGTTGGGCGACGGTCGTAGCCTTTGAGCCCGGTTGAGCCAAAGGACCGGAGGAGGAAATGGCAGATGCGGGAAATGGGTTCTGGATCCCAGGGGATTTGCACAGACGGTGCAGGTGGTTTATCTCATCTTGCTTGTTCGCGGTGTTCGCTTGTAGGGCAGGCAGGTGTACTCGTCCAAGGTTTTAACACGTGACAGCCCTCATGCCAGTCATCGAAGCAGAACACATCGCAACACTGAAACTCTGTCATGCAACAAAAATATGGAAGGTGTGTGGAATTCCTCAACGCTCCACCTTGGTAAAACGAAACAGCAACAGAGCCCCAAACCCCAAGGATAAAGTTGGATCCTAATTGTAAAGTCGGAAATGAATAGTGTACAGATGTGGAAGTGGCAGTGTGACACTTCTAAAACCGAGAGGTCAAAGCACAATGCATGCATGGTGGTGAAAACACCCGCAACAAGCAAGTCTGCAGGTGTTATGTTCACTCCAAATCTAACGTAAACATCCACAAAACGAACAAAACACATGTGTAATCGCAACACATCTTGGAAAAGACGTGTGAATATGAACAGACAGCACACTTAGTGCACTGCCAGTGTAACACCTCGACAAGCCGCTCTTCTGTCCTCGCACAACGCACCCGCAGTGGCATGAGGGCACCACCGCACGAGGCAGTGTCAACACCATTCGTCCTCGTCACTCAGACTGCATTCGTCTTGGAAAAGAGGCAAACACAAAGAGCAAGTACGAACAGTGCGCTCACTTCTTGCCAGCAAGAATCCGTCTCGCAAGTTCAGGTTCCACAGCATCAGCATTGCGACAGCCTAATGCACGAGGAACTGTTGGAGGGACACCGATCACTCTCTTCAGCCGCAACCCATCAATCGTGCCGTCTTCCCCAGTGCAGATGCTCCACACACGCACTGTGTTATCCCCGTAACTACAGATCACTTCGCGTCCATCAAGGCTCACAGCAAGTCCGCGCACACCACAGTGTGCCCTGAACGATGCCACCTTCTCACCAGTGGTCATGCTCCACACAGTCACATTCTCCGAACTCGACACCACGTGAGCTTCGTCAGGTGTCAGTGCTATTCCCTGGTAACTCTCATCACGCTTCAAGGTGAAGACCTCCTTCCCGCTGGCAACATCCCACACACGCACATTATCGTAGAAAGAGCATGAAAGAAGACGACATCCATCGCGAGTAACAGCCACGCCGGTGACAGACCTAGTATGTCCTTTGAACACCATCGTCTCTTCTCCAGTGCGAAGTGTCCACATGTGTATGGTGTGGTCATCATACTGCGAAACCACATGCACTCCATCAGGAGTCACTACCACTCCGTCGGAACGGCAAGCGGTTCCTGCATATTCTGACACCTTCTTCCCAGTCGGCATGCTCCACACATACGTACAGTAAGTGTCTTCCTGCTCTTCATCCGGTGGAGAAGGCTGTGAACAGGTCACCACGTGAGATGCATCGGGAGACACTGCTAAGGAACGCAGTTTTCCACACTGTTTTAAGAACACCGCAAACTCACTGGAATCTGTGCACAAAGGCTGCACTTTCCCCGTCGCAACGTCCCACACACACGCTCTCCTTTCGCCAGCGTCGTCGCAAGAGCAATAAACTACATGAGAGCCATCTGGGTACGCAGCAGCAGTATCATCATATGTATTTATCCCTGCCTCAACTACCTGTGTCTGCCTGCCGGTGGATGCATTCCAGATGGAGCTCCTCTTGTCACCGTACGAAATGATAGATCCATCAGGGGCCACTGCCACAGACTGGCCGGAGAGTCCTTCGAAACCTGGTGTCTCCTTCCCGGTCGTGATGTTCCACACTCGAACAGTACCGTCGAAGAAGGCGCATGAAACCACGTGACATCCATCTGGCGACACTGCTACTGTCATCACAGGACGAGTATGCCCTTGCAACACCGTCACCTCCTTCCCAGTCGAAATGCTCCAAACGTACACAGTGCCGCTCTCGGATCCAGCAACCACGTGACATCCATCGGGAGTGACTGCCACTGCACACAACTTACCGTCGGTATGGAACACCATCACCTCTGCCCCAGTGGAGAGGTTCCAAAGATGTGCGCCATCAGAGCACGAAACAACATGGCATCCATCGGGAGTGACTGCCAGTGCATGCGACTCCTTCACGCAGCAAGGCCACTGCATCTCCTGCTTCCCCGTCACCAGATCCCATACGCACAGCATCTCCTTAGAGCATGTCACTATTTGACTTCCATCCTTCGTAATAACCATGCTGCGAATGCCAGGCGACTTTATTGCCAGCACCTCCATCCCCGTCGAGAGATCCCACACACGGATGCCGTCTTCAGCAGAAGTTGAAACAACTTTAGAACTGTCGGGGGTGACTGCAGCTTCTTCCACATCCCCGTTGTGGCCTTCCAAGAAGAACACTGTCTCCCCAGTGTGCATATCCCACACACGCACAGTTTTGTCCATGGAACACGAAACTACACGGGTGCCGTCGGGTGTTACTGCTACTGTGATGTTCTCCTCGTCCGAACCTGCTACCAAGATCATCACTTCTTCCCCAGAAGACATGCTCCACACACGTAAACTGCCTCCAGTGGTAGCCGTTACCAGACTGCCATCAGGTGTAAAAGCAACATCAAAGGCACGATGTTCCAGTACAGGAAGTGGTGTGCCAAGGGAGCAGTCAGGCAGCATCGTGCCACCCATGTCGCAGGTGTGGAACTCAGTGTGCTCCAGCCAGCAGTTCGAGAAGGAAGCGCCCGTCAGCGCCGTCTCCACAAACAGAGACCCACGCAGGTCGCAGTTCGACACACGGATCCCGCTCAGGTCCTCCCCACTCACAGGGATGCGTGCACGTGCCAGCAGTGCTGCTGCATTCGACCCTGCTGTCACAGCACCCTCCCCACCAACACCTTCACCTGCACTGCCGCGTGTCGCCTTCACAGCCGCAAGCAGCTCTGTGCAGGCACGTTCGTACAGCACACTGTCTCCACACACCAGCGCCGCAAAGAACCCAAGCACACGCTGCGAGTCCTTGCTGAAGCTCCGCTGCACCAGTGTCCCCAGTGTCCCTGCTGGATCACGTGCAAGCCGCCGTGCTGCAAGGTGCTCCCCAAGCGACTTGTGCCGGAACGTGAACGCACTCCGCTCCTCCCCAAAGTCCTCAATCCGGAACGGCAGGCAACGAAAGCACGCATCCCGCACAGCCTCACACACACCGTGCTGCGAATCAAGAACCTCCGACGCCACACCCACAGTCCCCTGCCACTCGTTTGTCTCCAGCATCCTGCATGCAACAAGCTCCCCTGCACGCACCACATCCTCCAAAGACACATCCGAAACAGCAACTCCACCAGACGCCATCTCCTTCTTCGTCCACGTCTCCAGGTAGGTCACGTAGATCACCTCCTCAGAAGCCATCCCGCTGCACTGCGCGTGGCACGCCATGTGCAGCACAAACGGGTTCCGCAGCTGCACAAGTCCCTCAACGTCCTCCTCACGCACGAAGACTGTGCGCTCTTCCTTGTGGGCTGACTTTTCCTTCTCCTTCTCCTCTTTGTGTTGCTTCTCCTTCTCCCAGGCTGTGTTTGCACGCTCGATGTACGTTCTCGCATCCACCTCTGTGAACGGCTGCATGTACAGAGCACGCACACCAGCCCCACACACACCAGACGGAGACGTGTCCACACCCTTCAGGTACTCACCACGCACAGTCACAACAACGCTGCAGTGTGACTCCACCCACGGGTGCCGGCACAGAAGGCCACCCTCAGCCACCACAGCACCCACATCCTCCTGCGTCAGCCCCACCTCGTCCAGCGAGTCCAGCACCAGCACCACCTCGTACGTCTCCGCAAGGAACGCACGGTCCGCCTCCCGCAGCGCAAACGACTCCAGCACAAACCTGTCCAGCCCTCCCTTCTCAAGCAGGTGCTGCTTCACAGTCGGCAGCGCCACAAACACAGGGAAGCACGGCTTCGCATCCGCATCCGCAGTCACATCACTCACCACGCTGTTCCTGTTCCTGTTCCTGTTTGTATCTTCGTTGCTCGTTGCAAGGTCGCTCAGAACTGCAATCGAAGCAGACGTCTTCCCGCTCCCTCCTTCTCCGATCACACACAGCACACCACACGTCCCTTGTCTTTCTTCTTTCGCCTCCACATCAGGCTTGCGCTCTGTGCCCGCTGCTGCCTGTGTGCACACGGAAGACATCTGCTTCCCACCTCCACGTGCACGTGCACGTGCACGAAGCCACCTCCGCACCTCCTTCATCAGCGGACGTGTCTCCGACTCATCCACACGTGTGTCGTCCCCCACACGCCCCTCCACGTACTGCGCAAGGTAGTCCTCGAAGAACGCGACTGTGTGTCCCATCACCTCCTGCAGCGCACCCACCTGCTCAGCCGCACTCGTCTCTGCAACACCCACACCCTTCCCCACACCAGAACACACCTCCTGCATCACAATCACGTCAAAGCGCAGCCCCATCATCCGCAGCAACGTCGGAGAAAGCTTCCACTGCACCCGGTACTCGATGTTCGCTGTGTACAGCAGCTCGTCCTCCGAAGCATACACAGACGAGAACTTCACGTCTGCAGCACCCTCCTTCGCCACCACCACAAAGAACGTGCCCCCCTTCCCGTACATGAAGCTCCGAGCCACATCCCGCTTCAGTGTTGTCGACGTGAAGCAGTTCCACACAATGTGCGTATTCAGCGCGTACTTCGCAGACACGTTCACATTGATTCCGCGGAACACAGTCCGCAGCTGCTTCCGCCTGCTCCCAATCAGCCGGTCCAGACCACGGATCAGCGGCGCAAAGGTCGCAATCACGTGCAACTGCGGGGGTGCGGGACACAGCTCAAACACGTTCGGTGCTGTCTTCTCAGGTGTCCCCTTCCACTCCTTCACCGCAGCCAGCTGCCCCACAGCACGCATCGCAGTGTTCATCGTCATGTACAGCGCAAGCGACTGTGATTTCACATCAGCAGCACTCCCGTGGTTGTCCAGCACAGCCCGCTCCGTCAGTCTGATGTACCGAGGCTTCCCGTCAGGCCCTTTCGCAATCTGCGGTGTGCCGTCCTTCTCGTCGTACACAACATCCCCGCCGCTGTCCAGCACATACTCCACACAGTCAGACGTGAACAGGAACCCCGACAGCAGCAGCTCAAACGGGTCACGTGCCGCCATCCAGTCCTCCACCTCCACGTGTCCACCACGTGTCCCCGCAGCCTCCCTCCGTCCTCTCATGTCCTCCAGCAGACGCTTGCACACCACACGGAACCCCGCCTCCATGTGCCGCACGTGTTCGTCTGTGTAGCCCAACGGCGGATCCACCTTTGGCAGACCACGCAGCCAGCACAACAGGTCTTCACCTCCATTGCTGTTCTTGTTGTTGCTATTGTCGTCCTCTGTTTTCCGCAGCCACTCCACCTTCCGTCCGTCTGTGTGCCACAGTGCACCCGTGTCCCCGTCAAGATCGTCCTCTCCCAGGTGCCTGTCTCCAGTCGAGGTGTTCGTGTCATTCGCCATGTCCATGTGAGGGTCAGTCAGAGGTGCTGTCGTTGCATCTCCACTGCTCCGTTCCACCACCACACCTGTTGTTCTTGTTGTTGTGGTTGCTGCTGTTGTTGTGGCGACACCGTGAGTGAGGTACACCTGCACAACATCCTCCACCTCCACAAGGATCTGTGCTGCATGTGCCCCCAGCTCCGCCTCAAGTCGCCCCCGCACATCCGCGTCCCTGTGCTGCAGTGCGTACCACAGCGGCACCTTCCCGTCCCTGTCACGCACGTTCCCTGCCCCGTTCTCCACAAGAAACCGCACTGCCTCCACATCCCCCGCAAGCACGGCACTGTGCAGCATTGTCCTCCCGTCCACGCTGTCCACTGCGTCCACGTGCCTCTCCTTCCCAGTAATTCCCTTTGCAATCTCGTCCTTTTCAGGCTTCGACGCTCCGGATCCCATTCTTCCTGAAACAAAATGTGTGGTATGTGTTTGTTCACAGAGGTTGGTGTGTTGTCCCTGTTTGTGTGTTGTGGGAAGAAGAATCCTTCAGGAAACACACTTCTGAGGGAACCCCCATGTATTGTGCAACAAAAAATGCAAGTTGACTGAAGCTGCAAAAAGCTTCAACTTGACCCCACCACAGGCTGGGCTTGCTCCGGAAATGCATCAGCTCAAACACCTCTGCTGGGTGACAGGGGAGGGAAGAAAGTGAAAGTTGATCCTGCATTTGTTTTCTCCTATTTCAACAGGACCGCATTTGTAAGACAAGCCTCGGGTGGGGAACACTGTAAAGTGCCCTTTTGCACCGTAGGGTAGTGAAGCGTCGTGAGGGTGCTGATGATAAGAATGAGGCTCACGGGATGATCTGAAGCCTCTCACATTGGCAGGTGGAGGAGGTGAAGGGCCTCGTCAGCATGATCAGCGCCTCTACTCCTTCTGCCCTGTAGAGAGCCTAAGGAACTCCACCTTGACCAGCTGCTGCACCAGCGCCTCGAGTTCTTCTTGGTTCATCGCTGCTATGGCAGCGTTACCGGCTGTATCACAGAAGGATGCACGGGCGGAGTATGGCCCCTCGTGTGTCGGCGACGCGTTCACCTTGCTTGTGGAGGGGCGGAATGGGTGGTCCTCCAGCCTCTCGTGGAGGGACAGCACACTGACCGCCTCGTCGTTGTGTGGGTCGTCCAGCGTGACCCCCCCGTTGTGCCAGCGACGGTGTGCTGCTCAGCGTCATCTGCCTTCCCGCTCTGAGTCTCCCATAGATAGCCTTGGCCGTCTTGAACGCTTCTTTAGCATTAGGGTGGCGTGCCGGCGGAAGCAGTACTTCTTCACTGGAGGCACTTCTTCGCTGGAAGACCGTTTCAGGGCTGCGCGACAAATGGCCGTATCACTTTGAAATGCTTCTGCATAACGCAAGCACTCCCCCGAGCGCGAGACTGCGGTAAGCACCACAGCACGGTTGCGGTCGACACAGTGCTGAAGAGAATAGGCATAATCCGAGACAGCTGCGAGACAGATCTCTTCTTCGCAGCGCATCTCTGTGGGAAGACGTTTGAGAAGGCTTCCCTCCTTCGCTAAGAGAGGGAGAAGCAGTGCACGATCTGTCAGCGCTGGCGCAGGGGTGTACCGCAGCGCAACATCGGTGTTCTGTTTCAATGCCGCCAAGAAAATGGTAGCGCATTGTGCGTCGATGTGCTCATGGTCCAACACAAAAAAGGTGTTCACACCGACCATAGGATTGAGGAGTGCACGGAGAGCACGTTGACCATCACTTCGTCTTCCGTTTGGACAACAAGAATGGTGATTGTTGTGGAGTGAGAAAGTTAGAATTAGCCAGCAGGCATTTTGCTTTCATTTTTTTTACTCAAGGGAGGGGGGTGGTACAAAAGAAGGGGCAGATAGAGGGGAGTCTTTGGATATTTGATGTAAGCAAGGCAAAGAGGGGGGCGAGAGGCAGAAACACAAAGAAACACAAAAACACTGTTCCGCCCTTTGTGCACACCCTGGCCAGCCGCCTGTCGCCGTCGCATAAGACACCCCTGCCCGCCCGCAGCCGCTGCAGCAGCGTTTCCAGCTCTGTTGCCTGCAGTGCTTTGCGGGAGGAGTGGCCTGTGAGGGTGTGCGTCGTGCAGCTTCGAGGTCGCAGTGCGCAGCTGGCGGCGTCACTCTGCGTGTCTCAGTCGCTTCCGGGATTCCTCAAGTGGTTCGTCTCTGCTGCGTTTCGCACGGGATTCAACCACTAAATGCCCCCACTCACCTTCCCTCACTGTGCTCGACACAACATCGCTGCAGCCGGTGAGGTAGATGCTCTCCGTTTCGCTTGATCAGATCTCGACCGTTTGTTGCATTGTACGCTTCCACAAACGCCTCCACGAAACCACTGAGAAAAAAATAAAGGCGTTTTTTCCCTTCTTTTTAAATTTTTGTGCGTGTGAGGTGGAGAAGGTAGTTCATCGGCGGACGCAGGCACCAAGCAAGAAATGGTATGTGAAGTGCAAACACCTCTCTAATCAGCCTGTATTATCAGGCCTTTGTGATGCAGGGTCTGGTTGAAAAAGGAAGAAGTGTGGCAGTGATGAGATAAGGGAGAATGCGACCCCCCCTTTTTTTTGTTATCGATAAACCATCCCTTCTGTGAGGTGGAATCCTTTTGTACTTTACATCAACAACAGGAGGGGAGGTAGCGTGTAGGGCCCTCTCCTGGCTTCGTGTGTGTGGGGAGGGGGTGAAGATTGGTGGTGCTGTATGTTAGCGTTGTACAGTGCTCAAGAAACTTGGTGTTCCAAATAAGTTTTTGGAGGTTTTGGGGGTAATCCAAACTGGAGGGGAAAAGCAAAGTCGGAAATGAATAGTGTACAGATGTGGAAGTGGCAGGTGTGACACTCCTAAAACCAAGTGGCAAAAAATATGTGGAATTGCAACACATCTTGGAAAAGACGTGTGAATATGAACAGACAGCACACTTAGTGCACTGGCAGTGTAACACCTCGACAAGCCGCTCTTCTGTCCTCGCACAACGCACCCGCAGTGGCATGAGGGCACCACTGCACGAGGCAGTGTCAACACCATTCGTCCTCGTCACTCAGACTGCATTCGTCTTGGAAAAGAGGCAAACACAAGAACGTGTACGAACAGTGCGCTCACTCCTCGACAGGAGTGGCCGCCAGGAGGCAAACCAGGTGTTTTTACCGCAACACTGAAACTCTCAATCATTCAACACAAAAATATGGAAGGTGTGTGGAATTCCTCAACGCTCCACCTTGGTAAAACGAAACAGCAAGAGCCCCAAACTCCAGGGAAAAGCAAAGTCGGAAATGAATAGTGTACAGATGTGGAAGTGGCAGTGTGTGACACTCCAAAAACCACGTGGTCAAAAAATATGTGTAATTGCAACACATCTTGGAAAAGACATGTGAATATGAACAGACAGCACACTTAGTGCACTGGCAGTGTACCACCTCGACAAGCCGCTCTTCTGTCCTCGCACAACGCACCCGCAGTGGCATGAGGGCACCACGCACGAGGCAGTGTCAACACCATTCGTCCTCGTCACTCAGACTGCATTCCTTTCGGAAAAGAGGCAAACACAAAGAGCAAGTACGAACAGTGCGCTCACTCCTCCTCGTCAACAGCAAAAAGAATCCGTCTCGCAAGTTCAGGTTCCACAGCATCAGCATTGCGACAGCCAACTGCACGAGGAACTGTTGGAGGGACACCGATCACTCTCTTCAGCCGCAACCCATCAATCGTGCCGTCTTCCCCAGTGCAGATGCTCCACACACGCACAGTGTTGCCCTTGCAAGCACACATCACTTCGCGTCCATCAGGGCTCACAGCAAGTCTGAGCAAATCACAATGTGCCCTGATCTCTGCCACCTTCTCACCAGTGGTCATGCTCCATACACTCACACTGTCCGTACTCGACACCACGTGAGCTCCATCAGGTGTCAGTGCCATTCCGCACACGCGTTCACCATGCTCCAAGGTGAAGACCTCCTTCCCGCTGGCAACATCCCACACACGCACAGTCTTGTCCCAAGAGCATGAAACAAGACGAGATGCATTACGAGTGACGGCCACGTCGGTGACAGATGAAGTATGTCCTTTGAACACCATCGTCTCTTCTCCAGTGTAAAGTTTCCACATGTGTACTGTGTCATCACCATAGCACGAAACCACATGCACTCCATCAGGAGTCACTACCACTCCTTCGAGACGGGAAGTAGTGCCTGCATATTCTGACACCTTCTTCCCAGTCGGCATGCTCCACACATACGTATCGTAAGTGTCTTCGTATGTCTGTGAACAGGTCACCACGTGAGATGCATCGGGAGACACTGTCAAGCAAAGCAGTCTTCCACACCCTTTCAAGAACACCGCAAACTCACTGGAATCTGTGCACAAAGGCTGCACTTTCCCCGTCGCAACGTCCCACACACACGCTCTCCTTTCGCCAGCGTCGTCGCAAGAGCAATAAACTACATGAGATCCATCTGTGTACACAGCCGCAGCATCAGCATAGCGTTGACGTGCTCCGGCTTCAACTACCCGTGTCTGTCTGCCGGTGGATGCGTTCCAGACGGAGTTCCTCTTGCCACCGTACCAAATGATAGATCCATCAGGGGCCACTGCCACAGCCTTGCCTGAGACCCCTTCGAAACCTGGTGTCTCCTTCCCGGTTGTGGTGTTCCACACTCGAACAGTCTCGTATATGGCGCCTGTAACCACGTGGCATCCATCTGGCGACACTGCAACTGCAGTCACAATAGCAGTATGTCCTTGCAACACCGTCACCTCCTTCCCAGTCAAAATGCTCCAAACGTGCACAGTGCCGCTCACGGATCCAGCAACCACGTGACATCCATCGGGAGTGACTGCCACTGCTGTCCACATCGCGTCGGCATGGAACACCATCACCTCTGCCCCAGTGGAGAGGTTCCAAAGATGTGCGTCAACATAGCACGAAACAACATGGCATCCATCGGGAGTGACTGCCAGTGCATGCGGAGTCTTCACGCAGCAAGGCCACTGCATCTCCTGCTTCCCCGTCACCAGATCCCATACGCACAGCACCTCCCCAGAGCCTGTCACTATTTGACTTCCATCCTTCGTAATAACCATGCTGTGAATGCCAGGCGACTTCATTGCCAGCACTTCCATCCCCGTCGAGAGATCCCACACACGGATGCCGTCGTGAGGAGAAGTTGAAATAGCTTTAGAACTGTCGGGAGTGACTGCCACTTCCTCCACCTTACCTTCGTGGCCTTCCCAGACGAACACTTCCTCCTCAGTGTGCATATCCCACACACGCACAGTATTGTCGGCAGAGCACGAAACTACGCGGGTTCCGTCAGGTGTTACTGCAACTCCAATGATCATACTCGAATGTCCTTCCAAGACCATCACTTCTTCACCAGAAGACATGCTCCACACATGTACACGGCTCTGGACCCCTGCTACCATTTGACTGCCATCAGGTGTCACTGCTACATCTTGGGCACCATTCTTCAGTACAGGAACTGGTGTGCCAAGGGAGCAGTCAGGCAGCATCGTGCCACCCGTGTCGCAGGTGTTGAACTCAGTGTGCTCCAGCCAGCAGTTCGAGAAGGAAGCGCCCGTCAGCGCCGTCTCCACAAACAGAGACCCACGCAGGTCGCAGTTCGACACACGGATCCCGCTCAGGTCCTCCCCACTCACAGGGATGCGTGCACGTGCCAGCAGTGCTGCTGCATTCGACCCTGCTGTCACAGCACCCTCCCCACCAACACCTGCATCTCCACCTGGAACTACACCTGCACCTGCACTGCCGCGTGTCGCCTTCACAGCCGCAAGCAGCTCTGTGCAGGCACGTTCGTACAGCACACTGTCTCCACACACCAGCGCCGCAAAGAACCCAAGCACACGCTGCGAGTCCTTGCTGAAGCTCCGCTGCACCAGCGTCCCCAGTGTCCCTGCTGGATCACGTGCAAGCCGCCGTGCTGCAAGGTGCTCCCCAAGCGACTTGTGCCGGAACGTGAACGCACTCCGCTCCTCCTCAAAGTCCTCAATCCGGAACGGCAGGCAGCGGAAGCACGCATCCCGCACAGCCTCACACACACCGTGCTGCGAATCAAGAAGCTTCGACGCCACACCCACAGTCCCCTGCCACTCGTTTGTCTCCAGCATCCTGCATGCAACAAGCTCCCCTGCACGCATCACATCCTCCAAAGACACATCCGAAACAGCACCAGCAACTCCACCAGACGCCATCTCCTTCTTCGTCCACGTCTCCAGGTAGGTCTCGTAGATCACCTCCTCAGAAGCCTGCCCGCTGCACTGCGCGTGGCACGCCATGTGCAGCACAAACGGGTTCCGCAGCTGCACAAGTCCCTCAACATCCTCCTCACGCACGAAGACTGTGCGCTCTTCCTTGTGGGCTGACTTCCCCCCCTTCTCCTCTTTGTGTTCCTTCTCCCAGGCTGTGTTTGCACGTTTGATGTACGTTCTCGCATCCACCTCTGTGAACGGCTGCATGTACAGAGCACGCACACCAGCCCCACACACACCAGACGGAGACGTGTCCACACCCTTCAGGTACTCACCACGCACAGTCACAACAACGCTGCAGCGTGCCTCCACCCACGGGTGCCGGCACAGAAGGCCACCCTCAGCCACCACAGCACCCACATCCTCCTGCGTCAGCCCCACCTCGTCCAGCGAGTCCAGCACCAGCACCACCTCGTACGTCTCCGCAAGGAACGCACGGTCCGCCTCCCGCAGCGCAAACGACTCCAGCACAAACCTGTCCAGCCCTCCCTTCTCAAGCAGGTGCTGCTTCACAGTCGGCAGCGCCACAAACACAGGGAAGTACGGCTTCGCATCCGCATCCGCAGTCACATCACTCACCACGCTGTTTCTGTTTCTGTTTGCGTTGTCTGTCGTTGTGTCTTCGTTGCTGGTGCTTTCGCTCTTCCTCGCAGACGTTGCAAGGTCGCTCAGAATTGCAATCGAAGCAGACGTCTTCCCGCTCCCTCCTTCTCCGATCACACATAGCACACCACACGTCCCTTGTCTTTCTTCTCTCGCCCCCACATCAGGCTTGCGCTCTGTGCCCGCTGCTGCCTGTGTGCACACGGAAGACATCTGCTTCCCACCTCCACCTCCACCTCCACCTCCACCTCCACCTCCACCTCCACCTCCACCTCCACCTCCACCTCCACCTCCACCTCCACCTCCACCTCCACCTCCACCTCCACCTCCACCTCCACCTCCACCTCCACCTCCACCTCCACCTCCACCTCCACCTCCACCTCCACCTCCACCTCCACCTCCACCTCCACCTCCACCTCCACCTCCACCTCCACCTCCACCTCCACCTCCACCTCCACCTCCACCTCCACCTCCACCTCCACCTCCACCTCCACCTCCACCTCCACCTCCACCTCCACCTCCACCTCCACCTCCACCTCCACCTCCACCTCCACCTCCACCTCCACCTCCACCTCCACCTCCACCTCCACCTCCACCTCCACCTCCACGTGCACGAAGCCACCTCCGCACCTCCTTCATCAGCGGACGTGTCTCCGACTCATCCACACGTGTGTCGTCCCCCACACGCCCCTCCACGTACTGCGCAAGGTAGTCCTCGAAGAACGCGACTGTGTGTCCCATCACCTCCTGCAGCGCACCCACCTGCTCAGCCGCACTCGTCTCTGCAACACCAACACCAGAACACACCTCCTGCATCACAATCACGTCAAAGCGCAGCCCCATCATCCGCAGCAACGTCGGAGAAAGCTTCCACTGCACCCGGTACTCGATGTTCGCTGTGTACAGCAGCTCGTCCTCCGAAGCATACACAGACGAGAACTTCACGTCTGCAGCACCCTCCTTCGCCACCACCACAAAGAACGTGCCCCCCTTCCCGTACATGAAGCTCCGAGCCACATCCCGCTTCAGTGTTGTCGACGTGAAGCAGTTCCACACAATGTGCGTATTCAGCGCGTACTTCGCAGACACGTTCACATTGATTCCGCGGAACACAGTCCGCAGCTGCTTCCGCCTGCTCCCAATCAGCCGGTCCAGACCACGGATCAGCGGCGCAAAGGTCGCAATCACGTGCAACTGCGGGGGTGCGGGACACAGCTCAAACACGTTCGGTGCTGTCTTCTCAGGTGTCCCCTTCCACTCCTTCACCGCAGCCAGCTGCCCCACAGCACGCATCGCAGTGTTCATCGTCATGTACAGCGCAAGCGACTGTGATTTCACATCAGCAGCACTCCCGTGGTTGTCCAGCACAGCCCGCTCCGTCAGTCTGATGTACCGAGGCTTCCCGTCAGGCCCTTTCGCAATCTGCGGTGTGCCGTCCTTCTCGTCGTACACAACATCCCCGCCGCTGTCCAGCACATACTCCACACAGTCAGACGTGAACAGGAACCCCGACAGCAGCAGCTCAAACGGGTCACGTGCCGCCATCCAGTCCTCCACCTCCACGTGCCCACCACGTGTCCTCGCAGCCTCCCTCCGTCCTCTCATGTCCTCCAGCAGACGCTTGCACACCACACGGAACCCCGCCTCCATGTGCCGCACGTGTTCGTCTGTGTAGCCCAACGGCGGATCCACCTTTGGCAGACCACGCAGCCAGCACAGCAGGTCTTCACCTCCATTGCTGTTCTTGTTCTTGTTGTTGTTGTTGTCGTTTGTTTTCCGCAGGAACTCCACCTTCCGTCCGTCTGTGTGCCGCAGTGCACCCGTGTCTCCGTCAAGATCGTCCTCTCCAGTCGAGGTGTTCGTGTCAGTCACCATGTCCATGTGAGGGTCAGTCAGAGGTGCTATCGTTGCATCTCCACTGCTCCGATCCACCGCCACACCTGTTGTTCTTGTTGCTGTTGTTGTTGTTGTGGCGACACCGTCAGTGAGGTACACCTGCACAGCATCCTCCACCTCCACAAGGATCTGTGCTGCATGTGCCCCCAGCTCCGCCTCAAGTCGCCCCCGCACATCCGCGTCCCTGTGCTGCAGTGCGTACCACAGCGGCACCTTCCCGTCCCTGTCACGCACGTTCCCTGCCCCGTTCTCCACAAGAAACCGCACTGCCTCCACGTCCCCCGCAAGCACCGCACTGTGCAGCATTGTCCTCCCGTCCACGCTGTCCACCACGTGTGAGTATTTCTCGCTGACGTACTGCGCAAGGTCCCTGGTGCCGATGATGTTGTCGCATTTCGCACTGTCGTCCTTTTGCTTGGTCGTAGCGAAAGCCTCGACGTTTGCAGAGGTCTGCTTTTGAGTGGTAGTGACGTTGTATGTCTCGTCCTTCGCAGGCTTAGAGGCTCCGCAGCCCATGTTAGTGTAATGTGGACACAAAGGTGCAGGCAGTGTATACCTGTTGTGTGGTGTGTCAGCCTGTCTCTTTAATGCAGCCAAAACGCGGGGTGAACGTACCACGTGGTATATTCATGTCCCTATTATACCGGTGCTATAGGTCTGACAGACTGTGTTTATGGTGGTATGACGACATTTTGTCTGAGATTCCAACTTTCGGAAAATCACTGCGCCTTCGTGACCATTTGGAACAGTTTGTGGCTCCCTTCTATCCTCAGGTAAACCTTCATGGAACTTCAGGAGGCGTCACACTCGGTGTAAGTTCCCCCGGATGCAATTTAACATCCAGGGTGCTGCCTGTTGGTGGTTGTGCCATGCTGGGACAAGCACCGTACACGATGGGGAACGCTGGAGTCTCGACCAAGTGTCCTGCGTCAGACAGGAGATTGTGGTAAGAGGTAAGCAACAAAAAGGGGGTGGGGTTGTCAACGTGTCTCTCGTATCATCATTTCTGGTACAGTCGGGTCTGGACCGCTGGCCTCACCCAATCCCGTGTCAACGGAGTAGGGCAGGCAGGTGTACTCGTCCAAGGTCTTAACACGCACACAGCCCTCATGCCTGGCATCACAATGGAAAACGCTGCAGTGTCGACCAAGTGTCCTGCCCGTCCGAAAGAGATGTAGTAAGAGGTAAGCAACAAAATAGGGGTAGAGTTGTCGATCTGTGGTGAGTGAAACTGAAAAGTTTCTCACACTAGTGTAATGGACAGGGGAGGAGAGGAGAGGAGAGTGTGCGTCTGCAGGTAGCTGCTGGCGGTGACACTGTGTGCGTCTCAGTGTCTTGTGGGATTCCTCAGGTGTAAACAAAAAAGACCAAAACCCACAAAATCTTAACGTACACTCTCTGTTGATTCTAAAACGGCGGAGGGTAAAAAATCGCGAAAGGAAATTGGGGAACAGGGTTGAAAAGTAGGAACGTTTCCTCACCCCAGATCACCCACGATATGTCACAAGTGTCATGTCCCCGAAATAAAAAACTACATTTTGGACCTAGTCTACCGATGTGGTATTCATTGTACGCATCCTCCATTACAAACAAACTTTAAATGAAAAATGCTAATATCTTGTTGTCCCCCCTCTGTGAGTGTTGATTGAATTGGAGTGGGAGCACAAGCAAAGGGCAGTGAAAGGGAAAAAACAATGAACATTAGAACAAAATAGAAAGGCAGTATACATTTTTGAACTACACACAATCATTCGATCCGAAGAAGCCCAATCATTTGCATTATTTCCTTACAACCGTACGCGTACCGCTTCGTCTGTTGTTTTCAAAAAAATCACAACTCCAAGTGAAATTGCACACCAGCACGATACCACAAGCCGCCGCTCTTCTGTCCTCGCACAACGCACCCGCAGTGGCATGAGGGCACCACCGCACGAGGCAGTGTCAACACCATTCGTGCTCGTCATTCAGACTGTATTCCTTTCGGAAAAGAGGCAAACACAAAGAGCAAGTACGAACAGTGCGCTCACTTCCCTAAATCACAAAGAATCCGTCTCGCAAGTTCAGGTTCCACAGCATCAGCATTGCGACAGCCAACTGCACGAGGAACTGTTGGAGGGACACCGATCACTCTCTTCAGTCGCAACCCATCAATTGTGCCGTCTTCCCCAGTGCAGATGCTCCACACACGCACAGTGTTGCCCTTGCAAGCACAGATCACTTCGCGTCCATCAGGGCTCACAGCAAGTCCGAGCAACTCGCAATGTGCCTCGATCTCTGCCACCTTCTCACCAGTGGTCATGCTCCACACATTCACACTGCGCGTACTCGACACCACGTGAGCTTCATCAGGTGTCAGTGCCACTCCGAACACCTTACCATCGTAACGATCATGCTTCAGGGTGAAGACCTCCTTCCCGCTGGCAACATCCCACACACACACAGTCTCGTCGTAACAGCATGAAACAAGACGAGATCCATCGCGAGTCACGGCCACGCCGGTGACAGCGTCAGTATGTCCTTTGAACACCATCGTCTCTTCTCCAGTGTGAAGTTTCCACATGTGTATGGTGTGGTCATCATAGTACGTAACCACATGCACTCCATCAGGAGTCACTACCACTCCTCTAAAAATAGACATAGTTCCGGCGTATACTCTGAGACGGCGGGTATTTACTGCATAAACTGACACCTTCTTCCCAGTCGGCATGCTCCATACATACGCACAGTATGTGTCTTCCCCCTCTGTCTCCTCTGAAGACTCTGAACAGGTCACCACGTGAGATGCATCGGGAGACACTGCTAAGGAATGCAGTGTTCCACACCCTTTCAAGAACACCGCAAACTCACTGGAATCTGTGCACAAAGGCTGCACTTTCCCCGTCGCAACGTCCCACACACACCCTCTCCTTTCGCCAGCGTCGTCGCAAGAGCAATAAACTACATGAGATCCATCTGGGTACACAGCCGCAGCATCAGGACTGCGTTGATATGCTCCTGCTTCAACTACCTGTGTCAGCCTGCCGGTGGATGCGTTCCAGACGGAGTTCCTCTTGCCACCGTACCAAATAATAGATCCATCAGGGGCCACTGCCACAGCCTTGCCTGAGACCCCTTCGAAACCTGGTGTCTCCTTCCCGGTTGTGGTGTTCCACACTCGAACAGTCTTGTCGTGGTGGGAGCAAGTAACCACGTGGCGCCATGTCCATGTGAGGGTCAGTAAGAGGTGCTATCGTTGCATATCCACTGCCCCGTTCCACCACCACACCTGTTGTTCTTGTTGCTGTTGTTGTTGTTGTGGCGACACCGTGAGTGAGGTACACCTGCACAGCATCCTCCACCTCCACAAGGATCTGTGCTGCATGCGCCCCCAGCTCCGCCTCAAGTCGCCCCCGCACATCCGCGTCCCTGTGCTGCAGTGCGTACCACAGCGGCACCTTCCCGTCCCTGTCACGCACGTTCCCTGCCCCGTTCTCCACAAGAAACCGCACTGCCTCCACGTCCCCCGCAAGCACAGCACTGTGCAGCATTGTCCTCCCGTCCACGCTGTCCACTGCGTCCACGGGCCTCTCCTTCCCAGTAATTCCCTTTGCAATCTCGTCCTTTTCAGGCTTCGACGCTCCGGATCCCATCTTCTTGAAAGAAAATATATGATATGTGTTTGTTCACAGAGGTTGGTGTGTTGTCCCTGTTTGTGTGTTGTGATATGCTCTGCACAGTCTTGCTGTGTCCAGCACCCAAGCAGAGAGTCCTCCCCCACACTCACGGCTCTGCACACTGTTCCCACTCACCCCACCCCCACGGACAGCGACCACATAACCCCTCCCCCTGTTTTGACCCCAAAACGGGCAAACTGAAAAAGTGTTAAGGACTTGGTACCTTGGGTTGCAACCAGGTCCTGTACCCTTTTTGAAACATGGTTCTAACTCCCAGTCCCTCTAAACACCCCGAAACCGCCTGAGTACCCCTCGCTTCGGCTCTGGGGTAAAAACATGTGGCTTTGGGAGCTTTTCTGTCCCCAGAATGAGTACAAGCGGTCCAAACAGCAGCTGGTGCAGATGAAGGCACCTGAGGCAGCGATTATAGAATTTGACGGGTTTTATAGAATTCGTTTCACGTTCGAATTCGCTGAACAAATCAGAACGTATTTTTTTTAGTCACTGTCTAAGGGAGGGGGGACCTCCCCAGAACACTGCCAATGCCATCCAAAGAAAAGGGGCGGGGTGAAGTTCTATTACTTTGTATTTAAATAAAACGAATAACGAAAAATCGTGTTTGTTTATAGACTACGATCAAGCCTACTAGAATAGCAGCCACGATTTATCTTCACAGAATCCTTAAAAAGAGAGCAAAACGAACAAAGAAAGAAAAAAAAAAAAAAACGATATTTTTGACCGTTTGAAAATGTGTAAAGTAATAAACCAACTCTTATTTGTAGCCTTTTTTGTTTCGCCCCAATTCTTATCTCCGGTGTGACGGACCGTGTCTATGCTCTTCGCCAAGGAGGTCGCCACGGCTGGTCTTTTTGTGTTTTTTCTCCTTTTTTTCTCGCTTCTCATGCTTTTTGGTGACACTGGTCTTGCGTTCCTTTTCCCTTTTCTTGCGGTGGTTGACGGCTTCTGCGGTGTGCTTATGCTCTATATCTTCATCTTCTTCGTCAGAGAAGATCATATCACCACCGAGGATGGAAAGCAAATTTTTTGCCTGCTCGCTCATAAAGGCACGACGCTGGATTTCGAAGAGGGTGGGGGCAGGGCCGTCGGCTTCTGCACGGAGCTCGTCCATGTCTTGCTCCTCTTCGGCTTGACGGAGGGTTTCTGCAACGCCTAGACGCTGTCGGAGGTATCCCATGTCAATAGCCTGAGGCCCAGACTTCGACGCTTCTTTTACTATTTCCTCGGCGTCGCTGTCGTGATAAATGTATGGGGTGTCAGGCTGGTCGATCACCTGCCGTGTTCCCCGCGTCTTGTCGTGCTCCGCAAGCTCCGATTCCTTCCACTTTACATGCCTGTTATGCTCTAAAGCAATTTCGCTCATGGTTGTGTTATGTGTAAATCTGTAAAATGCTTCGGTTTGTTTTGGGCATCAAATTGGAGTGAAAAATAATATCGAGGGAGGGAGGGAGGGGGGGGAGGGGAGGGGGTGGATGAGTGTTAGCTAGTCTGTCTTCGTGACACCTGAAACGTCTCAAGAAGGCTGTCGTCCGCAGACCTCTTCTTCGTTCCAGCACCATCTGCAAATAGCCAGGCCCCATCATGGGCGGCCCCCCTCCTTTCTTGCTCTCATGGAAATGAGTGCAGTTGCGTCAGAGGGGGAAAAAACTAAAAGTGCAGTTCATCCTCGGGTGTCTACACTAATACAACCAAGTTTTCAAAAAAAAAAAAAACATAGTTTGAACCCGGGGCTATTACAGCTGCCCCTCCTCCCCACCCTCCAATTTTTTCATTTTCTTTTACAAAAAAAAAATGAGACAAAATCATTCGTGCATGACGGTCTGGACTGGGCCTCCGCATGTTACACCTCCTCCGCGTGCGGCGACTTCTCGGTGCATTTGGCAGATGCTGCATGGGTAGCATACACTGCCGAGGAAGAGGTCGATGAGGGCATTGCCGCGTATACCGTAGCCTAGACGAAGCTCGTTGCGCATGTAGACAGAGTTTGTGATGGGGAAGCAGAAGGCGCAGATGATGTTGAGCATGAAATGTGTTTCGTCGAAGCTGTGCTTCACCTCGGCAGCAACGATGGGATGGCAGAGGCAGGTGCGGATACACCCAAGACAGTCGAGGTGGCAGTCGAAGATGCCTGTCGACCACTGCGCCATGCGCTCTTTGTAGTCTGCCGCATTTTCTTCCTGCGGGTTGTCGATCAATGCCTCGATGTCAGCTTCCTTCTCACGCTTGCGTGCGCTGTCGTCTGCGGACACCTCGGTCGCCACCTCCACTTCGCTAGTATCATCAGGATAAAAGTCTGTCGGGTTGCGGCTCATGCTCTGTTGATGCGCACTCATGTTGAAAAATTAAAATTAAAAATAGAGTAAAAGACGTAACGTAGGGTGGCTTGAAAAATGTAGTTTTTAAAAAAGGGGGGGAGTTTATAAGATGACCATAAGACTTTCGTTGGGCCAAAAAAATCCCCCTAAAAACTAAATTGTGGTTTGGTTATTGATGTAGGCACCTCTGACTACCCTGCGTGAAATGTCAGACACAGAAGAAAGCGCTAAGTACCCTGCGGTCAAAAGATAGGAGGTGTAAAAAAGGAAGCCTGATGGGTGGTGTGAACAGGGGCGGGTAGTAACCGCTCGAGAGAGAGAGAGAAATGTCTCTAAAATGAACAATGCCAGTGGGGAATGTGCATGGGAGAGTCTTTGGATATTTGATGTAAGCAAGGCAAAGAGGGGGGCGAGAGGCAGAAACACAAAGAAACACAAAACACCGTTCCGCGCGTTGTGCACACCCTGGCCAGCCGCCTGTCGCCGTCGCATAAGACACCCCTGCCCGCCCGCAGCCGCTGCAGCAGCGTTTCCAGCTCTGTTGCCTGCAGTGCTTTGCGGGAGGAGTGGCCTGTGAGGGTGTGCGTCGTGCAGCTTCGAGGTCGCAGTGCGCAGCTGGCGGCGTCACTCTGCGTGTCTCAGTCGCTGGTGGGATTCCTCAAGTGGTTCGTCTCTGCTGCGTTTCGGACGGGATTCAACCACTAAATGCCACAGCTCTCGTTCCCTCACTATGCTCGACACAACATCGCTGCAGCCGGTGAGGTAGATGCTCTCCAACGAAGTGCATCCGTGCAGGAAGAGGCTATCGCCCATTTGCGTGACACTGCGCAGTGGTGATAAGTCCAGTGCACGCAAAGACTTGCATCCATACAGGAAGCTGTGTCCCATTTGCGTAACACTGTTCAGTGGTGGCAAGTCCAACGTACACAAAGAACTGCATCGTTCAATGAAGCAGTAGCCAACTTTTGTAACATGGATCAACCCAGACAGGTCGACGCTTGTCAATGAAGTGCATTCATAAAGAAAGTAGTTCTCAATTTGAGTCACAACAGACTCAGCACTCAGATCAAGACTCGTCATCGATGCGCTAAACAAGAAGTGAGCAGGAATCACCGTCGCAACCTCCGCCTGCAGAAGCAAACACGCCACCTCAGGATCCCTCACAGTCTTCAGCCTCTCAGCCGTGATGTCAGTCTCACCCAACGCAAGAAGTGCTGCTCTGGCCTCGAACTTCTTGTCCTTCGTCAACACAACCGTGTCTCCAGCACTCAGCTGCGTCATGTCGTATCCTTCGTCCATCGCCACCTCACCGAAACTCATCACAAAGCCGTCTTCAGGCAACCCCACTGCAGACGCCACCTTCCGACGCATCACCGCAGGTGCGTCATCCTCACCCAGCTCCACCGTATCCTTCACTCCGTTCCACCCCTTGATTGTCAAATCCATTGTTTTCTTACCAAAGCCTTTTCCCTGTTGCATTGGTGATGAGGTGGTGAAGGTGTGTGGGGGAAGGAACAAGAAGAAGGCAAACCTGCTGCCACCAAGACAAGACTCCACTACAGAGGGAGAAACGCTCACACGGGTGTGCTGTGTCGTGTCTGCTGACAAGGCTACCAACGGGACCCCTGGGACCCCGGGGCCCCAAAAAAATTTTTTTGGCAAAGACATTTTTCAGCTGAAAAAAAAAATTTTTTTCGGCCCTGGGTTGGGTCCTGTGGCACCCAAAAATGCAAAAAAACGCACTTACGAGCACTTTTGAGCATCACATATTTATTCCCCGGCCATTTTGTGTGTATACCGTACGTTTAGTATGGCCAGCGCCTTAGCAAAAAATCAAAAAATCACAAAAAAAAAATTTTTTTTTTCGGGAAAATTTCGGCCCCTGACCTGGGTTTTTGGGCACCAAAAAATGCAAAAAAACGCAAAAATCGGGTGTTTTGACCATCTGTGGTTACACAAAACACACTTCTGTGTACAAGCCTACACCAATACAGTGGTTATACAAAGCGATTTTTGACCAAAAAAAAAAAAATTTTATTTTCGGAAATATTGTCCCTCTGCACAAATCCTACAGCGACGTTGGAAATATGGGTTCTATATTTTCGGCTACTTTACAGCCAATTTTGCATGTACCGGGTAATATTATAATATTTGGCACAGAAATATTAGAATGTACACAAATCGTGGGTAAAATCCGAAATAGAAATATTATAATTTTTTCGGCCAAAAAAAAAATTTTTTTGACCATGTCGCAGAGTGAAAAATCGACCGAAATTTTCGATTTTGGAGGTACCCTAAATTGGTCAAAAATGGTAAAAATGGTAAAAATGGTAGGAATTTTGGGGGCTTTTTTAGGGGAAAAAAAGGGTGAGGGGAGTTGGGTCCAGTCATAGGGGGTATAGCATATTTTTTGGAAAATTCTTCAAAAAATCAAGGATTTTTGCTGGGCACAATGAAAATTTTCAGAAAAATCCCAATTTTCGGCCAAATTTGGAGCAAATTATGGCCCACCCACCCCGATTTTGGGTCAAAAACCGACTTCATTTTTGCACAGGAGTGCCTACGATTTCGTAAACCAGAGGTCCTCTGGATGCATGCATTGATAAACACAACACTGGAAATTGCAAGGAACGGGTCTGCATGTGCGTGTTCTCTAGCCACCACAGTCACAGGGTATGCACAAAATGACCGAAGTGCAATGGCGTGAACGAAGTGCAATGGCGATAATGGAAAGATAGATGCCGGCATTGGTGAATTGCTGGAGTTCTGCACAGGAAGCTAGCATGACGTAGAATCACTGTGTGAACAAAATGACCGTATTTTGGTTGAAAATTTGACTTGAAAATTTTTTTCATAATTTGCCCAATCGAAGGTTTTCCTTGGATTTTTTGGGCCATTTTATGACGTACCACGCCCGATTTTGGGCGAAAAAAAAAATTTTTTTTGGTCAAAAATCGCCTTGTATTACCACTGTATTGGTGTAGGCTTGTACACAGAAGTGTGTTTTGTGTAACCACAGATGGTCAAAACACCCGATTTTTGCATTTTTTTTTTTTTTTTTGCATTTTTTTTGCATTTTTTTTTTTTTTTTTTTTTTTTTGCATTTTTGGATTTTTTTTCATGCTTTTTCTGTAACCTCTCTCTCTTTTACGGCAGGTGACCGGTTGAGGCGATACTTCCGGACTGAGGAAGGGCATTCTTTTACTTTTTTATTTGCCTGGAGGGGGTACGGGGCGGCCTCTTGTAAGTTTGTTTTTGTTTGTAGTCTTTTGTTGGTTTAGGGGCGTGGCTGACGACACGATGAACCTCCTTGGTTCAAAGCTGTTAACGACGTCTAGCCAGGCCTGGCTGTACACTCTAGTCTATAAAAGGGGGAGGGGGGGGGAAACGAAAAAGGAAAAGTAGAAAAATGGTGACTCTAGTGTCTATGTGGCGTTTCGACGACGCGTCTGCACAAGGCTCCGCAGGCGATTGTACAGCTCCGCCGACTTCTTCAGCTCCCACTGGTTCAACATCGGCTTCACTGCATTCCTCCACCGCCCACAGTACTCGAAAGCCTCCGCTGCCGTCAGTCCGTACCCACCTTGGGAGCTGAAATGAGTGGTATTGGGATAGAACAGTCCCTCCCACTCTTCGGCCGTCTCTGGAGTAGGCAAGTCAAACCCGGGGCAGGGCGCTATGTCATTCCATACCGGCACAGAGTTCGGGAGGGCTGGTGGTGCGGATTGGGAGCCACTCTCCGATGTTGTGTCTGTGCTGGGGACCGATGATGCGCCTGGCAAAGGAACTGCGGGTTGGGACCTGTCGAGGAGGTCCGCGGAGTACGCACTGCCTTGCGAGGCGTCGTGTGGCTGTTCACTCGTGTCAGCGCGGGAGTGAGCTGCCTCAGAGGACGTGAATACGGGGGGGGCTGGGGTGGTGTTTGAATAGCCACTCCCCGTATGTGTCCTGGTGGGCTGCACCTGCGATGAAGCGGTTGGCGGAACAGCGTGGGGCTGCACTCTCGTGTTGGAGGTTGAGGGAGCTGCTGCAACAGGCGCGGGTACGGGGAGGGCTGAGTGGGTGTTGGAATAGCCACTCTCCGTATGTGCCTGATGCTGCTGAGACGCGGCCGATCCAGCAAGCGACTGCGACGAGGTGCCAGGTTGGACAGGGGTCTGCTCTACGTGGGGCGCACACGAAGTAGGGAGGGCTGGTGCTGTGTTAGAGTAGCCACTCTCTGCTTCGGACTTCGCAAGGTTACGGAGCCGGCCGCCAAGCATCGAAGCCCACTGCTGGTCCCCACTCAAACTCGGCTTCATTGCCTCCCACCAACGAGTGAAGCACACTAGAGCGTTAGCAGCTGACATAGACGCGCCCTCGGGATCGGCGTGAGTGGCAACGGGGTAGAACAAAACCCGCCACTCCTCTGGGGTCGCTGGGATCGGCCTGTTGTACCCAGGGCAGGGCGCCAAGTCGTTCCAGAAAATCACATTGCTCGGGCACGGGAGGGCTGAATTGGTGTTGGAGTAGCCACTCGCCGTAGGTGTCTGATGTTGCTGAGGCTCGTCTGAAGCAGAGGGCGCTTGCGAGGTGTTAGGCTGGGGAACAGCGTGCGCGACGTGGGGCACCGAGGGCGCGGAGGCGGCAGGGAGGGCTGATTGTGTGGTAGAGTAGCCGCTCTCCTGTCCCTTGACGTCCGATGGTGCCTGTCTCATGGTGTCGTGTAGCTGTGCCCTCCTCATCTTCGCAGCCTCCGTGCTCTTAGCCACCCGGACTTGTTTCTGATCCTTCACCAGGCTGTTGCTCTTGGGGTCCGTCGTCACCGTGCGCTCCGTCTTCTTCACAGAGCGCGGGTTGCTGGCGACCGGTAGGGCACGAGGGCAAGTTGAACCTAGGGGAAGACACGACAGGCACGCCCACCCCACGCACTCCCGACACTGCCAGTGGCGTTCACTGCCAAGAACAGCAGCCAAGCACAACTCGCATCGCCCGAAATCCGCCCTCGTTTCGTCCTGAGGATAGTCCAGCAGAGCCTCGCGAGACACACATGTGAGCGACGGCAGGCGCGGGTTCGGCTCTTGCATCAGGAGGTACTGCGTCAGCTTCTCGGGGATGGTGACCGGTGTGAAGTGGCCCGCTACGTGACCGTCGTGGGCCAGCGCAAGCACGTGACGGTAGCCCACAGTGCCTGAGGGGGTGAAGACCGTGGGCCGTTGCCCACCGACGAACACCACCACAACCGAATGTAGAACGCGTGCAAGACTGTTAACCGTCACCATGTCAGCCCAGGTGTCCGGGCGCGGACTCCCAGCGATGCGCATCCGACTCGCCCATACTGCGACATTTGGCTCTGCACGCGCCGCTAAGTCCTCATCTTGGACTACCTGTGCAATCGCAGACAGTCTCAAGGACCCCGCGTCCCTCTCGCACTGGTACGCCACAGCGTCAAAGCAGCAGTCACCCACAGTGTAGCGGAAGTCCCCGGGGACGGAGCATCCAAGGGCAGACAGCTGCGTCGCAAGAGCAGGAGGAGGGTCGCACGCACACTGTGCCTGGAAGGCCGCTGCAGGGTCATCACAGGGAGCGTGAGTCACTTCTAGAGAAGACTGGTGGGTGGTCTCTTTGCCAGCCTGCCGCTGTAACCACACCTCCATTGCTACTGTGGCCTCATCAACATCGTAAGGGGGATCAGGGGCTGCGGGCTCCTCGACGATTTCGCAATCGTTTTCAGCTAAGCGGTACAGGTGATCATCCACGTAGGAAGGGAACCGGTCATCAGGGGTGTCAGGCGGGGCGTAGTAGTCTTTTGAGAGGGGAACAAGTTTTTCCGGCAAAGCCTCCCGTGAGTTCCCGAGGCTGAAGCACAGAGCGCCCCTCTTCAGCAACGTGGCACCCACCTCCCGTTGGAGACCCACAGCCAGGCGTTCGTTCCACTTGACCGAGGCCAGAACCTTGTCTCCATCCGCGCGCTCCGCCGCCATCTTGTTCAAATGTCGCCACAGTGTAGCCGCCTCCGGTCCTAGCCCCCCAAAGACCTCGGCTGCAAAGGCTGAGAAGGAAATGTGGGCCTTCCTGCAAGCGTCACCATGTTTACCCCGTTTCTTCGACTGAGCTTTGACCGCTGCGTGCCCCACTGCTCGGGCCGCCTCCTGAACATGAGAAGCGGCGAGAGGGTTCCAGATCGTGCAGTCCACCGCTCTAGGCCTGCCGTCACCGATACCGATGGAGAAGAAAATGTCCGCCGGTTTGGTGCCTCCGAGGACGATGTGCTTTGGTTCCAGGGCCGGAGCGAGGCCTGCCTTCGATCCCAACATGCCCACCAGATCTCGAACCCGGTTGTGTCTGCGAATCGTGCAACCCCCGTGCTTGCAGTTGAGGGCGTGTACCCCGAATTCATCCATGGGCTGGCCACATTGCTCGCATCGTGATTTGTCCCTGTGCACCACAAGACCCAGTCTGAGGCGGACCACGGCTCGAAACTCCTCGGGGTTGATGACATTCTCCGGGAGGGGTAATGCCGTAATCCACGCCCCGGCCAAGGGCAGCAGGAGCGAGTTCAGTCGGGCACGGTCTTGCACGTCACCTTCATCACGCAGATTGGCCACCTGACGCACGATGATCGAGGCAGAGAGGTCTCGCTGCTTGAGGATCTGCTGGGGAAGCTCTTCAGTGTCCACGCGGGCATCGGCGTCCACCAACTCGTTGTACCTGGTGGCCGTGTGGCTCCACCCCGCCGCATCCCAACGATAGTGCTTGTCAAGGTGCTTACACAGAGCGTAGGTGCCACTAGCAGCTCCCATAGCGGCAGCCGTCCAGTGGTCGTACGACCGGCGCACCCCCAAGCCACCCATGCGCACGGGGAGGGCAGCCTGCAATCTGGCAGCGTCCGGCAGCAATATGTCGGGATCTGTCCCCGGCGAGCTCAGAATCTGCGCGAGCACTCGGTCCACCTCCTTGTCATACTTCTTCAACCAGAGGTGCTCCCCTTGGTGACGTACAGCGCGCATGTAGAAGACCGCTTTGCAGAAGCCTTCACAATGGCGCAGGAGAGACAAGGCCACCTGGGCGTCTCCTAGCTTGCCCAGCAAGCGGAGATTCAACGCAAACTCGTGCAGCTTCTTCTCCATGAACTTGTCGCAGAACTCATTGGTGCCGATGGGGGCCCCCAGAAAGCTGAATCCGTCCCGGATCACCGTCAGGTCTGACACTGTAAATCCCGCCTCATTAAGGAAGCTGTCTGGTTGGTAGAGCCCAAGGGGAATAAGTTCGCACTTTTTGGAGTTCACCGACAGCCCCAAACTCAGGCTCTCCTCCTGAAGCACTTTGAACGCAGCCGCGACCCCTTGAGGAGACCCCATCAGCGTCCCGTCATCCAGATACCACACCGCTAGATCCACTCCTGGCAGGTCGCGCACCTTTTCCGTCAAGTCCTTCACTACCAACGAGAAGAGGAGGGGGCCGAGCGGGTCACCCTGCTGCGCACCAGTTTGCGAGTCCACCACAGTCTCACCGTACACCAGGGAAGACGGGTCCACATAGCACCACTCCACAAATCGAGACAGTTGAGGGAGGTGTTTGCGGGTCTGGTTCAGCATGGCGCTGCGACAGACTGTGTTGAACGCGTTGCTGTAGTCGATCTTCAGCACCACTTTGTCGTGACCACTGTGACGGTGGGTGTAATCCCAGACAGTCGCCGTCGCTGCCTCAATACCGCCTTCCACCCCCACGCCCACCTGCTTCCCGGGAAGAAGGACGTCCTTCGCTTGCTTCTTCACCTCCGCCGCAAACGACTTCGCCGCCAGCCTCCGGAGCGTCTCACCCACTGCAATCGGGCGGACGTCGTTGTCACCTTTGGGGAGCGCCATCAATCTGGCCCCTGCCAGGAAAGGGGTGACCTCGTCGGGGACATTGGCAGCGCGGATCGCGTTGATCACGTGTGTCAGGGCCGGCAGGATGTCGACATCACTTTCAGTCAACATCTGCTTCAGGTGGTCCGCACGAAGGCCGGAAGGACCTGCTGCGGTGCCTCTCGGCATGCGCTTCACCAAAGCCAGTACTTGCGCCGGGGTCAGGTCTACAGGGGAAACCGAATTCACCAAATTGCTATCGAGCGTAGTAGGGGACTGGGGCGCCGGATGCTTGGCTCGCAGGGCCTGCAGCGTAGCTTCGGAGTCCGGGGCGAGACCCTTCGAAGAAAGGCGGGAGAAGGCAGCAGCGGAGCGACCCTTCCGAGCCTCAGCAACACACGCTCGCTCCCGATCTTCAAAGGTGGGGTCTTCCTGCTCAGTACGTCTCCCCGGCACCTGGGCCTGCGCATCCCGCCAGAGCGCGGACAACTCGCCTTTCTCCCACCGTTCCAAGTCCTCGATACGCTTCTCACGCATGCGCTTCTTCTTCGTCTTGCCGCTGCGGCGCGTACGGAGAAGCGTCTTCCACAGCATGCCAAACCGGTTCCACGCGGCCAGGTCCGTGTTGTCGGCCGCGATGTCGTTGAGTGCGACGCGCGTCGCCACTGTCGTTGCACGAAGCATGTAGTCTGGGATGAACTCCATGACTCGGGAGCGGCTCAACGCAATATCCTGAGCAGACGGAAGGAGGCTGTCATCCTCGATTTCCATCTGCGTTCTGTCACGGGGCTTTGGCACAACGGACGGAGCGGTCGCGCTCCTACACGCAAAGCACGTCCCTCCCTGGGCGTTCTTAGTGATTACGTCACCGCACCGCACACACTGCATGTACCTCAGGCGGCGGAGGTCTGCTGCGGGGAGGATGTCGCCGTGCTGGGCGTGCGCCTGCAGGTGTCGTTGCATATTGCGGTGAGTTAGCTCAACGCTCCTGTGGATTTTGGAGCTGGAGCAGTGAGGCAAAGGGCAGTAGTGCCCCGGCTCAGGGGAGTCCAGGACGCAGGATGCTGGGGAATCTGCGGTGATTGCCACCAGTGGGTGCACATGTGTGGTGGCGGCGCTGAGGAGGGAGAAAGGGGCCCCCGCTGTGAGCGACGCGATCGCTTCGGAATCGGCGTACACGGCGTCAAAATGATTGCCCACCCTAGCAATGATCCGCGTCCTCGCTTTGGCCTTCGTCTTCAGTGCTGTAGCTCGAATGCGCACCACTGGGTTCTCACCCCCTTGCACCACCAGGATGTTCTCCTGCCAGACATTCGCCGCAAGGTGGATGGCGAAGTGGTCCCCCCAGGCGGTCCCTCTAAGCCCGGCGATGTAGGCGTCGAGTTTCTCCCGCCCCCCCAACAACGCCTCACCCTGCGCACGCGTCGCTTCTGCTCTGTCGGCCAGGGATTCCCGAAGCTCAGTGCACTCAGCTGCCGTAGGGGGAGGCCTGTTCCGGGCCTGGGCCTGGAACAGCGCGACAAAGAGGCAGTTGTCCGACTCGGAGTTCGGGACGCGTACAGCAGTATCCAGAGAAGTGGCGTTCAGCAGGAATTCGTCTATTTTTTTTGCATTTTTTGGTGCCCAAAGACCCACCTCAGTGGTCGAAATTTTCCCGAAAAAAAAAAATTTTTTTTTTGAGATTTTTCGATTTTTCGACAAGGCGCTGGCCCATACAAAGTGCACTGGTGGTACAGAAAATGGCTGGGGAATAAACTCTAGATGCTCAAAACAGCCCAATTCATGCTTTTTTTGACTTTTTGGTCTCAGAAGGGTACCTAGGGTGTAGTGAGCAGGCCTCAAAAACACTTGTGAAAAAAAAAAATCTTTTTTTTTTTTTGAGATTTTTGAAAAATCGGCCGATTTTGCGACCAAATTTGGCTGGGGAATTTCGGCGACCAAAGGGTCCCCCCTTTGGAAAAAAAACGAAATCGACCAAAAAAGGTACCCTAACATTTCGGTTTTTTTCGGTTTTCATTTCGTTTTTTTCGGTTTTTCTGGTACAAGGGGAAATTTCCCTTTGCGAAAAAAAAAAAAAAACGAAATGGACCGAATTACACCGAATTGGACCGAACAGTTAGGGTACCTCCTTTGGTGTTGCAAAATTTTTCGAAAATCCTGAAAAGTGCTCAAAAACACGTGAAAACACATGTATAGGAACCCCATATGGGCCCAGCATTGCCCAGGCTTGGTGAAAATTTTTCCTGCATGGGGGCCCTCCGGGCCCCCAGGAACCATTGCGACCCGATTGGTTCACGTTACTGAAAAATTTGGTCCCTAAGACACACACGTGGTTAACATACCCCTGAAAAACACCCTACATCCACATAACGATCAACGTCCCAAAGTGACAAAGTGTTCCAGCTACCCCCATCCCCCACGTCGGTAAATATCATCATATAAATGAATCTGAACCCCTCTCCTTCCAGCACACCAACATACACATTTTGACACACAAGATACAACTGAACCATAACAGGGGTTTTTTGACACACAGAATACGAGCGGATTTGTGCGTAGGGACAATATTACCGAAAATGAAAATATGAATTTTCTGGAAATATAGCACCATATTTCCTTCGGTACCCCCAATGCTGCTTCGGTCGACGATTTCCCTCGCCTTCGGCTCGGGAAATCGTATCCCTCAGCAGCATTGGGGGTACCTCAGGAAATATGAGTACTATATTTCCAGAAAAAATATACTATTTTTTCGCCCAAAATTTGCCGTGGTACCTCATAAAATGGCCCAAAGAATCCAATGAAAACCTCAGATTGGGCAAATTATGAAAAAATTTTTCAAGTCAAATTTTCAGCCAAAATACGGCTATTTTGGTCATACCTTGTGTACTGAACTGGTCCCGAGGCCACAGGGACCGTGTAAGGGGCCAACTTTTGGTGGCGAAAATTTCGCTAAGTACCCGGAAAAATCCCTAAGGAAAAAAAAATTTTTTTTTCACGCAGGCAGGGCTATAGCTCACCACGGTCTAGTCAGGGGGACGACTAGTAGCACGACTAGCCGAAATGACTAGTGTTTTACGACTAGTGTACACTAGTAGCACGACTAGTACCCACTAGTCGTACGACTAGTCGTACGACTAGTGTACTGGTAGTGCTACAGGTATATTCCAAGTGAAATCACAGTACAAAGGCTTCTTGTGAAGTCCCTGCAGACAGATTGTGGACAAAAACAAAATTATTTACAAAACTTATACAAACTGGGGGTTTGATACTAATGCTTGACTGGTGTGATTACCCTACTCCGGGGCTTCGAGACCTGGCAACCGCACACGTACCCTCAGGTTGTGTGCGAGTGATTTTGCTGACCAAAACATAAAAGTAACGATGGTGCTCCGGGGAGGGTCGATATTGACAGGTCGCTGACAGGTCGTTGCCATAAGGGGGGGTCATTTTTTAACGGCCCTCAGCGATTTTTTGGTGGGACACACACACAGACACACGGTGGCCCATACGGCCCTCAGGGTACACAACGACTGAAGTTACGGGTGTTCCATGTGGTATTACATGTAACTTTTGTAACATGTAGTACATGTAATATAACATGTGGTACAGGTGGCGAAATCAGGTAGTGGTACAATGGTTTTGGGGGTGGTTCTGGACAGCTTTCGGCGCTGATTTCTGGTAAGACCTAAAAAATCCTCAAAAATCGTCGTGAAATTTATGGGGGTTCTGGTTTCACCGTCGTGTATTTGGGTGCCCCCCAAAGGGTCCGTTGCACCGCAACGACTAGTTGCATGACAAGACTAACCAATGACAAGACCCCTGTCAAATGACAAGGCCTAACGCCGCTCATTACATACAGGGGTCTTGTCGTTAGTTAGTCTTATCTGCACCTTGTCATATGACTAGTCATAGGTGGTAACTTGGACGTGGTGGTCCATGGGCCATCGCGCACACTCACGGTTTTTGGCAATTGCTGGGGGGAATGGGATATACTCCGTACATGGATACCCACACAGAACACACGGTTACCCAGACATCTATCAGGCAATCACTGATTCACTTCACACAGGTCGGGCAGACGTTGCCTGCTCATCCTCTTTTTCCTGTCTGCTATCGATTCCAGGTTCAGACGTTTAGTCAAAATGCTTTGGGTGATGACTCCTTTTGGGATACACAAAACCACACAAAGCGCGATCAACGTGTCGAAATCAGCAGCGTCACACAGCCCTGAGCCCCTCGAAGCTGGGGGTGATTTCTACTTTGCCGCTTCACAGCTGGTCTGTGAACACATTCACATACCAGCTGTGAAGCGGCAAAGAGTCGTTCAAGCTGGGATGCACAAGATAGAACGTGATGTGGTGTACCTGTGTACCTGTGTACCTGTGTACCTGTGTACCTGTGTACCTGTGTACCTGTGTACCTGTGTACCTGTGTACCTGTGTACCTGTGTACCTGTGTACCTGTGTACCTGTGTACCTGTGTACCTGTGTACCTGTGTACCTGTGTACCTGTGTACCTGTGTACCTGTGTACCTGTGTACCTGTGTACCTGTGTACCTGTGTACCTGTGTACCTGTGTACCTGTGTACCTGTGTACCTGTGTACCTGTGTACCTGTGTACCTGTGTACCTGTGTACCTGTGTACCTGTGTACCTGTGTACCTGTGTACCTGTGTACCTGTGTACCTGTGTACCTGTGTACCTGTGTACCTGTGTACCTGTGTACCTGTGTACCTGTGTACCTGTGTACCTGTGTACCTGTGTACCTGTGTACCTGTGTACCTGTGTACCTGTGTACCTGTGTACCTGTGTACCTGTGTACCTGTGTACCTGTGTACCTGTGTACCTGTGTACCTGTGTACCTGTGTACCTGTGTACCTGTGTACCTGTGTACCTGTGTACCTGTGTACCTGTGTACCTGTGTACCTGTGTACCTGTGTACCTGTGTACCTGAAAAAATGGCAAAGTACTATTTAAAAATGACCCTCCCCCCCGATATTGACAGGTCGTTGACTGATTTCCCATAGCACCAAACGACCAACAAATAAAAGCTACTTTCTAGGGTTGAGGATGGCCTCCGTCCATACCGATTAAGTACAAAGCCTTCGGGCGACATTGTGTACAGATCCTACCTCGGTAGGTGATTGTCGATATAACAAAAAGCAAAATGATTTCCTAAAGCAAACTGACGGTGTTGACTTGGCAGTCAGACACAGGCCCCCTGGACAAGTCAGGACAGTGGCACGTGGGCACCACACCGCAACCCGGAGGAAAGGAAATGTGATGCACCACCACCTGCACGCGGGTGCCACAAACATCCAGAGTGGGAAAGCCTCCAAGGTGGTCATGGAATATTTTGTTGCGTATTACACACAGTACACACTGTTGCGTGTCATAATGGGCAAACAGTCCCCGCTCTGTTTTGTGGGAGGCTCCGCATGCATGACATTCATATTCCGGGGTGTACTCTTGGGGAGGTGCGACGTTAGTCTCGGTGGGAGGTGTTTCGCCAGAGCACCCTGGGACTTCCCAACGACTTGCCTCGCACACGCAAATTTTCAATGTTTGTTGTGGCTTTTGCTTGGGATCTGGGTGTGATTGGGGTGGGAGGGGGTGCGAATCGAGAGCTAGAGTTACGTGGTAGCTACGTGGAGGATCTTGTGATCACTGTGTATCAAACCCCTCAGTTTGTATAAGTTTTGTAGCCTGTATCCCTACCAGTTTACTGGTAGCACTACCAGTAGACTAGTCGTACGACTAGTACCACTAGTCGTGCTACTAGTGGCACTAGTAGTGGTTTACACTAGTCGTTACGACTAGTAGTGGCACTAGTCGTCCCCCTGACTAGACCGTGGTGGCTATATTTCTAAATATGGGGTCCGGGGGGTCCAAAATCCAATCCGGGACACAATTTTTTTGGCAGATTTATTTTGTGCCAAAAACGTCCTTATTTGCATTTTTGGGCTCCACCCGTGCAGTGGTGGGGTCAATCTCGAAAATTGGACAATTTTTTGACCACTTAAATTTTTGAAAATATGAGCCCGGTTGCTTATACGTGGGGCCCATTTTCGGCCAAAAAATGCTGCTCAAAAAAATTTTACCCTGAAAATTTTTCAGCCCCAAAACATACTGCGATTGGCATTTCCGGAATCTGTCCGCACTGTGGTGGGGTCAATTTGCAGAAATGGCCAAGTTCTTGGTTTTGGTCAAAATGAGTGTAAGGTAAAGGGGCCAAGGTAAATCCCACAACCCAGATTTTCTCTCCCAGATGCTGAAACATGAAAATGCGCGAAAACACCGGCATTTGCATTTCCGGAATCCGTCCGTTCTGTGGTGGGGTCAATTTGCAGAATTGGGCAAGTTCTTGGTTTTTGTTAAAATGAGTACGGTGCCAGTGTGATGTTAGTGTAGAGAACAAGTTTTCTAAGAAACTCCCTCATAGCACCTCCGGCATGCGGCCTGGTGCGCCCTCTCTGTTTTTTCAGAAAATATCAAAAACCCCGTGTCTTGCACAATCTGGAAGAAAACTTTCCGACACAAAAAAAATCGGCAACTTTCTTCAAGCAGAAAGCCCATCCCCCCTCTCTGTAAGTACTGTAGTACGTGCAATTTTTTTGGCAGCCCTGTATATAAGCCCCGTGCAAATTTTTTGACAACTTTCATTTTCCAAAAATCAGGGACAGGGACAGGTTTTTAGAAATAGCCCTGCACGCAGGGTCACAAAAAAAAAAAAAATTTTTTTTTTGACTTTTTCTGGGGGTCCCGGACCCCTGGGACCCCCGGGGTGTTGGGGTCCCGTTGGTAACCTTGCTGCTGAACACCCTCATGCACACTGTGTTGTCCTGAGGCTCGCAAGATGAACTCAAAGCGAGGCAGGACCAATGTGAGGGTCTGCCAGGTTGCACAGAAAAGGGTGCAAACGGGTGCAAGCGCACAGTGGTAGTGGTGACCACTACGAGGTGTCGCAAAGCAGTCCTGCAACAGGCTGCCGTCTCGCAGGGATGTGCCGCCCTTTTGCACACAGAGTGGCACACAAGGCAAACACCATGCCACCTCCCTGAGGACAACACAGAACAGTCCTGCATACCCCTCCAGACGATGGCAGGAAATACAGACGGCAAGGTGCCTTTGCACACCCTGTGGAAGCGGTCCCCAAATCAGAGATACGTATCCTGTCCCAGGATCTGACACAAAGCAAAGACCCTTCCGATGGAGACGGATGTGGCCGCACATCGCACAAAGCCAATACCACCTCCACCCATGCCAACGCTCGCACGGCACAACTACAGAAGGTGAAGCCGCACCCCGTTACAACGCACACATCAAAAGGGATGAATGCACGGGTTCAGGTTCGTCGAGGTTTTCTAAAGTCCCTCGCCCCGTTGTATTTTGCTTATGTGTCACACCTGTGTGCTGTGTCAACGTTTTGTGCGTGGACATGTCGTCAAGGCAAACAGCAATCGGGTAGTAGCAGATAACACACCTCTTCCCCCGCACGTGAGAGAATAAGAATGACCAGACTACTTTCCACACAATGTCATTTGTCCTGCCCTCGACACCACAAGCACCAATAGGTGAAATAACGCCATTCTTCACGTAGCTCTATTCCCCAGGCCTCCTGCAGGGTGGAGGGTGGAGATCCTGAGCCGGATACAGACCTACTGGAAAAGCAGAAGAGGAACGGCAACCAAAAGGTAACCAACCCCGAACAATGATGAAAAAGAGTGTGGGGAAGGGGAGAGGGTTCTTAGTAACTTTGATACAGCATAAAGCGACGAGGGGGACGCAAGGCAGAAACACACGACACATGCAGGGGGTAAAAGAAGGTTTCAAACCAAAAACTGACCCACCTTCATGGTTGTACAAAGTACTCGAAGAGTAACGAGTACTCGAAAACGAAATAGAAACTTAACACTCATCACACGATAAAACCCATGGGAGAGGTTGTGGTGAAACGCACACACCTCAACCTGGTTTGGTGAGGCGTGGCTCTGCAGCGCGGTTCGTCCCTAGAACCGCGAGTGTGTTCAAAATGCTTTGTTTCTATTTCCTCCTTCATTTCATGAGGTGACAAAAAAAATAGGCCACTCGACACTCGAGTACTCGCCCGACCCATTTTTTTTTCTCTTCAATTTACTCAGGGAAATAGCTTGGTTTTCCTCCAAAATCAGGAATTATGCGAAAACAAATTTTTTTTTCCGCCCGGTCGAAAGCGGTCGTTGCGCTTCGCGCAAGCCTCCCTGAGTGGAGAGGCGAAAGGTCAATTTGCGAGATAACCAAAAACGGAATGTAATCCCTTATTACGGAGCTTGGTCTTGCACCTTACGTTCCACTAACCGTATGTAAAAAAATAAATGGCGCCGCAGGCGAAAAAAAAAATAGGGTACGGTGTAAAAATGCTGGTTTACAACCACACAGTCACTCAACAAACCCTTTTTTGCGGAGCAAAAAAGGAAAATGGCGCCGCAGGCAAAAAAAAATTAAGGGGTACGGCACATCTGCAAGCGCAGCGAGCGAAAATTTTAAGGTTCCATCATTTCAGTCATCTGGGAGATCTGGGGGTCCGCGGGCGAGGGGCCCCCAAAAGTGCCCAAAAACAGGCTTTTTTCTAAATCGGGTCCAAAATTTCCCAAAAACCGAAAATCAATAGTAAAAAAAGTGCGCAACATACCTGTGCATTTTCCCCCAAAAAAAGTGCGTTCCCCCCCCCCCTGTAGGGGGGTCCGTCCGGCCGTTTTTGCTGTCCCAAACCACTTTTTTTTGTAAAAACCCGCGAAAAACCCGAAAAAACACCCCAAAAGACCCCCAAACCCCCAAAAAATCACCCAAAACCACGAAAAACACACTTTTGAGCACTATTTCGTACTTTTTTCTGATTTTTTGGTGTTTTTTTCCGCTTTTTCCGCCTTTTTCCATGTAATTATACCCCCTAATATGCCTATAGAATCCCTGTACTGCTCACTGAGACAGCATAGCGACCAGAGGCTCCTTATTCATCGTACCGGTGTCTTCATCGTCAAGGGGTGCACAATCTGCCGCAAATTCCCGCAACTCTGTCTTTGTGAAAAGATGAAGCAATTTAGTGTTGTACTTTTCAAGTTGCTACTTCTGGGTACTTTGCATGGACCTGCCTTTGTGGTGCGCTTGGTGTATCCTGCGGCAAGTTCTTCCCTTGAGAAAGACGGAACCCAACCTAGACTGTAGAGGATGTCTAGGTTCCAGCGACAGTGAGTCGGTGTTGTCGGGGTGCTGGCTCCTTCCGTGGTGGCTTGCAACTTGGTCAAGGACACCGACAACGGATTCGCAAGAATCATTGGTCATAGGAGGAGGCAAGGAAGGCTTTACTGCACTTAGGCACAGGGTACGTTGTCATTTTCAGGGACCAAAAAGCCCTGGCAAGTGTTGCAAGTACGATTTTCCACAGCTCGGGAGGTCTGTCAGGCAATTCAGAGGGATTTAGACACTTCTGCGACTGCCTGAACACGCCTTTTAGGGTTTTTATTTTGGGTGCGAAATACGTCAAAAGGATGGGGGGAAATACCGTTATTTTAAGCGTTGCAGACACAAAAACACCCTCAAAAACCCCCTAGGGACCCCAAAAAGCTGCAAAATCCACACATTTCCACCTCGGGACCTCATTGGAGGTGGGCCGAGGTGGTTTTTTGGTGTTTTGAATGAATTGGTATTATTTTTTTTGGTAAATAAATGGTCTTCTGCTAGGCGTTGCATAGCCGTTGCTTAAGTGTTGCATAAGTGTTGCATGGCCTATAAAACCCTCCCAAGTGCCCAAAATGCTATTTTTCACCCTACATGGGGTCTGGGGGACATTTTCCTGGGTGTTTGGACACCATTCCGACTACCTTGGCACTTTTTTGGGGGTTTTCAGGTACAAAAAAAGTCAAAAAAGTGACTATAAAAAGGGTACTTTTAAGCGTTTGGGGCACACACACCCACTGCAAAATGCATCTGGTACTCACACAGGACCCCTAAAAGCTGTAAAAACTATATATTTCCACCCTGGGACCCCACCGGATGTGGACTGGGGTGTTTTTCGGGTGTTTAGAAGGATTTTTGTCTGATTGGAGAATTTTTTTGGTAAGTGTTGCATTTTGGCCCATGTTGATGACGATTTGATGACGCTATTTTTGGAGATTTTTCACAAAAAACCGATTTTTTTTAATCAGGAAAGTCTCTGTAGAGGTTGTCAGGTGGTTTAATGGGATATTTTCGTGATCCCCAGGGCGATTTGCGGCCAGGTACGACCTTTTTAGTGGGTTTCTTCACCTAAATTTCAAAAAAATGGGTTTGGGACAGCAAATCCTTAAGGAATTCCTTCTACGTGGACCCCCCTACCCCCCCCCTGAAAGTGCGTTTTGTCGCATTTCCGAGCCGATCCCGGCATGTGGTGGGGTCATTTTGGAAAAATGGACATTTTTTTGAGTAGTTGAATTTTCTCACGGTATTTTGCAAACCGGGGTTTCCTTACTAAATCGGAGAAACTCACATTTCAAAGTAAACGTACTATAGCGTGTTTTTGCACACACATGTGACCCCACCGTGGAGAGCAATTGGCTCGCGCAATCAAAAGAAAGCAGAGAAAAGGGGGGGAAAAAAAGACAAAAGTTGGGTACCGTGCGCCTGCGGCGCTACCTACTGTTCTCAATCAAGAACTGAAAATGACCCTTCTTTACGAGAATCGGTAGTCTCGAAAAGTGCACAGGAATAAAAAATGGTGAAAACTTAAATACCGAAAATTCGTCCATTTTTCCAAAATGACCCCATCACTTTCTGCAATTGCACCGCATCGGACGATACGCTCAAAAACGCCTCCCTTTTTTCGTGATCTGGGAACATGCTTGCAGAGAAACTCATATTTCATAGTAAGCGTACTTTAGCGTGTTTTTGCGCACACATGTGACCCCACCGTGGAGAGCAATCGGCTCGTACAATCAAAAGAACGCAGAGAAAAGGGAAAAAGAGAAGATAAAAGTTGGGCACCGTGCGCCTGCGGCGCTACCTACTGTTCAGTGGTGTCAAAAACACCACCATTTCATCTGAATTTGGGTTTTCAGACCTGAAAATGACCCTTGTTTACGAGTATGGGTTCATATTTTGTGAAAATTTAAGTCACTAAAATTTGTTCATTTTTCCGTATATCCCCCACCACAGCCTGGGATTGGCTCGGAAATGCCACAAAACACTGTTTTTTCACCCCCTGGTGCACAGCTGTTTCAGGTACGTTTTTTGGTACCGTTTTTCCATTTTTTCGCCGATTTTCCCCAAAATTAGCGCGACCCCTGAAATAGAACTGTGTTATTTTTTCTTCAAAAATGTTGTTTTTAGACAGTTTGAGGACATGACGACCACCATTTTTTTTCTCGGTCACTTTATCCCTAAGAAACCCACCTACCTTCTACCGAGTAAAAAAAGTGCGCTGGGTGGGACCTTAAAGCCGGGAAATAAAGTGCGCACATTTTATTTTTTCAAAACCCCAATATCAATACCTGATTTCATGGGTAGTATCTGGATCCAGATTCCAGGTAATTCCAGAAAAATTCCAGAAAAATTCCAGGTATTCCAGATCTGGATTTTTTCTGGAATTAGGCTTTTTTACTGGTGTCTTCACGTATGTACCAAGAATTTGTCCATTTTGGCAAAGTGACCCCACTACTGGACGGACAGATTCCAAAAATGCAAATGTCGGTGTTTTTGGAAGATGCATATTTCCCGGCTAAAATAACCCGCACAAATTATAAAGTGGACCCCCCACTCGTCAAGGACATGTCAATCTTGGCCCCCTCCGGAACACCATGTGATGGAAATTCTAAAAAACCTTTCGTTTATTAGTCTTTGCCATTGTCGCTGAAGCGCTCACTCCCTCTATCCCCGAGTTCTCTTCCTATTCACATTTACACTGTGTAGAGAGAACAACAAAAACCATGGGGAGGAAACCAAACGCAATGATCACGCAAGTGAAAAAGATTGCGGTGAAACAGAGGGAACAGAAAAGGAAGAGGGTAGACAGCAGCAGCAGTTCCAGCGGCAGCAGTGTCAGTGGCAGCGACAGCACCATCAGCAGTGGAAGCAGCAGTGTCAAAAACCGAGTGTTTTGTCATCGTCCACACTTCCAGATCGGAATGCGTGTTTGTGTTGCGTGCAGATTTCTGCTTAAACCCACCTGGAATTACCTGGAATTGACCTGGAATTACCTGGAATCACCTGGAATTAACCTGGAATTACCTGGAATTGACCTGGAATCACCTGGAATACCTGGAAAAAACCTGGAATTTCACGAAAAATCTGAGAAACCTGGAATCACCTGGAACTGGATCCAGATACTACCCATGTGATTTAGAAAAAAGCCTGCCCAAAAATCCCCTCTTTTTTTTTTTTTTTCCCCCCCCCCCAAAAAAAAAATCCAGAATTATGCGATGTCGCATAATTCGGTATATGGAGCTATTTCCCTGAATTTACTCGTTCTGGCACTCGAGTACTCGAACGAGTGGAAAAAAGTCTCGAGTACTCGGCCGAGTACTGTTTTTTTTTCCACTTTTTTCCACTCGTTCGAGTACTCGAGTGCCAGAACGAGTAAATTGAAGAGAAAAAAAAAAAATGGGTCGGGCGAGTACTCGAGTGTCTATTTTTTTTTTCGTTTTCGAGTTCTCGTTACTCTTCGAGTACTTTGTACAACCATGCACCTTAGACACCTAGGCATGGTATACAGTGAGTTATAGACAGGAGACCTGACACTGCTTTTTGAAAAGGGGCTTCATGAAAAGTTTGAACATCGTCCAGGGGGAAAGAAAAAGGGGAGAAAAAACAAAAAAGGGGTACGTTCCCTGCTGCAGCAGCGTTTCCAGCTCTGTCGCCTGCAGTGCTTTGCGGGAGGAGTGGCCTGTGAGGGTGTGCGTCGTGCAGCTTCGAGGTCGCAGTGCGCAGCTGGCGTCGTCACTCTGCGTGTCTCAGTCGCTTTTGCGGGATTCCTCAACTGGTTCGTCTCTGCTGCGTTTCGGACGGGTTTCAACCACTAAATGCCACAGCTCATGTTTCCTCACTCTGCTCGACACAACATCGCTGCAGCCGGTGAGGTAGATGCTCTCCAACGAAGTGCATTTACCAAGAAAGCAGAAGGGGTGAATATCTGTGACACTGCGCAGTGGTGACAAGTCCAGTGTACACAAAGAACTGCATCCTTCAAGGAAGCCGTAATCAATTAGTGTAACATGGATCAACCCAGACAGGTCGATGCTTGTCAATGAAGTGCAGTCCTGAAGAAAGCTGCACCCAATTTGAGTCACAACAGACTCAGCACTCAGATCAAGACTCGTCATCGATGCCCTCAGCAAGAAGCGATCAGGAATCACCGTCGCAACCTCCGCCTGCAGAAGCAAACTCGCAACCTCAGGATCCTCCACACTCTCCAGCCTCTCAGCCGTGATGTCAGTCTCACCCAACGCATGAAGTGCTGCTCTGGCCACTTGCTTCGTCGTCGTCGACAGGACTATCGTGTCTCCAGCACTCAGCTGCGTCATGTCGTATCCTTCGTCCATCGCCTCCCCACCGAAACTCATCACAAAGCCGTCTTCAGACAACCCCACTGCAGACGCCACCTTCCGACGCATCACCGCAGGTGTGTCATCCTCACCCAGCTCCACCGTATCCTTCACTCCGTTCCACCCCTTGATCGTCAGATCCATTTTTACTGATCACCAAAGCCTTTTCCCTGTTGCATTGGTGATGAGGTGGAGAAGGTGTGTGGGGGAAGGAACAAGAAGAAGGCAAACCTGCTGCCACCAAGACAAGACTCCACTACAGAGGGAGAAACGCTCACACGGGTGTGCTGTGTCGTGTCTGCTGAACACCCTCATGCACACTGTGTTGTCCTGAGGCTCGCAAGATGAACTCAAAGCGAGGCAGGACCAATGTGAGGGTCTGCCAGGTTGCACAGAAAAGGGTGCAAACGGGTGCAAGCGCACAGTGGTAGTGGTGACCACTACGAGGTGTCGCAAAGCAGTCCTGCAACAGGCTGCCGTCTCGCAGGGATGTGCCGCCCTTTTGCACACAGAGTGGCACACAAGGCAAACACCATGCCACCTCCCTGAGGACAACACAGAACAGTCCTGCATACCCCTCCAGACGATGGCAGGAAATACAGACGGCAAGGTGCCTTTGCACACCCTGTGGAAGCGGTCCCCAAATCAGAGATACGTATCCTGTCCCAGGATCTGACACAAAGCAAAGACCCTTCCGATGGAGACGGATGTGGCCGCACATCGCACAAAGCCAATACCACCTCCACCCCTGCCAACGCTCGCACGGCACATACGGAAGGTCAAGCCGCACCCCGTTACAACGCACACATCAAAAGGGATGAATGCACGGGTTCAGGTTCGTCGAGGTTTTCTAAAGTCCCTCGCCCGTTGTATTTTGCTTATGTGTCACACCTGTGTGCTGTGTCAACGTTTTGTGCGTGGACATGTCGTCAAGGCAAACAGCAATCGGGTAGTAGCAGATAACACACCTCTTCCCCCGCACGTGAGAGAATAAGAATGACCAGACTACTTTCCACACAATGTCATTTGTCCTGTCCTCGACACCACAAGCACCAATAGGTGAAATAACGCCATTCTTCACGTAGCTCTATTCCCCAGGCCTCCTGCAGGGTGGAGGGTGGAGATCCTGAGCCGGATACAGACCTACTGGAAAAGCAGAAGAGGAACGGCAACCAAAAGGTAACCAACCCCGAACAATGATGAAAAAGAGTGTGGGGAAGGGGAGAGGGTTCTTAGTAACTTTGATACAGCATAAAGCGACGAGGGGGACGCAAGGCAGAAACACACGACACATGCAGGGGGTAAAAGAAGGTTTCAAACCAAAAACTGACCCACCTTAGACACCAAGGCATGGTAAACAGTGGGTTATAGACAGGAGACCTGACACTGCTTTTTTGAAAAGGGGCTTAATGAAAAGTTTCAACATCGTCCAGGGGGAAAGAAAAAGAGGTAAAAAATAAAAAAGGGGTACGTTCCCTGCTGCAGCAGCGTTTCCAGCTCTGTTGCCTGCAGTGCTTTGCGGGAGGAGTGGCCTGTGAGGGTGTGCGTCGTGCAGCTTCGAGGTCGCAGTGCGCAGCTGGCGGCGTCACTCTGCGTGTCTCAGTCGCTGGTGGGATTCCTCAAGTGGTTCGTCTCTGCTGCGTTTCGGACGGGTTTCAACCACAAACTCCCCCAGTTGGTTCCACACTGTGCTCGACACAACATCGCTGCAGCCGGTGAGGTAGATGCTCTCCATCGAACTGCATCCATAAAGAAAGAAGTCGTCAATTTGTGTGACACTGCTGAGTGGCGATAAGTCCAGTGTACGCAAAGAACTGCACCCAGCAAGGAAGCCGGGACCAATTTCTGTAACATGGATCAACCCAGAGAGGTCGATGCTTGTCAATGAAGTGCAGTCCGCAATAAAGCCGCACCCAATTTGAGTCACAACAGACTCGGCACTCAGATCAAGACTCGTCAACGATGCCCTCTGCAAGAAGCAATCAGGAATCACCGTCGCAACCTCCGCCTGCAGAAGCAAACGTGCCACCTCAGGATCCTGCACACTGTCCAACCTCTCAGCCGTGATGTCAGTCTCACCCAACGCATGAAGTGCTGCTCTGGCCACTTGCTTCGTCGTCGTCGTCAAGATTATCGTGTCTCCAGCACTCAGCTGCGTCATGTCGTATCCTTCGTCCATCGCCTCCCCACCGAAAGTCATCACAAAGCCGTCTTCAGGCAACCCCACTGCAGACGCCACCTTCCGACGCATCACCGCAGGTGTGTCATCCTCACCCAGCTCCACCGTATCCTTCACTCCGTTCCACCCCTTGATTGTCAAATCCATTTTTGTGTCCCTCTGTAGTTAATTACGTTATTCTGAGTTCAAAGGAGCAAAAATCGAGCAAAACGTCCGAGTGGAAGTTATCTAATGTGCAAAAAATTCAAAAGCAGGCCTGACGCTAACTTTTGGGTTTTTGGGAAATCGTGGGATGATGGTCGAATATGGGGGGGGGGGGAAAGCTAAAAAAAATTTTCCCACGCCTGTTTTTTTGACCTCACGCAACACTCCACACCATTGACAAAAAACACACGATTTTTATTTTTTGAAAACTTGGTCAGCCCCGCCGCCAGGATTTTGGGTTTGAAAAAGTTCTGTTGACGGTCCAAAAAATATTTTTCGCGCTTCGCGCGAAAACCCCTGCAAAGCTCCTGCTCGTGAGAGACGCATGTTCCCCAAGCCCGGTCAGAGTTCCTCCGAATCAGCGACATTTGCTCTTTGATTTCACCTTCTTATCAGTAAAGTCATGGTACCCAAAGGTTCCTGGCGAAGCCACGGTACGCAACATTTCTAAAAAATGTTCCCATAAAATGGAACTGCGTTGGTGGGATACATGCTTGCGCCGCAGGCGCACGGTACGCAACTTTTTCCCATCATGCCATCATGCCATCATGCCATCATGCCATCATGCCATCATGCCATCATGCCATCATGCCATCATGCCATCATGCCATCATGCCATCATGCCATCATGCCATCATGCCATCATGCCATCATGCCATCATGCCATCATGCCATCATGCCATCATGCCATCATGCCATCATGCCATCATGCCATCATGCCATCATGCCATCATGCCATCATGCCATCATGCCATCATGCCATCATGCCATCATGCCATCATGCCATCATGCCATCATGCCATCATGCCATCATGCCATCATGCCATCATGCCATCATGCCATCATGCCATCATGCCATCATGCCATCATGCCATCATGCCATCATGCCATCATGCCATCATGCCATCATGCCATCATGCCATCATGCCATCATGCCATCATGCCATCATGCCATCATGCCATCATGCCATCATGCCATCATGCCATCGTGCCATCGTGCCATCGTGCCATCGTGCCATCGTGCCATCGTGCCATCGTGCCATCGTGCCATCGTGCCATCGTGCCATCGTGCCATCGTGCCATCGTGCCATCGTGCCATCGTGCCATCGTGCCATCGTGCCATCGTGCCATCGTGCCATCGTGCCATCGTGCCATCGTGCCATCGTGCCATCGTGCCATCGTGCCATCGTGCCATCGTGCCATCGTGCCATCGTGCCATCGTGCCATCGTGCCATCGTGCCATCGTGCCATCGTGCCATCGTGCCATCGTGCCATCGTGCCATCGTGCCATCGTGCCATCGTGCCATCGTGCCATCGTGCCATCGTGCCATCGTGCCATCGTGCCATCGTGCCATCGTGCCATCGTGCCATCGTGCCATCGTGCCATCGTGCCATCGTGCCATCGTGCCATCGTGCCATCGTGCCATCGTGCCATCGTGCCATCGTGCCATCGTGCCATCGTGCCATCGTGCCATCATGCCATCATGCCATCATGCACCCCACATGGCATGATGGTGGCATGATGAACGGAAAAAAAAATCTCCAAAAAACGTGGGATGATGGCATGATGGCCTGCCAAACAACGCAGAAAAAAAAAGGGTATTTTTGGTGGGTTGATGGTGGGATGATGGTTTATGGTCGGGGGGGGAAAGCCATTTTCCGTGGGTTGATGGTTGATGGTTAGCGTCAGGCCTGATTCAAAAGGTTGCTTTTTAGGGGGGTAGGTTTATGGACTGTCCCATATACAAAAACAGAACACATGTCGAATCGCAACACATCTTGGAAAAGACGTGTGAATATGAACAGACAGCACACTTAGTGCACTGCCAGTGTAACACCTCGACAAGCCGCTCTTCTGTCCTCGCACAAACCCGTTCGTCCTCGTCACTCAGACTGCATTCGTCTTGGAAAAGAGGCAAACACAAGAACGTGTACGAACACTGCACTGACGCCAACGAGGAACTGTTGGAGGGACACCGATCACTCTCTTCAACCGCAACCCATCAATCGTGCCGTCTTCCCCAGTGCAGATGCTCCACAAACGCACATGCCTTCTCATTCTTGCCACATATCACTTCGCGTCCATCGGGGCTCACAGCAATACTGAAAAAATAAGCACACTGTCCTTGAAGCACAGCCACCTGTTGCCACGCTCCACATATGCGAAATACCGCTGCAGCGCCAAACGCACGACACCACGTGACCTCAATCAGGTGGCACTGCCACTCCCAAGACGCTATCGGAATGCAAGGTGAAGACCTGCTTCTTGCTGTAAATATCTCACTTCTGGACAGTGTTGTGCTTCGAGCGTGAAACAACACGACACCCATAGGAAGCCACAGCCACACCTTCGGCATAAGAGCTGTGTCCTGCGAACACCATCGTCTCTTCTCCAGTGTGAAGTTTCCACATTGTTACGGTGTTAGCAGAATAGCACGAAACCACATGCACTCCATCAGGAGTCACCACTCCATTGACGGCGTCTGTATGCCCTGTAGATACTGCCATCTGCTTCAGTCGGCATGCTCTACACACGAGGGTCACTACGCAAACACGTTGCCACGTGTGATGCATCGGGAGACACTGCCACACTGTCAGTGTTGAAGACTGTCTCAAGAACACCGCAAACTCACCGGGATGTGTGCATAAAGTTACTTCTTTCCCCGTCGCAACGTTCCACACATGCATGCGAGGCTTTGTGTCTGGTTCAAACACCTGTGTCTGCCTGCCGGTGGGTGCGTTCCATGTGTATCCATCAGGACTCACTCCCCCAGAACGCACCGAGGCTGGGTGTGCTTCGAAACCTGGTGTCTCCTTCCCGGTCGTGGTGTTCCACACTCGAACAGTCTCCTCGTTGGCGCATGAACCACGTGGCTTCCATCTGGTGACACTGCTACTGCACTCACAATGCATGTATGTCCTTGCAACACCGTCACCTCCTTCCCAGTCGAAATGCTCCAAACGTGCACATTGCCGCTCTTGGATCCAGCAACCACGTGACATCCATCAGGAGTGACTGTCACTGCTGTCAACTCAGCGTCGGCATGGAACACCATCACCTCTGCCCCAGTGGAGAGGTTCCAAAGATGTACATCCTTCTCAGAGCATGAAACAACATGGCATCCATCGGGAGTGACTGCCAGTGCATGCCAAGTCTGCACACAGCAAGGCCACTGCATCTCCTGCTTCCCCGTGACCAGCCCATACGCACAGCACGTCCTCAGAGCATGTCACTATTTGACTTCCGTCCATCGACATCCAGTGGCAACCATGTTGCCAATGTCGGGCGACTATCCCCGTCGAGAGATCTCTCACAGATGCCGCCTTGAGAAGTTGAAGACAACTTTAGAACTGTCGGGAGTGACTGCCACATCTGTCCTGCGGCCTTCCAGAACACTGCCTCCCCAGTGTGCATATCCCACACACGCACAGTTTTGTCCTCGGAGCACGAAACTACGCGAGTACCGTCAGGTGTCACTGCTACTCCACATACTCTACCCGCATGCCCTTCCAAGACCAATGCTTCTTCCCCAGAAGACATGCTCCACACACGTATGCTCCCACAAGAGCAACTTAGCACCATTTGAGTGCCATCAGGTGTCACGGTCACGGAATACGCCCCAACGTGCAGTATGGGAAGCGGTGTGCCAAGTGCGCAATCGGGCACTAGTACCACCCATGTCGCAGGTGTGGACCCTCACCACTAACACCTGCATCTCCACCTGCACCTGCACTGCCGCGTGTCGCCTTCACAGCCGCAAGCAGCTCTGTGCAAGCACGTTCGTACAGCACACTGTCTCCACACACCAGCGCCGCAAAGAACCCAAGCACACGCTGCGAGTCCTTGCTGAAGCTCCGCTGCACCAGCGTCCCCAGTGTCCCTGCTGGATCACGTGCAAGCCGCCGTGCTGCAAGGTGCTCCCCAAGCGACTTGTGCCGGAACGTGAACGCACTCCGCTCCTCCCCAAAGTCCTCAATCCGGAACGGCAGGCAGCGGAAGCACGCATCCCGCACAGCCTCACACACACCGTGCTGCGAATCAAGAACCTCCGACGCCACACCCACAGTCCCCTGCCGCTCGTTTGTCTCCAGCATCCTGCATGCAACAAGCTCCCCTGCACGCATCACATCCTCCAAAGACACATCCGAAACAGCACCAGCAACTCCACCAGACGCCATCTCCTTCTTCGTCCACGTCTCCAGGTAGGTCTCATAGATCACCTCCTCAGAAGCCTGCCCGCTGCACTGCGCGTGGCACGCCATGTGCAGCACAAACGGGTTCCGCAGCTGCACAAGTCCCTCAACGTCCTCCTCACGCACGAAGACTGTGCGCTCTTCCTTGTGGGCTCTCACGCACGAAGACTGTGCGCTCTTCCTTGTGGGCTGACTTCCCCCCCTTCTCCTCTTTGTGTTCCTTCTCCCAGGCTGTGTTTGCACGTTTGATGTACGTTCTCGCATCCACCTCTGTGAACGGCTGCATGTACAGAGCACGCACACCAGCCCCACACACACCAGACGGAGACGTGTCCACACCCTTCAGGTACTCACCACGCACAGTCACAACAACGCTGCAGTGTGCCTCCACCCACGGGTGCCGGCACAGAAGGCCACCCTCAGCCACCACAGCACCCACATCCTCCTGCGTCAGCCCCACCTCGTCCAGCGAGTCCAGCACCAGCACCACCTCGTACGTCTCCGCAAAGAACGCACGGTCCGCCTCCCGCAGCGCAAACGACTCCAGCACAAACCTGTCCAGCCCTCCCTTCTCAAGCAGGTGCTGCTTCACAGTCGGCAGCGCCACAAACACAGGGAAGTACGGCTTCACATCACTCACCACGCTGTTCCTGTTGTGTTTGTGTTTGTCGTTGTGTCTTCGTTGCTGGTGCTGTCGCTCTTCCTCGCAGACGTTGCTCAGAATTGCAATCGAAGCAGACGTCTTCCCGCTCCCTCCTTCTCCGATCACACACAGCACACCACACGTCCCTTGTCTTTCTTCTCTCGCCTCCACATCAGGCTTGCGCTCTGCTGTCTGTGTGCACACGGAAGACATCTGCTTCCCACCCCTCCCAGGTAACTTGTTAAAACAGCTTTGCTGCGACCTGGGGAGATCTGGTGTTACTGTAGATGATAGTATAAGATGCTTTGGTCCATTAGGGTACTTTGGCTTTTTCCTTCTTTCTTTCTTGACATCATACGAGCAGATTTTTCTGGTTCTGGAGGGTTTCCTTGTCCCTGTTGTAAACCACACTGTTTTGTTCTTCCTTTTTCCTTCAACATTTTTATCTCCTTTGGTGTAATCACCAAACGGATTCTCCGTGGTTCCCCCATGGTTCTCCCGAAGGTGCTCCGCAAATCTTAATATGGCCCGAAACAGTTCTCCGTGGGTTCCCCGTGGGTTGTCCGTACCCCCTGAATCACACCATCCTTTGTGCGTTGTGATAATTATAAACTCAAGCCTGGTTTTTCGTTTTTGACCGTAAAAACTCGTGACATAAGCTAGGCTTTACGTCACGCAATTTTGGCTTGGGATAGGTGGGGATCGTGACATAAAGGCTTTATGCCATGGCATACAGTACGTTACCATCACGCAGGTGTCTACACTACAAAAAATCAACAAAAAATGTAGTGGAGCACACTAGGGTGGCTACACTAATGGATGGAGCGTGGGTTCAACGTTCCACCTGTTTACACCTATAAATACGTTTTCACTTGTGGAATAAAATTACATATTGAGTGAAATAAGAACATTTTCTTGCACTTGCCACTAAAAAGGCACCCTCGTGACTCTTATTCCCCTCGCTTCGCTCGGGAAATAACGCACTCGGTCACCTTTTTAGTGGCGCGTGAAATAAAATGGTTCTTATTTCACTCGAATAAATAGTTATTTTCCCCCGCAAAAATTTTTCGACATGTTGACAGGGACCCCTGTTGGCCAAACCGGGGTGATTTGGGGTCCCGAGCTTTCCCCCCGTAAAAGCAGTCGCTGCGCGCGCTTCGCGCGCGCGACTCCCTGCCAGTGCAGGGGGGTGAGGCGCTTCTTCCTTCTGATGCACAAAATCGTGGAAGGCTGGTGGGGAGAGTGAACCACAATCCATAGTGAGTGTCAGCCTTATCAGTAACCTCAGTACATTTATGTAAGACAAGGCAGTCAAGGCACCCAAAGGTTCCTGGCGAAGCCACGGTGCGCAACATTTTAGATCTCCTCTGTCTTCCAACCTCATGATTGAATGCGATTAACACGTCTTCTCCTTCTTCTTGTGCACAACCTCAAATGTCTCAGATGCTGGACATTTGCCTGCAACTGACGCGAACATCCGCACCCACAACAACTACAGCAACTGTCTGCACATACTTCGTGGTCCGCCTGAGTCCGCCAAAAAAATTCCACCAAGACCCCGCCCGAGTTGATACGGACCTGAGACGGACTCAGGCGAACTCCTCCCGAGTCCGTCTCAGGTCCGTCTCAACTCGGGCGGACCTGAGACGGACTCGGGCGGAGTCCGCCCGAGTTGGGGTACGAACCACCCTCACTCCATTTTCCACCTTGGGATGCTGCCCCATCCCTCAAATAAAAGTTTCACCCACCCCATCCTCAGTAAATCATTTGCGCAGGGAGTTGTTTGTATTTTAATTTTTGTAGGGTTTTTCTCTTTAATACCCAATTTCCTAGTACCCATTTTCGTTAATACCCATTTTCAAAAGTGGGTATTAAAAATGTGCAGGCCACGCGCCTGCTGGGGCCGAACGTAGGCAGCTCTCATGCCGCGAACGCACTCTCAGATCCGAAGAGGACAAGCTCGATTGAAGATTCGTGCACCAAGCTCGCTGACTCACATTTGCCATTCGTTGTGAAATCGAACAGTACACAGTACACAGTACACAGTACACAGTACACAGTACACAGTACACAGTACACAGTACACAGTACACAGTACACAGTACACAGTACACAGTACACAGTACACAGTACACAGTACACAGTACACAGTACACAGTACACAGTACACAGTACACAGTACACAGTACACAGTACACAGTACACAGTACACAGTACACAGTACACAGTACACAGTACACAGTACACAGTACACAGTACACAGTACACAGTACACAGTACACAGTACACAGTACACAGTACACAGTACACAGTACACAGTACACAGTACACAGTACACAGTACACAGTACACAGTACACAGTACACAGTACACAGTACACAGTACACAGTACACAGTACACAGTACACAGTACACAGTACACAGTACACAGTACACAGTACACAGTACACAGTACACAGTACACAGTACACAGTATACAGTATACACAGCACTGTACAAGGCAAAAATGACCAAAACAGCTGATTTTTTGGCCGAATGCCACCCTATCAGGAATATTTTCATGTATTGAACCCTACTATTCACACAATTTTTTTCTGGCCTCAATACACCCAAACTACACGATTTTCGGTTCCGGCAAATTTTTGGAGCACCAAATATCGCGAAAATTTTCAATTTTTTTGGTGTCGTCTGCACATCCCTTTAGTAAAGACCAAAACACCAAGGCGTTGTAATTCATGTGTAATGGGGTGTAATGGGGCGTAATGGGGTGAAAGTGTGTGTAAGTGGGTGTTAGTGTGGTACCGCCGGGACACCCCACTACTCCAACAATTTATCAAAAAAAAAGAAAAAATGGGGAAATCGCGAAAATATTTTGGGTACTGGGTACTGGGTACTGGGTACTGGGTACTGGGTACTGGGTACTGGGTACTGGGTACTGGGTACTGGGTACTGGGTACTGGGTACTGGGTACTGGGTACTGGGTACTGGGTACTGGGTACTGGGTACTGGGTGGCCCAGAGAAGGCACCTTGACAGCTTACAGGTTACGGTGAAGATAAGGTATGTAAATGTGTTTAACTTTCAGTTACTTGTGTAGATTCAACAAGACGTCCAGTGGTTTGCGGCATTTTTTTAGTGTCGCCGCCAGAATTTTGAGTTTTGAAAAGGTTCTGTTGATAGTACAACGCTTTCGTACGCCGTGTTTCACCACTTTTTTCATTAACCTAACTACTTCTACGTTTGTACACCATAACTTAATCACACCCCACATTTGTACAGGATCGTGAAATCTGACTGTATCTGCGATTGCGATGAAAGAAGCTTCGCCTCGTCCAACATTCAACAACTCAAAATTCAACGGGTGTTCACCCGCATCAGTCTATTCTGGTTTGCGGGTGAATACCTGGGGGTGGGAACACTTTGTCAGTCACTGCTATAGCCACTAACCCAGGGAGCATAGCTAGTGCAAGAAATTCGACTTTGGAAACCTTCCGGAAAGTCTGTCCTCTGCTTGCGGAGGACACGAGAAAATGTTGTTTGTTCCCCCAGAAAACCAGTGCACAATTCACACTCCTTGTGGGTGGTTTTGTTGCCTTTTTTGTCAACAGTAATTTTGGCCTAGACATGCTCTTGAAGCATGACAATTTAGTGTGTGTGGGCAGGGTGTTGTTTTGTTCTGAATTCTCTAGTTAACCACCTGATTTTGCCCCCAAAAAAAAAACGGGATTCGGGCCTATACGGCCCTTTACGCGCCTTTACGCGCCTATACGCGGGGCCAAAAATCCAGAAAAAAAAATTTTTTGGGTGGGTTCTAGTGGGGGAAATTTTGTGGGTAAGGGTTGGGGTAACGTAAAAATGTTGTGAGTGGGTGCCCAAACCCTGAAACTTCACGCACATCTTCAGAATCCCCTTCCGGAGGGACAGAATGTCACACGCTCGCAACACCCCCAAAATCGACAAAATGGATATCCCTCTTTCTCACACCGGGGTTGTTGCAACCGTTGCATAGAGGAAGGCACCCGTTTGGTTGCTTCTTATACAAGTCAGAGTAGCACGTATGGGGATTCTGCTGCAAGTACTCCTTCACCAAACCAAGTGTGTGGATAAGTCCGACGCTTCGCGAAGGAAGGAGTACAACACTACCATTCAACGATTTAACAAAATCATTGAATGGACTGCTAAACACTGGGCCGGGTGTAGTGGCCGCCTCAGAGACCCTTGTCATCGACACCCCAACGTGGTTCCCTTTGCGGAAAATTTCGGCAGCTCGCTTCCATAACTTGTTCGCCAAGATCTTGCCAATCAGACGGCGTGTCACGTCCTCCCACGTCATGTCGTCGGTCATCCTGATTGCCAGGTGCGAACATCAGCAACGCTGATCTTCGGGCGAAAGAGCTGCTTCGTCGTACGACGGTGGCAATGGCGTTATGCGGCCGCCACTACGAGGCGATTCGGCCGGTGGGGAAGGTGGACTTACCAGAGGAACAAATGAAGAAAGCGACGCTGAACCCGGGCCTCCTTGGCCACCTGAGGATCCACGCGCGGCAAATGAGTATGTCCTGGACCACATCTTCTCCTTCGGATTTAAGAATTCCAACGCTCTGGATGGGATACAGGACCAGCCGAAGTGGACACGGGGGATACTTTGGAGGCGCGCCAGAAGCGCTCTCGAGTGAAGGTGGAAGCGGGACTCCCACGACAGGCCTTGACTTCCCTCACCAGCGATGGTCTCGCCCCGCATGGACCTGCAACGTTTGCCAAGCTTAAGGGCAAGCACCCTACGGCGCCCCTACCTTCTGTGCATGGGGACATGAAGAACCCCTCTGGCCCCGCCGACTTCACCACCAAAGAGGTCATGGCAGCAATCACCAGCATGCCGCGAGCCACTGCAGGTGGCCCGTCAAACCTGACAGATTCACTCCTCCGCACCTTGTGTGTTGTGCAACCAAAAGCACACCCCTGGCACGCTTGCTGCCCTGGCGAAGGTGCTGTCATCACTAAAGGCGAGGCTCATCGATCGATCGCAACTTTCTTCGCTGTGCCAAGCTAGCCCTCATGAAGGTGTCATGAAGGCAAGCCTGGCAATGCGCTCACTCGGTGGATTGATTGGCATCAAAGGCACTGCAAAGTAAGACCACCTTGCCTTGCGTCTCTTCGCATTGAGGCGCAACCTCAACATCGTCATCGTCCGGTCGGTGGGTAGGACGGTGGAGAGGAGCGCCTAGCACATGACTGCAGCCAAACGGCCATCCACTCGAGGGGTGGATGGCCGCTAGGCTGCAGTCATGTGTGAGGGTGTGCCACGGTGGGCTCGGACTTCCGCCAGAACTTTGTCGCCCTTATGTGCCTGATCCCCGTACTCTGCGGACGAAGTGGCATCAACGCATCCAGCACAACTGGTTGTGAGGGAAGTATTCCTCAAAGAAATCCAGTCGTCAGCCTCTTCGTCACACAGTCCCCATGCCCAGTCGTCGTCTCCTTCCACGATCTCGTCATCCCAGAAGGCGACCTCCTCATCCTCCGCTTGGCGCAGTGGTGATGCCCAAACAAAGCGGGGCCGAAGGTGTCCCAGGAGAGGGAAAAGAGTGGCTTTGGCGGGTTGTGGGGGGATATATACACGTATAGAGGGGAAAATGCGTGGGGATGTGCCTTTACGGACCTATACGGGCTTATACGCGCCTCTACGAGCCTATACGCGCCTTTACGCGCCTATACGCGCCTATACGCGGGGTAAAAATCAGGTGGAGTTATCATCTAAGTCAATCGCGGGTGGTAGTTTGTGTAGCGTGAGGCACTCTTTTTAATAAACTTCCTGCAGTTGCTATGCACTGTTATTTCTTCGGATTTATCATCATACAGCGTAACATAGTGGGTTCGCCTGGTCGACACAACCTTTGATAGATATGGGATAACCAACCCCCTTCGACCCCTCGTGGGTTCACTGAACAAGCCCTAGTGGTAGTTAAACGCGATTGACATTTACATTCCTAGAGATGAAAGAACAAGACAACACTTCTGTACCCGCGCATCAAAATTGTGGAAAACTTTGCACCCCAAACACCCTCAACAACGCCCGCCAAAAGGCACCCCTCGTTGCTGGGAGTTGGTTCTCATGTTTGATACCTGCACAGCAGGCATTACTCTGAGGCCAACGCATGTTTGGCCTGTCTGCGGCGTTGTACTTAAGGTGCACGAAGACAGGGTCTGGTGGTAAATTTTGCGTAGTGTCCGATTCCCTCATGTGTGGGTCACTCACACTTGCGGTCATGTGCCACTGCGTGGGTCTGGGAACCTGGTACCTGGGTACAGGATATTTGTTGTCAAAGACATCTTCCACCATGCATTGAGGAGGGTAAGACAGTGGTCGCATTTTACTTGAAAGCATTACAATATTTAACTTCTCCACGGGGGTCTTGGGCCGTTCGCCCGGTTATACCATGACTAGCGTCTGAGGCCTTTTTGGTCGCTATAACAACGATATTCCCGAGCGGAGGCACACTTTGTGTGTTACTACGACCTGGCAACTTCCGGCAGTAGGTTAAGTAATGTTTTCTTGTAAATTGTTGGATCATTATCTCCTCAGTGCATGAATGCCCCACGTGACTGGACACTTTTGTGTTTGTCAAGTGGACTGTCTGGTCACTTTTCAGTGACTGGCGGGTTGGCTGTGGTTGCTTTCACAACTTATTTCCTTGTACCTGTGTACCTGGGTACCCAGGTGCCAAAATATAATACAAACAACTCCCTCCGCAAATGGTGTACTTTTCGCTTTCTTGATAGACATTGGGATGGGGTGGGTAAAAATCTTGCATTTGCTGAGGCTGTTGCCCTATTTTGCAGCCAAAAAATAGTAATTTTGGTGCACGAGCGCATCGAGTGCGCCAATAATACGCAACTCGGAACCATAGGTCCCGAGTTATGCGAAGTGCGCTTTACAGAATGCAAGAAATATGGTGCTCCTGAAAACCCCATTTTGCGTACACGGTGCCCAGTTTGATGTGGGACAGCGTGAAAAGTGGACGATAATACTACGTTCAGAATTGCTGTCCCTGGGACAGCGTCTGGGACAGCGTACGCTATCTCGTGGGACAGCGTCTGCTCCCGTGGCTATTGCCTCCCAGGGAAAGGGACTCTTGAATTTTTTTTTGCCCGATTTAGGGCTAATTTCGACGATTTGAGGCCATTAAAAGCAAAATTTGGCACTTTTGAGCATCTAGTGGGGTGTCCCCAACCCCGGTGAAATCCGGGCGAAATCGGGTGAAATCGGGCGAAATCGGGCAAAAACAGGGTTTTTTGGCTTCTGTGAGGGTTTGGCCCAGTAAAACACCCAGAAACCTCGCTTTTCGAGATTTCCGGGCTGGGGTCTGGGTGAAACAGGGTTGTTTCTAGGGGGGTCGGGGGGGGTCACTGACCCCCCCCAGATTCTGGGGGGTCAAATTGACCCCCCCCGGGGGGGGTCAATTTTACCCCCAGAATCTGGCACGGTGCGCTGGTGAGCCTCACCCCCCTGTAAAAAATTACATATTTCCCCCCGAACTACACGTTTTCCACCCACCACCAGTGTTGGCACTGGTGAAGAGCGACAACACCCACACCGACTACACTACGTGGAACGGTGATGGGAGTGTGAAAAAATATTTGGCGAAAAGAATAAAAGTAGCGTACCGTGCGCCTGCGGCGCAAGCTTACATCACACCCTTCCCATGACATAGTTTGGCTGTACAATAGTGCAATTTTGAGCGCAATTTTAGAAATGTTGCGTACCGTGGCTTCGCCAGGAACCTTTGGGTACCATGGCCACCGTTTCTTTACCTGTTTCATACCCGCACAGAAGCTACATACCACCATGATATTCTGAAGCTTTGGGGTATGGGGTTTTCTTGGTGAGATCGAGGCTTCGTCGAGAAAGCTCGGAATACACCCAAAAACCCTTGAAAGACCATTTTTTCCCGGCGGAAAAAAATTTTTTTTTGGGAAAAAAATTGACCCCCCCCGAGAAAAAAAAACGAGATCCTAGAAACAACCCTGGGGTGCAGGGCGTTCGCCCCGGGGCGAAAAAAAATTTTTTTCGTTAAAAAAATCTTTTCCTGAAAAAATGACATTTTATTTCGCCCCAGGGCTTCGCCCCACCGGGGCGAAACCCTGTATAAATAAATAAATAAAGAAAAAAGGGAGAAAAAAAAAAAAGAGAGACATTTCTCCCCACCACCCTGTCGACCCCCCCCGGAGGGGGGGTCGCAGAGGGGGTGTCCACTGTACTCAAAATCATCCGCAAACCCGCCTGCCGTGAGAGGAAGTTTCCCCAGCACTCCCGCTCGCTCCTCAATCCTGCAGTCAGCTGAAGGTGTCACTACTCGTGTCAACTCTATCTTCAACCTCGGTGGAGGCAGAGAGACGGTTTAGTTTATTGAAAATAATCAAACTAAGGATGAAGTCTCATATGACAGATGCCTCTCTCTAGTACATCTGTTTGATTAAACAGCACAAAGAGATCCTCAGTGAGGGGGGGATTGCTGAAATTCTCCATCGTTTTGCTGGTATTAGTGCTGGGGAAGGTATCACGCGCAAATCGCAAAATTTTTTTTATCACTCAGTACCAGGGATTCACCCCCACGAACTAGCTTCTCTCCGGCGAAAAACTTTTTTTGACCTATTTTAAGCACTAGTAAAAATGCAAAATTTTCGGGTTTTTTGGCATTTCGCCACGATTCAGGAAAAACGATGGCGATAGCGAACGCCCTGCTGGGGTGAAATAAAAAAAAAAAAAATCGGCCACTTTCGTTGAGCAGAACCCCTTTAGGTGACTCACAGTACACAGTACACAGTACACAGTACACAGTACACAGTACACAGTACACAGTACACAGTACACAGTACACAGTACACAGTACACAGTACACAGTACACAGTACACAGTACACAGTACACAGTACACAGTACACAGTACACAGTACACAGTACACAGTACACAGTACACAGTACACAGTACACAGTACACAGTACACAGTACACAGTACACAGTACACAGTACACAGTACACAGTACACAGTACACAGTACACAGTACACAGTACACAGTACACAGTACACAGTACACAGTACACAGTACACAGTACACAGTACACAGTACACAGTACACAGTACACAGTACACAGTACACAGTACACAGTACACAGTACACAGTACACAGTACACAGTACACAGTACACAGTACACAGTACACAGTACACAGTACACAGTACACAGTACACAGTACACAGTACACAGTACACAGTACACAGTACACAGTACACAGTACACAGTACACAGTACACAGTACACAGTACACAGTACACAGTACACAGTACACAGTACACAGTACACAGTACACAGTACACAGTACACAGTACACAGTACACAGTACACAGTACACAGTACACAGTACACAGTACACAGTACACAGTACACAGTACACAGTACACAGTACACAGTACACAGTACACAGTACACAGTACACAGTACACAGTACACAGTACACAGTACACAGTACACAGTACACAGTACACAGTACACAGTACACAGTACACAGTACACAGTACACAGTACACAGTACACAGTACACAGTACACAGTACACAGTACACAGTACACAGTACACAGTACACAGTACACAGTACACAGTACACAGTACACAGTACACAGTACACAGTACAGTGAAGTCAATTTAAAGGCTCCATGGGTCTTTATACAGTAACGTATAGGGGTCGGCTCCACCAAAAGTTGCGTACCGTGGAGTGTGTTCCTGAATAAAAAAAATGGTCGGAATTGAAAGATTCGTAAAAAATAAATCCAAAGGAAAAAAATCGAAAACCTTCTTCAAAAGAAATCCAACTTAGAGACGCCACTGTGCTGCGACCCAAAGAGGAGGTTTTCTTAAGGAATTCCTTAAGAAACCTGCGTAGAAACGTTCCCAAAGGGGGTACCACAGCCAAAAATCACCTAACCATCCACAGAGGCATAAAAAAAATCGTGCGACCCCGGAATTGAACGTTTTCGTAACCGATCTTTCCAAATAAATAAAATTCGAAAAAAAAAATTTTGAAGAAAATTCATAAAATCCATGTGACCACGGTTTTGTACTAGACCCCCCCGTTGCCAAATTACCAAACTTGTCCGCTCACCCCCCCGGAGACCCCCCCCCTCCCCCCCCGGATGACATCCGTTGAAAGTAAAAAAGAGGCTTCCCTTTGTCTATTTTTCCTGCATTTTTTATTATCTTCTTGTACTTTCTTTTGTTTTGGTTGTTCTTAGATACGCTCAATCGCCTATCGAGTTCTGTGAATAGCACGGAACTCCTTTCCAGGTGTATCCATGGAAACACAGTATCATATGTGATACCGGGGAGAATTAAAAATTACCAGGGTTTCCGCCAAGGGGGACCGGGGGGAACCATGCCCCCCCCCCCAATATTTTCCCCAGAAAAATCCGGATTTTTACAGGGGTTTGGGGGGGACCGTGGTCCCCCCCAAGAAAAATGGGGTTTTGGAGGTTGTAGGTGACCCCCCGTGGTCATGTGACCGATACAGTGTTGTGCGCCTTTTGCGTGTTCCAGTCTCGCCGTAGTGTAGTGAATGAGGAGGTACCAGTCATTTGTTCCTCCCATTGGAATGACTGGTTAGTTTTGATGTTTATTTTGTTGCTGCTAGAGAGCGGACCTTGAACTCGCTCTACAAACTAGATACTAGATGTTTTCATTACGAGCGGTCGTGTACCGCCCCCGTTCACATTACGGTACGGGTACGTCTTTGTCCGGTATAGCTCAGTAAATGGGATCAGGCCACTCTTTCAGCACACCTTGGTGCCACATCTGCTATTCTTTTTGCAGGGGTGGATCAAGTTTTTCAAGTATACCGCTTTCGCTACAGCAAAATACGCAGAAAGGAGCACTCAAGTTCTGGGAAGTGAACGCGAACGCGAACGCGAATTTCGAGAAACACTTCTCACTCACCTCATTCACCTTCTCCACCGAATACGTCTACCGCTGAGGAAAACGAACAACTGATGGAGTTTCGGAAGAACCATACAGGAGTCAACTCGCCACTCACATCAGGCGCTGTGCTGGCACATCTTGTTGTCCTTCATCCGCTGTTGCCCCTAAAATCCCATTCCCTGTTACTTCCACTGACATTGGAAAAAAAATGGGATAAGTTCTCAGAAGTTCAGGTGGGGGGTGAGGCTGACTCGAACCGTCCATCCTTAGACACAGCAAAGGTAGGGAATACCTTATCCAGATGGACGACTGCACAAAACTTGCTGAAAATCCGTGTTTCTTGCTCAGTATGTGGAAAAGCAAAGAGGCCTGTATCGCGCTTGAGTTGCACTCGACACCAAGCACCGGAAAAAATTGGTTCAGTGCATATCCGAGGTCCCTTACACCTGCGGCAAAGCGTACCCGGGGTGACGACGCAGACGCAAAAATTCTGGAAAAGGTGTAGGTGAAGCTGCCCCACCCCAATCGAGTTGGTTTGGAAGACGATGCAGAAGTGCAACAAAACGATGCGCGCATTGCATTGCACGAGACCTGCTGGCACCTCCGCAAAAGCTTCAGGACGAATTTCAGCGAATCCAGAAGATCTGTCGTACAATGCCAGAGAACTCAAATTCGAGTGCAAGATGAAGCTCTGCAGGTGAGCAAGCGACAAGCTCGAGAGGGGCCAAATATGCGAAGACGGGTTGAGTCAGGCTGCTGTCAAGCGGGAAAAGAAAGCTTGCCATTTCAGGGTCCCATAGGCTCTGTCTGTATGTTGTGAACAAGCAGGACGAGGTGAAGCTGGCCGTGAAGGGTCGGGCGACTATTGGCCACAATTGCCGTCCTGGGAGGGGGAATGACGATTCCCTTCTTCGTGTGGCATCCCGAAGGCAACGGTGGCGACAGAGGAGCAGGAGCGGGCTGTTGCGGCCGAGGCAGTGAAGAGATGGTTCATGGCTGCGCCGGTGGTGCGCGGCACTGATGTGCAGAACAGCGTCACTGCCTACGAGGCCGAGCAGGAATTCCCTCTGGACGACCGCAGTGACCACGACGACATGATGCCTGATGCGGAGGGCGTTACCCTCAACCCCACCAGGCAGGAGCTCGATCGCTTCAGACATGCCGAGCTTTTGGAGCAACTCGCGAAGTACGTGAGAAGGAAGGGGACACACGGGACGCGGCCCACGGATCGCTGAACCTAATTCAGAAGATTCTGAAGGGTAAGACCATGGGCACCTCCTCGTGGTCCTCTGCGACCTAGTGTGTGCATTATCGTTTTACGATGGGGCTGGAGGCAGCCAGGGCGTTCCGTTCCGTACGTCTATGGGAACGTCGACCACCCCCCGACGCCGTGCAGCGATGCTGGTAGCAGCGTCAACGAACTCACGCTTTGTGGGCACAAAGCGGCGCTACAGCGAAAAACAACAACAACTACAGCGGTCGTGGTTCGACCCGTCTGCGACCCTCGAGAGGAAAGGAGGAAAAGGGGCTTTTATTTTTCCTTCCTTCAAAACTTCACACAACGCTTTTGGTTTTTTGGGAGACACACAAGGTGCCGGGTTCTATGATATGCACGGAACCACCCTGCTGTTTGTCATAATATTATTGTTTCCCGTGCAATACATGGGGAAACGTTTCGCTGTCGAAACTAGGGAAAATATCGGCAGCAGTAGCAACAACTCCAAACGAACCCGGACGAATCGGGACAAACAACCCAAAGCGAACAAATGGAACGAAACGGGATGTGGTGAAGAGCGTTACAGACCCATCTTTACCCCGTCTCGCGATGTGCTGTCCCCACCGCAACTAGCAGAACACGAGACGCAAGGGAGTGGAAAACATGGTGTTCGCGGAACGCGACGGGAAGGAACTGCTACACCCGACGCTGCAACGGGACCAGTTGGGTCAGTTTGCGAACACCCCTAAGTACCGCTGCGGAGCAGGACCGGGTCTTCGACCGCTTTGTGGAGTGGAAAGCTACGCACCTCGACAGCCTCCCCTTCGACCTCATCGGATACGCAGGATCTGGCATCGCCTCCCCGAAGACTGCACACAGAGCTACGTGGAGGTGACCATGCGAGGGGTGCGGACGCAGAAGCTGCTGGAGGCGAAGGGACTTACACGTCTGAGCACGATGATCTGCCCGCGACAGGCACCAATGACCACCACAGAAGCTTCGACAATAGAGACGCTGTGGGCGCAAGGGAACAAGCCGGCTGCAGTGATTGTGTGGATATAGAGAGCTCGCGTGCCCGACCTGCGCTTCATAGCGAAGCTAGATTGGAGAGAATTCCGCTCGGACACCCCTCAGAGGCTGGACACCGTAGGGGGGACTTCTTTGCGCGGGAGAAGGGATGCAAGATGGCGGCCCCATCAACACGCCTCCAGGGAGACTGGTGGCAGCGGTACGCTTCATGCAGCATCACGGACGAGAGAGCGTCTGGTCTTCGGTGGGAACTCATCTGTGTACGAAGGCCTCAAACGTATAAAGAATGTGCTTCCCAACGCATGGCTACATTCGTTGCGTCGGGGGACGATCCAGGAGGTGGAGAAGAGGGGGGTGCAGAGAAGTGAGCTGCGGGAGCTCCTCCCACAGCACGCGAACGAGGCGGAGACGGTTCGATACTTGAGGACGAACACGAGGGGTCGACGCACGCTGGAAGCCCATCTGCTGTCTTCACTACAGTGATACGGGGGGGGTTGCGGGAGGGCTATCGGGAGGTATGAGAACGAGGTGTCATACGAGAGTCCTCCCTGACGTGGACCGGACTAGGTAAGCCACCGTCCAGCCAAGGTGAAACTGAACCTTTTTTTCTCGTTCCCAGCCTCCACCATCAACGTGCACCGACTATCACAACAGCGGAAGCGGGAATGGACACAGGGTTTACAGCTTGGATGACAAACCCTGAAGCTATTACGAAAGTGAAGTCAGACAGGATACCCATCTGGGGCAAATACAACCCCCCTCCTCTTATGTGCCGGCATGTTTGAGGATTGAGCGGTGTCTGCGTGAAGGTGGGGCAACGTGACAATGTCCTCGGGCCTATGACGCTACACTATGGTGCATCAGTGGGTACACTAAGATCGTGAGAGGCGAACTGGACTGGGAGGTGGAGGGGGTAGAGATCTCTGATGACTTGCGGAGATGGCTGAGATCGACGCATTCATGCACCCGAAACGGAATTTTTTTCATCACATCGTCATAGAACCGGACCTGGCGCTAAGTGTGAAGTATTATTTCACAAATTCTATAAGAAAATTTTTTAAGAAAATTTTCTCTGTTTAAAAGTAGTAGCGGGAAATTTACCAAAACTAAAAATTAGTCCATTTCTCCGAAGTGACCCCACCATATCCCGCAATTGGCTCGGAAAGTCCAAATAAGGGGGGAAAAAAGGGGGGGCGAAAGTCCAAAAAAAAAAAGTCCCGTACCGTTGGTACTTCACACGAGTCTCTCGCCTCGTGAACAACGTGACCCCGTCACAGCCAGAACGCGACTCAATTGGTCAAGCGCCGAAGGAAAAGGAAGCATGCAGCATGGCGAAAGACAAAAAGTAGCGTACCGTGCGCCTGCGGCGCAAACTTGCAACCCACCCTTCCCATGACAGAGTTTGGCAGTAAAAATGAGCAATTTTAAGCGCAATTTTTAGAAATGTTGCGTACCGTGGCTTCGCCAGGAACCTTTGGGTGCCATGACCGCCGTTTCTTTTGTAAATGTACTGAAGTTACTGATAATTCGTGTGCCCCGTCTGCCTGGTGTAAAGATCAGTGAAGTGCCGAACTCCGCAGTTGGACAACCACGGAATTCTTACATTCCGCCGGAGACCCCCAACTTGAGCTCAGGTGGGGACCCGGGCGCGCTTCGCGCGCCCGAGCTCGACTGGAAAAAAAAAAAGGTCAAAAAAAGTTTTTTTATATGACCGGCCAGCCGGCCTTAGCGTCAGCACTCCCCCCCTTTTTTCGACCATCGCCCCACGAAATCCCAAAATCTCGAAAGTTAGCAATATCCCTGATCAGTCTCGGATGTTGCCCCTCGAATTCGAACATTCGCAGGAGCAAGAGCCTCTCACCCCTAGTTCCGGCAGGGAGGCGCGCGCGCGAAGCGCGCGCGAAAAAATAAAATTTTCTTATGCATTATTTCAAAATCGAAAAAAGCCATTATTTCACCCCACGTCCGCATAGAACACAGTAATGTGGACTGACGTGAGTACAACCGAATGGGGCATTGTCTGGTAACACCTGGACGACACCCAGGCCGGGGCAGACTGGGGACAATGGGTGAACAGCGTCGCACCGGGACATCTTCTTGCTAGAGGCTTAGACAGCGATGCCTTCAAGCATCATCAGAGCTGCAGTGGAGAGCGGTTCCTCTGAGAGTGGGACCCTCCTGCTTGTGGACAATGAGGGCTTCGTGCATGCTATCAGACAGATGGGGCATACGAAGTCTTGTCTGGGGAAACATCTGTTTACGCGGTATTTCTTTTTGTGCAACCACACCTTCGTGTTGGGTGGATCGCCCCTCGAGAGGGAGAACAGCACTGCGGATGAGTCATCGCAGTGGCGCACTCTGAGGGAACGATAGCGGTGCCACGTGCTGGGACACATGTGTCCACATGAAGAGTGGCATTTTGGGTTTTTTTTGTTTCAGAGTGATGTGTGTTTTCTTGTCCTTATCCTCTGCAGGATGAGCTCAGCGACTCCCCGCAAAGGCGGCACGAGAGTGGTTCCACCCACTGAGGTGTTCGGCCGGTTCGGCATCCGGCCGGAGCAGCTCCCCCACCACGGGGTGACGAAGAAGTTCCGGTACGGGGAGCTGGGGGTGGTAGTGGTGGTGGTGGAGGCCTTCGTTGCGGAGTGCGCCGCACAGCAGGTCGGCAGCGGGCATCGAGGGTACTCACCTCAGCGGTGCTGGCGCTGATCAGGGCAGAGCAGACACCCGAGAACCGCGCCGCATGAGAGTCGCTGTGCTTGCGGCTGGCAGCCACCATCACCGCTGGGTGAGGGGTTGGGACTGGAGGAAGTAGAGACGCGTCTGCGGAGCTTCTTGCCACCACGGGGCTTCTCGCTACCCCGCTCCCCTGTGGAGGAGCTGAACGAGCAGGCACAGGAGCAGCAGCAGCTATAACACCAACAGCACAGCAACCATCCCCAGTAGACGAGCATGGGGGAGGTGATGCTGTGCATGCAGCAGACGCAGGCAGGAGTCCTCCCGCGACTTCATGCTGCAGGTCCAGCAGCTGCACCTGAGCAGGGAGCGTCCGGGGGCACGTGCGGGGGGACCCTGGCCGAGACGCTGGGTGTGCTGAGGGACGCACTGGCTTTCTGGGAGTTGCGTGCGTCCAGGCGGACAGGAGGGCTGCGTACATGGGCATGGCAGACTTCGTGGGCGGCGGTGATTGCGCAGGAGACGTCGCGTGGGAGTTGCGTGCGTGGCCTTGGTGCTGCATGCTGCATGCTGTGCGTGGCACCCGAAGTGTTCCGGTGGTCGGGGACAACGCCGTGGTGGTTGCTGTGCTGGAGAAGGGCCACTGTGCAGTCAGGGTGGGGGGAAACAGTCCTGGAGAACCTGTTCCGAGTAAGGTACGGGGCGAGCTGTCGCGACAGGGCCGACCCCTCGTAGGACGGCGTGGTGGTCGACGGTGGCGGTTTTGTGTGTGGACGGACGATGTCTGTCAGTAGATTATTATAGACCACCTTCTGTTTTTGCACTAAAACTTTCTTCCCCCGTTTTTTCGTTCGCTGTTCTGTACAGTGGCTTTGCTTTTTTTCTGGATACCTGTGCGAGGCTTGGTATCGTATCATTGTCTTTTCGTTTGTTCTGTGCCTTTTGGGCCCTCTCTCCTGGGGCCCGTTTTCGTTTGCGGTTGTGGTAGATGCTCTCGTGGTCTACAGGGTTAAGTATTCCACGTGGCGGATGTCATGAGGTTGTTTCGTCCTCCACATTCGCCCCTCATCGTAGCACCTCTTTTCGAGATAAAAAGTATCCCCCCTTCCCTCTCTGTGTATCATTGTGCATTGCTGTTCACCCCCTTGCGGGGCTTTCAGGTAATCTCTAGCTGTCTCAGATCCCCACCTCCACCTCCACGTACACGAAGCCACCTCCGCACCTCCTCCATCAGCGGACGTGTCTCCGACTCATCCACACGTGTGTCGTCCCCCACATGTCCCTCCACGTACTGCGCAAGGTAGTCCTCGAAGAATGCGACTGTGTGTCCCATCACCTCCTGCAGCGCACCCACCTGCTCAGCCGCAGCTGTCTCCCCCACACCCACACCCGCATCCGCCATCCAGTCCTCCACCTCCACGTGCCCACCACGTGTCCTCGCAGCCTCCCTCCGTCCTCTCATGTCCTCCAGCAGACGCTTGCACACCACACGGAACCCCGCCTCCATGTGCCGCACGTGTTCGTCTGTGTAGCCCAACGGCGGATCCACCTTTGGCAGACCACGCAGCCAGCACAGCAGGTCTTCACCTCCATTGCTGTTCTTGTTGTTCTTGTTGTCGTCCTCTGTTTTCCTCAGCCACTCCACCTTCCGTCCGTCTGTGTGCCACAGTGCACCCGTGTCCCCGTCAAGATCGTCCTCTCCCAGGTGCCTGTCTCCAGTCGAGGTGTTCGTGTCTTTCGCCATGTCCATGTGAGGGTCAGTCAGAGGTGCTGTCGTTGCATATCCACTGCTCCGATCCACCGCCACACCTGGTGTTCTTGTTGGTGTTCTTGTTGTTGTGGCGACACCGTGAGTGAGGTACACCTGCACAGCATCCTCCACCTCCACAAGGATCTGTGCTGCATGCGCCCCCAGCTCCGCCTCAAGTCGCCCCCGCACATCCGCGTCCCTGTGCTGCAGTGCGTACCACAGCGGCACCTTCCCGTCCCTGTCACGCACGTTCCCTGCCCCGTTCTCCACAAGAAACCGCACTGCCTCCACGTCCCCCCCAAGCACGGCACTGTGCAGCATTGTCCTCCCGTCCACGCTGTCCACTGCGTCCACGTGCCTCTCCTTCCCAGTAATTCCCTTTGCAATCTCGTCCTTTTCAGGCTTCGATGCTCCGGATTCCATCTTCCTGAAGTGCCTGGGTGTGTTTGTTCACAGAGGTTGGTGTGTTGTCGCCGTTCGTGTTGATATGCTCTGCACAGTCTTGCTGTGTCCAGCACCCAATCAGAGAGTCCTCCCCCACACACGGCTCTGCACACTGTTCCCACTCACCCCACTGACAGCGACCACAGTGCTGTCACAACGCTGCAGCACCTACCATAGAACACTCCGCTGTCTCCACCCACCGCACGCAAGGAAGAACGCCAAAGGTGCTCTCGTGCTGCAACCACAGACAAGCTGAGGTGCCAGACAAATGCACGAAAGCACCCCACGGCCGGCCACAGCTTCCCCTCCCATCATCACCACATAACGATGCAGGGAAGCGCCACGTACCCCCTACCCTCACAACACCACCCCAACCTCTCTTGTCCCCACCCACCCACAGACCTTTGCCTTTAAGCATCACACACCCTACCCTCACCGCACATACGTGACCCTCCTCAACATCGAGAGCATGTGTCTCCCACTGGTCCCCAGAGCCCTCTGCCAACACCAGCAACACGTGAACACAGGCCGGAAAAGGGAAAGGGTTGAAGGGTAGTGTGGGGGTCTTTTGAGTAGTCAGCAAAGTGTAAAGATGTAAAGTGGCTTTGAATTGGTGAAGGAAAGGCACATTGCCGGCAGCATGGAGACCACACAGGTGGTGGCGACACACGGTGCATGGTTCCATATAGCATGGTTTGTAGCCAGTCTGAGTCAGACTGTTTTTTGTGCCAGGCAGAGGATCGGACTCCCCTCGCACTCCTCGCACTCAAGTGTGAGAGGGGTGCGAGGTCAGACTGACTCAGACTGACTCAGCCTGACTCAGACTGGCTCAGACTGGCTACAAACCATAATAAATCAAAGAAATACTACGGTGTCAATAACTATCTTCACCCACACAGGAAAAACGGGAAACGAAATGGGGGAGAGTTTGCTAGTTGTACGCTTCCATGAATAATTGGATGGTGCCAGGACTCATGTGGTCCGCATACGCATATAGATAGATAGTTTCATGCAGAAAAGTGTCGTGGCAGGTCACATAGCAAAAGGGGGAAAAGTTTATCTCAAATGAACAATAAAAGTGGCGAATAGACATGGTGGGAGAGCGTCTTTGGATATTTGATGTAAGCAAGGCAAAGAGGGGGGGCCAGAAGAAGAAACACAAAGAAACACAAAACACCGTTCCGTCCTTTGTGCACACCCTGGCCAGCCGCCTGTCGCCGTCGCATAAGACACCCCTGCCCACCCGCAGCCGCTGCAGCAGCGTTTCCAGCTCTGTTGCCTGCAGTGCTTTGCGGGAGGAGTGGCCTGTGAGGGTGTGTGTCGTGCAGCTTCGAGGTCGCAGTGCGCAGCTGGCGGCGTCACTCTGCGTGTCTCAGTCGCTTTTGCGGGATTCCTCAAGTGGTTCGTCTCTGCTGCGTTTCGGACGGGATTCAACCACTAAATGCCCCAGCGCACCGTTCCTCGCTGTGCTCGACACAACATCGCTGCAGCCGGTGAGGTAGATGCTCCTCAACGAAGTGCAGCTAACAAGGAAGCAGAAGTGGTCAATCTGCATGACACTGTGCAGTGGTGATAAGTCCAATGTACACAAAGAACTGCATCCAGAAAGGAAGCCGGGACTAATGTGTGTAACATGGATCAACCCAGACAGGTCGATGCTTGTCAATGAAGTGCAGTCATTAAGAAAGCCGCACCCAATGCGAGTCACAACAGACTCAGCACTCAGATCAAGACTCGTCAACGATGCCTTCTGCAAGAAGCGATTAGGAATCACCGTCGCAACCTCCGCCTGCAGAAGCAAACATGCCACCTCAGGATCCCTCACAGTCTTCAGCCTCTCAGCCGTGATGTCAGTCTCACCCAACGCATGAAGTGCTGCTCTGGCCTCGTATTTCATCACCTTCGTCAACACAACCGTGTCTCCAGCACTCAGCTGCGTCATGTCGTATCCTTCGTCCATCGCCACCCCACCGAAACTCATCGCAAAGCCGTCTTCAGGCAACCCCACCGCAGACGCCACCTTCCGACGCATCACCGCAGGTGTGTCATCTTCACCCAGCTCCACCGTATCCTTCACTCCATTCCACCCCTTGATTGTCAAATCCATTTTTACTGATCACCAAAGCCTTTTCCCTGTTGCATTGGTGTGATGAGGTGGTGAAGGTGTGTGGGGGAAGGAACAAGAAGAAGGCAAACCTGCTGCCACCAAGACAACAGAGGGACTCCCACACGAGTGTGTGCTAACCGACGAACACACACACAATGCAAGCGTTGATACCGCTGCTCCCTAGCCGCACAGTGATGGCGACCCCATGTCGCAACACCCCATCACCACCACCGTGCTACTGCACAGAGTGTGTCCTCAGTCAGAGCACAAACGGCCTTCACATCGCTTCACAAACTTGCTTCCAGTGGACTGCACGACTGCACGGATGCATACCCACACACGACACGGAGGACTTGGCATCTTGTATACTAGATGAAATCTTCCATGCACCGAGGTGCTGGTGGAACCTGTAGGAGCCCAGTAAGTGGCTTAACATTGCCTGGTGGTGTTGGTGTTTGTGTTGGGGAGGGGAAAGTTTATCTAAGACGAAACATGAAGTCATGCTCACAACCGAGGTCAGGGACAGGTGTGTGTGGAGGGCAGGTAGAAGAGGGGTGGGGTGGTGTTTTGTGAAGGAAACGAGATGTGTTGTCATTTGCAAACAAGAGAGATAACTCCTCGCACAGTTAGAGGTCCTCCCACCTTCCCACACCATGACGGGTAGTTGTGCTCCGTGTGTGGGCAAGAGCCACAGCGGAACGGCGCGGTCTCTATTGCCAAACCACTCCCACACTGTACATCAATATTTACGTATCTTCCCTCATGGAGTTACCCAGGCAAGGTGCAGGAAAGGGAAGCAAAGTTAGATGGCACCTTTCATTTGCGGAAATGGGTTCAAGACAGGTGTGAGATGTCAACCATATCAACACCCTCATCCCTGCCGTACATCACCACACCACCACAGCTGCTGATGGCAAGACCGAAAGAATAGCAGTTATCGAATTCACGACATAAAAGTTGTTCCCCTGTTGAGATGGACCACACGCACAATGTAGTGGAGAAGTAGGCAGCAACAACGTCGTTGGTCAGAGCAACATCAGTCCAGTTCTTTTCGGAGATGTCTTCAAATACACATTCACCTGTTTCAATGTTCCAGACACGCACACAGCCGTCCGTACATGCTGCAATGAAACGCTGGTTTGGTGTCAGTGCTATATAATGAACGTCAGCAGGGCATGTCCGAACAAGCACCTCCACCCCTGTCGTGTAGTCCCAGATGGTGATATAATTGTTGTTGTCGCCAAACATCGCCACCCTGTCGCCTGTCACAACCATGACGCACTTCACAATATGGCTCCACTCATGCACAACAACGCCTGTTGCAATGTCCCACACCTGCAAACCCTTCTTGCAGCAGGACAGCAGCTTTGTTCCACAGGGTGACCATGCCGTGGCCAACCTCTCATCACCTTCATCCCCAAAGGAGTGCTTCAATGCACCTGTCTTCACGTCATGAACTTCAGCACACTGCGTGTCCTTGTTCACGCATGAGATCCACTCACTGCAAGGTGAGAATGCTGGGATGTAAAGCAAGCAAGGGAAGTGGCACAAACGCTCATGTGTTTCCGTGTCGAAGATGGTCATATCATTATCATCTGCACTATACATCACTGCAAGGTACCTGTCACACGGGGAGAGTGTGAGGGAGTACGTCTCCTCCGAAGGTATCACCCCAGCAGTGATGTTGGCACCAGTGCAGTACAGCTCCACGGCACATCCCTCATCCATCGCCGTGTCGCAGATGCGCACGTCGTCGTTGCCGATGTCGCCACCGCCTCTCATCCGCACACCAACACGCCGAGCACCTGGCACGCCAAGCTCCGCAACAAGCTTCCCCTTCACCTTTGCAAGGGTGTCGCTCCCGTCCACTTCTATCACACAGCTTGCAGACTCGAAGTGTCCTGTGATGTCCATTTTCAGGGTGTAACTCTGTTCTGGGGACAGGTATATGGGAAGGACAGGTAGAGGAGGCTAATGCGAGAAATGCAGGTGAATGAAAAGCATGTGGCCTGGGTAAGTGTCTGCGTAGTGTGCGCCTGTGATAAAAAGGCGAAGAGACATTATATGTGTCGACCCACCACAGCCGCCTATCCAACAGAAGAGGAGAACAAAGAAGTGTGGTCAGGAGAGAGATAGTGGCGGTGCGTGCAAGCATATTGTGAAAACGAGAATCGGAAACGTTTACTTTTCTGCATTTGTTGTTCAAACGGTGATGAATCTGTTTTTTATTTCTTGTCTCTCACATGGTGTGAGGTACACCACAAAAATCACCAAATCCTTCAGTGCTCTTCTTCTTTCCATGTTGGTGCATGTAGCCAAAGGCGCAGACATGTGCGTACCCTTACGTAGCTTCATGCATGGAGTTACCCAGGCAAGGAAAGGGAAGCAAAGAAGTTAGTGTCTTTTATTGTCACTTTCTCAAAAAATCTTTGTATTCTGTCTGTCTACTTTTCCTGTATTTCTTGTTCTCTTCTTTGTAGTTTCATTTGGTGGCTCAATCGCCTATCGAGTTCTGTGAATAGCGCGGAACTCCTGTTCATGTGTGTGCACAAACACCGTTCCGCCCTTTGTGCACACCCTGGCCAGCCGCCTGTCGCCGTCGCATAAGACACCCCTGCCCGCCCGCAGCCGCTGCAGCAGCGTTTCCAGCTCTGTTGCCTGCAGTGCTTTGCGGGAGGAGTGGCCTGTGAGGGTGTGCGTCGTGCAGCTTCGAGGTCGCAGTGCGCAGCTGGCGGCGTCACTCTGCGTGTCTCAGTCGCTGGTGGGATTCCTCAAGTGGTTCGTCTCTGCTGCGTTTCGGACGGGATTCAACCATTAACGTCCCCACCCAGCATGAGTTCCTCACTGTGCTCGACACAACATCGCTGCAGCCGGTGAGGTAGATGCTCTCCAACGAAGTGCATCCAGCAAGAAAGCAGAAGGCGTTAATCTCTGTGACACTGCACAGTGGTGTCAAGTCCAATGTGCGCAGAGCACTGCATCCCCAAAGGAAGCTGCACTCAATTTCAGTTACACTGCTGAGTGGTGATAAGTCCAGTGTACACAAAGCACTGCATCCATCAAGGAAGCCGCGACCAAGTTGTGTAACATGGATCAACCCAGACAAGTCGATGCTTGTCAATGAAGTGCACGCATAAAGAAAGCAGTGACCAATGCGAGTCACAACAGACTCAGCACTCAGATCAAGACTCGTCATCGATGCCTTCTGCAAGAAGTAATGAGGAATCACCGTCGCAACCTCCGCCTGCAGAAGCAAACACGCCACCTCAGGATCCTGCACAGTCTTCAGCCTCTCAGCCCTAAACGTTTTTAAAAAATAGGATGGAACACCCCGTTCCGAAGAGGAATGCAGCCACCCCGAAAAAGTGGGGGTGTGTCGCCAGTCTGCGGTGAGAAACTCCTCCCTGAGTCAAAACTGCCGCTGGTTAGCGCTGGCTAAGGTTCCCTTTTCACCCGGTCACAATCGAGTCTCGCTCCGTCGGCGTTGACTGCACTGCAAAGCCCCTTGGTCCACCGTCGTAAAAAGACACCACAAAAAGCGTAGGTAGGTGGGGGACCGGCAGGTTACAGACAGAGGCAGTACGGAGCTAAGGTGTCGGCGGTCGCGGGTTACCGTGGAGGCCTGCCCCCCGTGGAGGTCTTGGGATCTGGGAGTTGTGGAAGTGATCGGCTCAGAGTACCCTGCATTCCATGCACGACTCGAGCTCCTTGTGGTAGGATATTGGGGTCCCGGGAAGCACCCTTCGCCCCGAGGTCCCACCACCCCAGACAGTTTGTAGGTCTAAAAGCACAACGTACTTGTCCAGGACCTGGCCGCTCTTGGGTTCTCTCGAAAAAAAGATACTAATCCCGTACGCCCGTGCACCGCAAAAATGTGCTATGGGGGGCGGTCCGCCGTCGGGAGTCTTCAGCCTCTCAGCCGTGATGTCAGTCTCACCCAACGCATGAAGTGCTGCTCTGGCCTCGAACTTCTTCACCTTCGTCAACGTAGGGGTCCGTTTTCGATGCATGCACCCCTATCCGAGATAGGTGATACAATACATCGTGGAGGTGATGTTACATAAGTCCATCACCGCCCCTGCTGTGTCCATCCTTCTGCTTCTTCTTGCTGAAGAGGCCTCCCAACGTCGTCTGTCGCCCCCCCGCAGTGTCGTGGTGGCGGCGGCAGCAGTGGTCCAGGGTTGTCTTGTCCCGCACGCAATTTCCGCATCTCGAGAGTCTGTGTCGTGTGCACGCCTCGTGTCGAATGGCCAGCCCATCGCCGTCGGAGTGGTGCGCATAGCAGCAGTGCCTCAGGTCTGCCATCTGGTCCTTCGCACAGGCGTCACATCGGGCCTTCCGGTGCTGCACACAGATCGCAAATGGCCCAATCGAGATCGCTCCTGTAGGTGCCTTCACAGGCGCGTCTCCTGGTTTCACGTGCTCATCGTGCCTGTAACGTATGGGCACGTTCTCCTCTTCTGCCTGCTCGAAAAAGCGCAGCGCCCTCCTTCCCCTCTCGTCTGCGGGGGGGTATGCCGTCTCAGCAGCGTACTCCCCCATCCACGTACCCCTCGCTCTACCGTTGCCCCTAATCTCCCCCTCCGTCATGCCTTCCGTCTTGCGCTGCTGTCGGTACGCCGTGCCAGCGTCGAAAAGTGCACGTAGAACACGTATGGTCTCTTCACCGCCGGCAAAAACAGGACGGCAGTCGATACCGGCGAGACCGTGTGCCCCGAACGACGTCAGTGTCATAGCTATCTTCGGCTTACCCGGATGCAGTGGCGTTGCAGCATGGGTTCGGAGAGTAGACAGCATGTGACCAAAAGTGGTCGCTTTCGCCATTTCGTTGTGGGGAAGAGCTTCTGGCATCACGTCGTCGCCGTCGCCGTCGTCGCTGCCACCCTCCCCACCCCCGTCATCCATTTCCTCGTCGCCACCCCCACCACCATTGACCACGCCCCCAGCCCCGTTCCCCGGTTGCTTCACTTTTGGCGGCTTTTTTCCAGTCTTATCTCCGGGGCGGATGTCCATCCCCGTGGAGACCTCGAAGTCAATGAGGAGTTCCATGTGCGAGACTTCGCGTCCAGCCTCGTTGCTCCACCGTAGGCCTCCCAGCCAGTAGGCAATCGCCAGCAGCAACGCACGTCCATACGGCCATTTCTTCACTGGGAGGGTGCAGCTTCCTAACACATTCGGATACTGCGTCGTCGTGTCCGCATCCGGTTCCCATGTCCACGGATAACGCTCTTGCTCCAGTTGCGGCTTCATCTCTTGTGTCCTGTTTTGCCGGTATCGCTCGATGAGGATCCTCACCATCATCATCTGCAGGTCTGCAACACGGGCGGTGGCCAAAGGTGTTTCCGGTGTGCACATTCCGCAGATAGACAGACAATTCGGCCAGTTCGTTCTGTCAATGTTCAGGAGTAAGGGGTAGTCCGTGCGGATGCTTTCCCATGCGACACACTCCCACCACATATGCTTGGGATCCTCATCCACCCCTGCAGCACAATACGGGCAGGTGGCCGTTTCTCGTAACTTTGCCCTCGCAAGTCGCACCCCCGTGAGAGTACCGTCAGCCACGATGTGTCGTAACGTCCCCGCCTCGTAGTCCGACAAAACTTTGCTCTTGGTAAGCGCCAGTGTCTTCTCCTTGTCCACCCCTGCTCGGATCCCCCGCAGGTTAGCTCTGCTTCTTCACCTTCGTCAACACAACCGTGTCTCCAGCACTCAGCTGCGTCATGTCGTATCCTTCGTCCATCGCCACCCCACCGAAACTCATCACAAAGCCGTCTTCAGGCAACCCCACTGCAGACGCCACCTTCCGACGCATCACCGTAGGTGTGTCATCCTCACCCAGCTCCACCGTATCCTTCACTCCGTTCCACCCCTTGATTGTCAAATCCATTGTTGGTTTTGTGTTTCCCGAGGTTTTCCCTTATTGCTGTCCTTCGTTGATGTGGAGAAAGTGTGTGGAAAGAAACAACACATCACATCTGCTCTCTTTTTCCAGTGATGCAACGTCTTCTCAACGCACCCGAGAGGCGTTCCAGGCTGTGCACCTCACAGCACAGCACGCCCGGAGGCAGCGTTCAGGTCAACTCACACACCACTGGTCAAGCCAGAACCAGGACCTGCCACACTGCACTGCACCCGAGTCCTCCGACCCACCCATACCCCCACACCACGCTTGGTAGCTTCGAGTCAAACACTCAAACGGACACCCCCCTGTACCCTCATTCGCGTCCATAACGGTTATCCTTCCCTCCCCTGCCTGCAGTCATGCAGAAAACCCAGGGTACCCAATAACCCCCACCTTGCATGACTGCCTCCCCTCCACGAACACATACACCTTCGATGCCCCAACCCCTGCCCCCTTAGTCCTCCAGGGTAGTCGTTGTTCAAGATCAGGTGCGTCCGCACGCGAAAAGGCATCAAAAACCGTTGTTGAAGGCACAGGTGTTTTTCCAAACCCTGCGCCAGGAAGCGGTCCCCAAACCTCACTCACAACACCGCACGGGTGAACACAACCTGTTCACACTGCCTGACAAGACACAGCCCTGATGGGATGGATCCACCGTCATCGATGTGTCAGATGGATGCAAGAGGGCGGCACCACTGAAAGGAACGAAGGCACGGGAGTGTGCTCTGCTCACTCGCCTGCGACAGCCTTTGTGCAGAGGTCCTGTCAGTGCTCCCCTTTCTTCTGTGGCTGTGAAGCGACGACACCGTTCTTTGATGCAACCCACAAAGCAAACCCACTACCCCCAGAGACCTGCACCCACAAAGCTCCCACCCCACCAGACAACGCTGTGCAGGTGTCAGCACTCCACTGCTGGGCACGTGCAGCGCACAGATGGAACAAAAGCACGGTGTGCCGGTGCGCAGAAGCACTCTGTTGCTCCCAACTCAGAGAGAGGACAGTGGCACACTGTGTGCACCCGTGGCCCAACCCCACCCTCGGCATGTACATGTCCCACCAAAAAGTGGGAAAGGGATGTGGGGAGAGTCTTTGGATATTTGATGTAAGCAAGGCAAAGAGGGGGGCGAGAGGCAGAAACACAAAAGAAACACAAAACACCGGTCCGCCCTTTGTGCACACCCTGGCCAGCCGCCTGTCGCCGTCGCATAAGACTCCCCTGCAGCAGCGTTTCCAGCTCTGCTGCCTGCAGTGCTTTGCGGGAGGAGTGGCCTGTGGGGGTGTGCGTCGTGCAGCTTCGAGGTCGCAGTGCGCAGCTGGCGGCGTCACTCTGCGTGTCTCAGTCTTTAGCAAGATTCCTCAAGTGGTTCGTCTCTGCTGAGGTTCGGACGGGATTCAACCACTAACTTCTTCAACTTATTCGTCAATTTTCTCGACACAACATCGCTGCAGCCGGTGAGGTAGATGCTCCTCAATGAAGTGCATTTAGAAAGGAAGAAGTTGTCAACGCGTGTAACTCTGCTGAGTGGTGATAAGTCCAGATTGCACAAAGCACTGCATCCATCAAGGCAGCTGTACCCAATTTCAGTAACATGGATCAACCCAGAGAGGTCGACGCTTGTCAATGAAGTGCAGTTCTGAAGAAAGCCGAACCCAATTTGAGTCACAACAGACTCAGCACTCAGATCAAGACTCGTCAACGGCGACATCCACAAGAAGCGATTAGGAATCACCGTCGCAACCTCCGCCTGCAGAAGCAAACACGCAACCTCAGGATCCCTCACAGTCTCCAGCCTCTCAGCCGTGATGTCAGTCTCACCCAACGCATGAAGTGCTGCTCTGGCCTCGTATTTCTTCACCTTCGTCAACACAACTGTGTCTCCAGCACTCAGCTGCGTCATGTCGTATCCTTCGTCCATCGCCACCCCACCGAAACTCATCACAAAGCCGTCTTCAGGCAACCCCACTGCAGACACCACCTTCCGACGCATCACCGCAGGTGTGTCATCCTCACCCAGCTCCACCGTATCCTTCACTCCGTTCCACCCCTTGATTGTCAAATCCATTGTTGATTTTGTGTTTCCTGAAGCTTTCCTTTACTTTGGCCTTGCGGTGATGTTGATGTGGAGAAGGTGTGTGGAAAGAAACAACACATCACATCTGCTCTCTTTATACAGTGATGCAACATCTTCTCAACGCACCCGAGAGGGGTCTCTTTAGGATAAAATATGGAGGGAAAGGTCATTTTTGAAAACTTGGTTGTATTAGTGTAGCCACCCTAGAGTGTGCTCCACTATTCTTTTTTGGTTCATAGCGCCGAAAAAACGGCAGCGAGGTATGTGGTCATGAGGGCGAGACTGGAAAAACACAACACAAAAAATACTGATGAAGGCGGTGGTGAGATTTCCCTGTAACGTCCTCAATCAACCTTGCCGAAGCAAGTGGCAAAGGAGCAATAACAACAAAAGGGCACGTAGGAATAGATAAATGGTACGCGCAAAAAACTCGACTCTTACAGTCGCCAACTGATCTTGATTACTCGACTAGAAAAAGGGGGGAAGATTATTTTCGTTGAACGCAGCCAAAAGCAGTGTATGAGATCTGAATTTTGGCGCAAGTGATTTTTAAAGGGGGGGAGAAAATAGTCGGTATCAGGCGATTAAACGTTGGCTTTATTACTCGAGTTTCTAATAACACTACGTGTACGGGAAAAAAAATATATATACACAGCGAAAAAAGGGGAGGGGGAAAGACTTTCTTATTCGCGACATACTTTATCCTAGAACCCTGCGCCAGGAAGCGGTCCCCAAACCTCACTCACAACACCGCACGGGTGAACACAACCTGTTCACACTGCCTGACAAGACGCAGCCCTGATGGGATGGATCCACCGTCATCGATGTGTCAGATGGATGCAAGAGGGCGGCACCACTGAAAGGAACGAAGGCACGGGAGTGTGCTCTGCTCACTCGCCTGCGACAGCCTTTGTGCAGAGGTCCTGTCAGTGCTCCCCTTTCTTCTGTGGCTGTGAAGCGACGACACCGTTCTTTGATGCAACCCACAAAGCAAACCCACTACCCCCAGAGACCTGCACCCACAAAGCTCCCACCCCACCAGACAACGCTGTGCAGGTGTCAGCACTCCACTGCTGGGCACGTGCAGCGCACAGATGGAACAAAAGCACGGTGTGCCGGTGCGCAGAAGCACTCTGTTGCTCCCAACTCAGAGAGAGGACAGTGGCACACTGTGTGCACCCGTGGCCCAACCCCACCCTCGGCATGTACATGTCCCACCCCTCCCCTGCGCACTGCAGATCAACACTGCACCCTCCAGACACCTATACCCAAGGTCCCCTCTGGCTGACACAATGAAATAGACAAAAAGACGAAAACAGACCCAAAAAGACTACCTTGAAAAAGACACTCAAAGAGACCGGAACCTTGCCTATACCCCGAGCAACTGAATGAGTGACAGTACGAAAGCTCCAGAAGTACACCCTCGTTGTGTCTTTCCTATCACAGTGGACAGTCTCCGTGCAAATACCTGACGAAGTTCAGAAACCTCATTGGTCTCAACATACGGTCCCTCAGTCTTTAGAGTGGCGTTTGCAAGGGTGTGTTGTTTGGGGTGTCTCCTGATGAAGAAAAAAAGGGGAAAAGTTTATCTCAGATGAACAATAAAAGTGGTGAATAGACATGGTGGGAGAGAGTCTTTGGATATTTGATGTAAGCAAGGCAAAGAGGGGGGCGAGAGGCAGAAACACAAAAGAAACACAAAACACCGTTCCGCCCGTTGTGCACACCCTGGCCAGCCGTTTCCACCTCTGTTGCCTGCAGTGCTTTGCGGGAGGAGTGGCCTGTGAGGGTGTGCGTCGTGCAGCTTCGAGGTCGCAGTGCGCAGCTGGCGGCGTCACTCTGCGTGTCTCAGTCGCTTGCGGGATTCCTCAAGTGGTTCGTCTCTGCTGCGTTTCGGACGGGATTTAACCACTAATTGCCACATGGTTGAGTTCCTCACTGTGCTCGACACAACATCGCTGCAGCCGGTGAGGTAGATGCTCCTCAACGAAGTGCATTTATAAAGAAACCAGAAGGAGCTAATTTCTGTGACACTACGCAGTGGTGATAAGTCCAGTGTACGCAGAGCACTGCATTGACCAAGGAAGCCGCCGCCAACTCGTGTGACACTGCGCAGTGGTGTTAAGTCCAGTGAACACAAAGAACTGCATCCGTAAAGGGTGCCGCGACCAATTTGCGTAACATGGATCAACCCAGACAGGTTGATGCTTGTCAATGAAGTGCAGCCCGCAAGAAAGAAGTGCCCAATGCGAGTCACAACAGACTCAGCACTCAGATCAAGACTCGTCAACGATGCCTTCTGCAAGAAGAAATCAGGAATCACCGTCGCAACCTCCGCCTGCAGAAGCAAACACACCACCTCAGGATCCTGCACACTCTCCAGCCTCTCAGCCGTGATGTCAGTCTCACCCAACGCATGAAGTGCTGCTCTGGCCTCGAATTTCTTCACCTTCGTCAACACAACCGTGTCTCCAGCACTCAGCTGCGTCATGTCGTATCCTTCGTCCATCGCCTCCCCACCGAAACTCATCACAAAGCCGTCTTCAGACAACCCCACTGCAGACGCCACCTTCCGACGCATCACCGCAGGTGTGTCATCTTCACCCAGCTCCACCGTATCCTTCACTCCGTTCCACCCCTTGATTGTCAAATCCATTTTTGCTTTGTGCTTACGAGCTTTTCCCTTGCTGTTGTCCTGCTGTGATGTTGATGTGGAGAAGGTGTGTGGAAAGAAACAACACAGCACATCTGCTCTCTTTTAATACAGTGATGCAACATCGGAGGGGTACAGCCCTCCTTACTACCTTAGGGTGCAAAAGCCCAAAACCTTTCAAATGTCGAAAAGAAAGCATCAAATCTTGAAAGTGCTGACAGCTCAAGACACATCCAGAACACTCTCCAGGGAGGGGTGGCACTCAGGCACACACGAGACCTGCACGTACCCAGCACAGAGCACTAGTCATCCGTGCAGGCATCATCGTGCACCTCCACAGACACGCACCCCTGCCACCCGAAGACAAGCATCTGAGGGATGGCCACAGCACGCCCGGAAATGGCGTCAGGTTGTCAACTCACACACCACTGGTCAAGCCAGAACCAGTACCTGCCACACCTGCACTGCACTGCACTGCACTGCACTGCACTGCACTGCACTGCACTGCACTGCACTGCACTGCACTGCATCCGAGTCCTCCGACCCACCCAGACCCCCACACCACGCTTGGTAGCTTCGAGTCAAACACTCAAACGGACACCCCCCTGCACCCTCATTCGCGTCCATAACGGTTATCCTTCCCTCCCCTGCCTGCAGTCATGCAGAAAACCCAGGGTACCCAATAACCCCCACCTTGCATGACTGCCTCCCCTCCACGAACACATACACCTTCGATGCCCCAACCCCTGCCCCCTTAGTCCTCCAGGGTAGTCGTTGTTCAAGATCAGGTGCGTCCACACGCGAAAAGGCATCAAAAACCGTTGTTGAAGGCACAGGTGTTTTTCCAAACCCTGCGCCAGGAAGCGGTCCCCAAACCTCACTCACAACACCGTACGGGTGAACACAACCTGTTCACACTGCCTGACAAGACGCAGCCCGATG